>OY720348.1:1850766-2450766 GCA_963082975.1 Labia minor
AATAAAATGTAAAAATGTTGAGTCACAATCTTTTAGTAGCTGAAAAGACAGAAACCAAAACAAATACGTATATATATTGAAATCTTATAAATAAGCCACGATATTTTAAATGATTATTCATTTATTATTATTATTATTATTATTATTATTATTATTATTATTTGAAGTTTGTATTACATTAACTAACACTGAAGTTTTTTTTATCTTATAAATTATCCATTAAATTAAAATAAAATCTAATTTTTTGATGTTCGTCTTGATATTATTTGATAAATAAATCAATGAATAAGTGATGTTGTTATTGCTTGTCAAAGGATTAACGATTCAAAATTGATTTTCATTCTTTGTTTCTTTTATTTTCAAATTAAAACAATTTCTTTCATAAGAGAAAAGAAAAACAATTCAAAAATGGTACAATCTCTCTTCTTTTCGGTACCATTGACAAATGGTTGTCATTTCATGATGAAAATTTTTTTTAATAAAAAAAGAGATAAAATGATGAAATGATTCAAATATTTTTCTATGATAAATTTAATCCGAAGGCGGTTTTAAATTTCTTCAAGTATTATTATGATTAAATAAATCTCTCTTTTGATCTCAATTAAATTGATCTTATCAAATTTCTAAAACGAAATTCACCGAATGAATTAATATATTAATCCCTCCCGCCAAAGGTTATTTATCCTCCCTCCTCCTCACCCCATCCACTCCTCATCCCACCATGGAAGATGTAGATTTATATTAAAAAAATTCATAATATCGTCCAATTTTATAAATTTTGTTCTTTATGCCCGATGAGGTAAAATGTTAATAAATTGCTTAACAGGTTATGATATAATTAAAAAGATTATTTTTTATAAAATTTTTCAATTTGGAAAATATGTATTTAGCTCTCTTTTGGAAAAATTTCGGAAATATTTTTAGAATCATCTTACTACGTTAATAAAATTATTTATCGTCTAAAAGGTTTTACATAATAGCTCAATGTTTACTAAAATCATTATTATAAAAAAAAAATTAATTTTTCGGTAGAATTAAACATTTTTTTATTATTATTATTTTTTTTTTTAAATAATTCGTGTAAACATTTAAAATTTATTTTTCTCATTATTATTATTATTACCATTTGTATATTTTTAGGTTGGAAACTATTCACCTATCCCATAGATGTTAGGGGGCGTATTGAACTTCCAGATTTCCTTATTTTGCCATCCTAGTTGTTGATATTTATTTATTTTTTACATCTCTGTCTTTTTGATGTTGTGTGTGAGTGTGATAGAGATGTCTATTATTATGGCAGCTTTTTTCTTTCTGTCCATCAGAAGAATATCAGGCCTCTTGTAATCTATAGTTCTATCCGTCAATATGTGTCTGTCCCAATATATAAGATATGGTTTTTAGAGTCTAAAGCTGAGACAAGCTGGTATTTATAATATGAGGGAGTATGCTCATCAAGTAGCCCGTATTTTAGTCCTAGCAATTGATTGACGAGTTTTTCTACTTGATTGTGCCTTCCGAGGTATGCATTCTCAGAGAGTTTTTTTTTAATGGATTGAAGGATGTAAATTTTTCAAATGCCATTTCAAAATATTGCTTTACTATGCCTTCAATACATTCCTTACGATACGTTGAAGGGTGTGACCAGATGGAGATCCAGAATTTTTGGAACTTAGCAACATCTATATTTATGTTTTCACTGCTAAGTTTAATTATGCTATCGTTTTGTTCTAATCCCTGTTGTTATACAATTCTGACTTTTGCAGTTTCCTTTTGATCAACTCATTAACCTAGCACCTTTTAGTTTTGCTTTTTGTCTAAAGGTGTCTTTGAGATTTCTGAGATCTTGGTTGCTTTTAGTGCTACTAAAAGTAATTCTAATTTTTTTAAATAACTTTTTTTTAATCTGTTGTTTGTTAAGTACTCACCAATAATATCAGCTTTTGCTCTAAAATCTTCTATATTCTTTTCCAGCCGTGTTTTCTAATCTGGAATATACGGTTTTGAAAGTTGATCTTTTGCAGGTCGTGGTAAGAGTACTTTTTGTCCATCCAATTCGATGCTGCTGTCACAGCAGCGCAGTAGATTGCCTGGCGAACTTCATTAAGAGTCAATATATTATTCATTTGTCTTATTAACGGGCTTGTTTTGTGGATATTTTTTAGTATTGGAATTTTGATAATGTTGTAGCAAACTATAAAAATTTTCTTTTATTGAGTTGTATTGCGTACTTTGAAGAGAGTTTGTTATTGACCTTTCTTCATTCATTGGTGATTTTATCCTGCTTTCAACATATGAAAGATTATCCCTATCCTCCTCATAGTTCAAATCGGCCTGATACAATTCATAATCCACTTCCCTGCAGACTTTTTCAAGTTCTATCATTGTTAAGTTCTTTTCTTGATAATGACATTTCTTCTGTCAACAACATTCTGTTCAATAAGGTCTAATTCTGGAAATGATTTTGAGAATTGTGTGTATAGGAGATGTCTATATCCTGGTAATGGATTATCTTCGCATTGATTTACAAGGTAGAGGATTCTCATGATTTCACTCTTCATCTCGTCGATTAAGAGCTCCTCTGGGGATAGTCTTCTACGGACATTATAACCGGGCAAAATATGGCACTATCCAACTTCCAAATAGTTTTCAATTGGATAGCAAGTTCCTCCTATTTACTATATTTTAGTTGTTCCGTTTTTACTAAATTGTGTGTAAGAGGAACTCCTATATCAATTAAAGTGGTTGGGCGAGTGTTATTGTTAATTAGAAGAATATCCGGTGGTTCTATCGGTGAGAACAGGCCTGTCCCTATAGAGAGGTATTGTCTTTCTCAACAACCATTCTTCTTATTATTATAATTATTTGAATTGTTGCACTTGCTCAGTCTGAGCTGGTAACTTGTCTCTATCCTTTTGTCCTTTTCTTTTCTTTTTAATGGGTTAGGCACAGTCGGTGCCAAGAGAGAGTTCACTGCATATTCCACAACATCACCCTCTTCATTATCAACCCAAATGTAACAATTCATTCATTAAATAAGCAAACAACAATAATTAGCGAAATGACTAAAGCTTATTACACATTAGGGAATAATAAATTATTAACAAAAAGCTTAAATAAACATTAAAAGAAATTGAAATATAAATTTATCCTGTCTTTTTAAATATCTATTATGCTACATATACCTATATAATCATGGTGATAAAATTGATGATAATTTTCGTCATAAGGGTACGTGGTCAAAAAATAAAGAGATCACTTATCTAGACATTTTATTCATTCTTATAAAATTTCTCAAAAAAAATGTCAGTATATTTTGAACTCAATCCATTTTCTTAAGCACGTCGTCATTTTTAATTTTTGAATTAATTAATCATCAGCTTTGAATTTGATTTGTAAGGACAGGTCCTTTATTAGTTCCGCGTAATTCTATTATATATATATATATATATATAGTTCTACTCTCCTAATTTGCTTAAATTACTAATTTCCTATTCCCCATTTCAAGATTATCGTTTTATAATACTAATAAAATGGCGTGTTCCCATTCTTAATAAAATACAATAAATATTAATTAATCATTAATTCTGGCAACACTCAATTATATAGTGAGACCATATTAACAATTAAACATGTAATTGGTCAATCCATTTTTTTTTGTTTATATATAATCTATCCATTCTATATATATATATATAATTCTCTGAAGATTTTTAACAATAGTTATTATTGAAATCAAATTTTTGATGGGAAAAAATAATGATGAACAACAAACACAACAAATCCTCTACAGAAAATGGACCCGAAGGCGATAATAACAGGCTGTAGCCTATATATGTCTATATCTAGAGACGAGGAATGATAATAACCCACTATTATTAATTTAAATAAAGAGCTATGAGCTTCAAAAAAAAGTATTCCGTGTAACCATTCGATAAATATAAATTAATAACTGGGCCACTTTTCATATTAACAAAAATTGTAGGTTCCAAATACGAATTGGTAAATTGTTTAATCAAACCTCCAACGGAAAGAAAATAATCCATATTAATAAATCTCTTTTTGGAGGGGGAATTTTTACCGACCGACGATAGGAAGGGAAGGTATTGTTTTTTTCTGTTTTTCACGATTGAATTCATCTTTCCTATTTTCCTTCTTTACGACAGTAATTAATAATTAAATAATTTACTCTTGTCCCTTAAACCATTTTCATTAGGTTATAGTTTATAATTTAAGTTGGTTTAATAAATTATTTATTTAAAAAACAAAAATGGATGTAATTCAAAAACAATTTTAAATGACTTATTAATTTGAATTGAATTGAATTTTTTTTTAATTTAATTATTTAATTGAAAACAAATATATTATTCACTCTTCCGTGTTCTATTGATTATTATCATTTTTTTATTAATCTATTAATTACCCAATTACCTTCCCCTCCCTTTTTCTCTCTCACCCAATCTGAATTTCTTCTGTTTATTCAGTTTAAAAAAGTGATTTCCTAGATTTTTGTTTCATTTTTATTTTAAAAAAATCATGCAGTCTTACTCTATAATTATATATTTTTATATGTATTTAAAGTAATTATTTTTATCTTTATTTCATTTCGTTTTTACTTTCATTTATGATAGCATGCTGAGTATCATGAATAAATAAATAAAAAATGAAAGTTTTCTGTTTACGAACGAAAATATCAACGTGAGTACCCCTAGAAATAAAACATTTTATATTCCAATTTTTGAAATACTGCAAAAGCAAAATACTATTACAACCAATCATTCGATCTCGACGGAAATATCCTCTGGCGTCGATAAAGAATAAACTAAAAAAAATTCAACTTTTCAATCCTTTTTCTTTCAATTTAATTCTATTTTTATAATTTCTATTGATAAAGTAAAGTACAATAAAAAATAATATCTTCGTATCTTGTTTTTGTTGATATGCATGAGCATCGCACCGGGACTACTCGGACACTTGGATTATCGAATCGTGGTTACCTGGTTACCCAGCATTCTTGGCTTATGGAGTCATTCAAGATACCAATCGATACTTCTTCCAATGCTTCTCTTTGGATAGATAGAAATTAAAAAATAAAATAAAAATAGGTTCCCTCCTGTATTTGTTTTCCACACTCCATTATTTGCTTTACAATGGTTATGTAAATTTGGACATGGTTTGCTGTCTATTTAACGTTGCATTCTCTCTTCAGATATTCTCGATGTGCTTATTTAATAGTCATCCATTTCATTTTCTTCCTCGCCTGTCTGTCTAATCTTCCAAGTCAGCTTCTATCTTCATTTGAATTTCAAAACGTAAACGATTTTTCATATTCTAAAAGAATGGATCGTTGGTTTTTTATTCTTTTGGTTTTTTTAATGGATTCTATTTATTCGATTCATAATTGCATCATGTCTGCTAGGTCTGCTACTTCCAATGAACTTTAGAACAATAGCAATAAATAATAAAAATGACAGAGCAATTGTATTATTTCGTTTGAATAAATAGAGGAGCAGACAGGCCAATCAATACCCCCCTCCACTCTCTCTCTCTCTCTCTTTATATATAGATATATAGATATATTCCATTTCAATTGTGCAAAGAAAATCGAGTTCCCAGCAGTTATAAAAAGCAAAAAAAAAAAAAAAAAAAAAATTAAATTAATATTTTGTCAAGTATCGTATAGTGGGAAGCGAATCGTTATATATCCGTTGAAGCAATTTCTTTGCCCTTGGTAGAAAACTAAATATATTAATTTCTATATATAAAGTATATATATAATCTTTTGTAGTCCTTTTGAAGTTTTAAGTAAAAGAAAAGGATAGGAAAGAAGCCTAGTATATCATTAATTTTGAACGCTTGAATCTAGTACAAAACAAAGTACCTGTGATGGGGGGGGGGGGGAGTTTGATAGATGTGTTTTTCTTTTTTGACAATCATGATCTATTTATTATTTTTTAAACAATTGTACTTTTAGACGATATTGTAATAGGATTCGATATTGTTTTTAAATATAGCGTTTAGGATTGGATCGGATCCGGTTTTGGTTCATGAATTATTACACTAACTTCATGGATATGAAGTTAATGAGCGAGGTGTGTGAATTCGATGCTTCATTATTAATGGATGGAGCTGATGAATTATTTGCATAGGTCCAATCGATAGTTTAGCTGAAGGTCATTTTCCGAGTTTAGGAAGAAACAGACCGTTGAAGTATCACCATGGGCCTGCATGACCTGACACCGTCAGTTTAGTTCAACTTCCGGCCCGCCCGCCACTCTCGCCTCCAGCGAATTTCCGATGGAGGGAATGTGGGGGAGGAGGGATGTGGGTTGAGAGAGATTTTTAGAAGATTTCACTTACAAAACTCTCATAGATATCGGACATCTCGGAAAATTATGATTTCATTAAAGAAAAAAATAATTTCCTGTTAAGTTTATTGTATATATATATATATATATATATATATATATATCAATTTAAATTAAATCGAAACTAACAATATGTGGCATTTTTGCTCCCGAGGGTGTCCGCGTTCATTGTTTATAATTTCCAAACATCCGTTTATCTGTCCCATTTATTAAAGTACTTTCTAATCCTATATTTTTTAATTTTACACGAAGAAACATTATTTTTTTTAAAATTTTCACACAATTTCCATTTTCTATGATATTTTATCCTTATCCCATAAATTTACAATTAAAATGGTAATTCATTTGTTACTTGACTATACTACTATTTCATTAAATTCAAGGTTAAAAAATCGAAAATGGTTGGAAAAATTGGCGAAAAATCTTGTTTATCGGGAGATCAATTGGGAATTGGGAGTGCAAGGTTCTGGCGTGTAGATAATATAAGGGGGACATGAGAGGATTGGGAGAGAATTTAAATTGGATAGACATGGTTGAAGGAATTCAGAAGTATCATAGCGATTTCTTATTTATAAAATTAAATAAATGAGCTGTGGCCAGCCAGACACAGAACCGACTGACCATTTGAAATTAATTAATTTCCAAACAACATTGCATATATATACATATAAAGTATAAAAAAACAATATTTTTATAACTTGAATTAAAATTAATAAATTATATTATCTTAGTTTTTATTTTTAGTTTAATTAATCAATTATTAATTACTCCTATTAAGTGAAATATTTTGGAACAATGAATATAAAATTAATACTGATGCATTAAGTAAATATACCAAATTTCATTAAAATCCGTTGAGACGTTCAGGCTGTACACATCTATACGGACGGACAGACGGACGGACATGATGCTAAAAATACTTTTTTCTGTTAAGAAAATGCATGATTCGTGGAGATCTGTAAAAATCTCCACATGTGAAATTTGGTGAGAAAACAATACCTCCCTTACTATCGTCGGTCGGTAAAAACATATTGAAATTTATATTAAATTTATTCTTTTCTATCTTTGTTTGTTGATATGTTTAAAACTTGATATACTTATTTAAATAAATATTATATTTACTAAGTTATCTAAAGGTGACGAAAAGTCTTCGAGTGGATACAACGACAAACAACTGGTTTTTAATATATATATCAAGTTCATCTACTTATTTTACTAATCTTAAAAGTTAAAAAAAAATTGAATATTAATTTGTTCTAGGTATTTAGTAAAGTTATAGAGATATTTAATGTTAACAGCTTAAACAAATTTTAATGGATTTTTTCAATTTCATAGAATAAAAAAAATTAATAACCCGAGTACATGATTGAATGAATTGTTCTCTTCTGATATTTTGATCGTTTGCTTACAGATAGAAAAAGTAAAAATTTTAGATTATTTTAACTGAAGGTAATCTCATGAATCCAATTTTTATTTATCAAATTATCATTTATATGAAATTATCTTATAATAAGATATAAATTTTGTTTATAATTTATGAGAGATAAAATACAAACTGGCGAACACTCAAAAGAAGAAGAAAAAGAATTTAAAAAAGATTCTATAATTACGAGTAACTATATTTTAAATTTCGATATTTTTTTAAAAAAACAAAAAATATTTTGGAGGTGCATATTTATTCGGCCATTTTATTAACTTGAAAAGAGAATGAATTAGAAAAATAAAGCAATTTTACATAAATAGACATGAAGAATTCAATGAAGAAATTATGAACTCACGTGAGGGGCCACTACATTCTCTAGTACATTTTATCTAAACAAGAAGGATCAACCCATTGACGACAATGGAGAATTTTTAAAAATAATCAATATTTATTTCAATCGAAAAAATTATAACCGTAAATTTGGTCGAAACCAGATCTTCGAATTTAATTAACAGATTTTTATTAACTGTTTTTTTTAAATATTTCCAATAAATTACAAATTTTCACTTATAATTTATCAATTAAATGGTCGCCAAAATGTTTTTTAACTTGCTAATAAATTTTGAATTTAGGATGATATTAAAAATGTTCTCTAAAGGCATATAAAAATAAAAAAAATTTAAACATTTATCTGCTCGAATATGGCATAAATATCAGTGGCTTATAATATAAATATTGTTCCTTGAATAAAAAACAAAAAAAAAACAAAAATGAATAACCTGATTTGCATATTTTTTTTTCTCTTTCGACAGATATATGTATATATTGACGAAAAAATTATTTCTAGGGAAACCAATTGGTAACCAACCGGTGGGTAGGATAAAGGCACGCTGGTTTGAGATTTTGAGTGTAGATAGGAGGAAATTGGGTGAGAATAGGAATTGGATGGAGGATTGAGACAATTGGAGAAATATGGTTGTTGTGGCCAACAACTTGTGTGTGATTAAATATTCTAATTGTCTATTTATTCATTTCTATTTTATTCTAATCCTATATCAATGATGCTGTAATTGAATGGAACTACTTAAAATCCTATTCTAACTTTTTATGCTTTCAGGCCTATTTCTAAATAATACAAATAAAATACTTGATTTTAAGTTAAACTTAAAAAATAGATATGCAACATAAGAAGAAGAATTTTTATTGAAACACTCGAAGAAAATTCAAGTTTATTTATAGATTTGCATGATGCTTAAGGCTTGATTGCTTGATTGCTTGGCTGTTACCCTATCATTGGAAGCTTTCCTCTCTTTAAGGGCAAATTCATTGAATTTCTATTTTCTAGATTTACTTTATTGGATATTTTTTCATTTTCGATTAAAATACTTAAAAATAAGATTTAATTTTAAAATTTAAAAAAAAATAATCAAAGAATTAAGAGACAATTTGAACAAATAAATTAATTTTTAATAAAACAAATGTCATAACAAAGTTAAATTTTTACAACGATTCATTAAAAATAAATTTATTTTTGGGTTAAAATTAATTCTATAGTTGGATATAAATCGAATCAACCTATTCTATATGAAATGATGATGTAATTGAAAGAAATGTGACACACACCAGTCTATAAAAATTTCATTCAAGTTGATTAATGAGTTTTTCGGCGACCGCTGATCAAGTCATTATCGAAGCTGAAGAAAGCTTCACTGATTTAATGATTATTGATCAAGGAAATACCCATTGAGCGATTAATAAAGCAATATTTTCAATATTTTCAATATACCTCTATTTTCTTTTATATTTTGAAAAAAAAAAAATAAAATAAATTTCATGTCATAAATTATCAATTCTTGATGGACGGTGAAGGGCAAATTGATCAACACTCGATCAGAATTGATTTTCAAATCGTGCAAATCTATCGATGTACAATCTAGAAAAACAAGAAGTAGAAATAAAAGCAAACGTTTAGACATTTGCATAGGCAATATCAAGAAAAATTAGCGGGAGTGTCTCCACTCGACTATCTCGCAATTTGAATTGGATTAAATAACATAATATATTATATTTAAATTAAATGTAATTAATTATTAATTATAAATAATAAATATTAAACCAGCGCATGTTTGGCTTTTTGTTGATGGCACCACGTCACGTGTTGATGCGTGAGATTTGCAGTGTTAAAATATTAATTCTGGTACTTTCAGCGATTCAATCAAGCTGAATTTCTATATATAGGAGTTTTATACAATTATTAATCAGGTGAAAAATTATCAAACATATATCTTTATTTTTACGGTCACTTTAGAGGAAAAAAATCAAAACGTTGTAGGTAATGACCCTCTTCCGGTTGAGCTACATTTCTCAAAAGTTGATAGAAAACTATGAATTTTGAATAATGCCCATGTACCAAATTTCATCATTCTAGCTCAAACCGTTTTTGCATAATCTTGGTTACATACATACACACACACATACACACACAGACATTTTTCTCAACCTTAGTGAAAATGATTCAGGAACCTTCAAAACGTATGAAAACATCAAAATCTCAACATCGAAAATTTTCGTGATCGCAATACTATCTCTTACGAGATAGTAAAAAGAAATTTATTCGAATATTTACTGCTGAAATTGGATTTGATTTAAGTAATTCCGATGACAAAGCTGAATGACTCGTATACTCATCGAATGGCTTTCATATGAATAGATTAAGAATAATTAATGTAAGGAATGTTAAGAATAGTTCAATTTCGGAATATTTTAAATTTTTAAATTATTTGAATTATTAAAATCGAATAATTAAATGTGTTACTGCACCAATATATAAAAAACGATTGTTGAAAAAACAACAAAGGATATTATTAGTGATTTTGTTATTCAAATTTTGGTTTCTTGGGTTTCATCAGGGATGTACTTTCTCTAGTTAAAATATAATTAAACTAAATAAAACCTATCAACATCCAAACAACATTAAAATAAGAATGATAAACTTATGTATGTTATAATTATTATAATATAATATTATCATTAATATTTATGAATATTTATACCAATATATATATATGTATATTTTTTTTAACCGGGTTACGTTGCTCAACGAGTTGAGGAAAGAGTAGGGAGAGGTTCTTTACAGGGAAACCAATTAAGAAACTACCAGCAGTAAGTCAAAGAACGCGGTGGTCTTTTTTTAAATTGAGAAATTTTTTTAAATTTGTTTTAAATCCAAATTATTGTATACTATTATAATTTTTTATTAATAGGTTTCTTTTTTTATTTTTAATTTTTAATAAATTCTCTTTTTTGATATGAAATTAATAAACATTAATATTAAATTATATTTCAATTTAAAAATTAGAATATTTGAATTTGTTTAAATTTTAACACATGCAATCAATCATATGTAAATAAAATAGAGAATTTTGAAAATCAACTTGCTGATAAATTTAGAAAAAGGAGTGTAATTATAATATTTTAAAATATGTATATTTAATTATAATATTAAAATAGGGGTATTATCTGACAATATTTAAAATAAATGTTTATATTGATAATTTAAAAAAAATACTTATATTAATAATATATATATTTATAATATAATATTTATAATTAAAACCTCTCTCTCTTCCTCTATTTTAAATTTTAATAAGCTGGAGTGTCTCCCTCGACTATCTCGCAATTTGAATTGGATTAAATAACATAATAGATTATATTTAAATTATAAATTATAAAATAAAATTAAAAAATAATATTTATTAAACCAGCGCAACATGTTTGGTCAACTCTTTGTTGATGGATATTTGTAATGAATGAATTAATAGATTCCAAAGATGATGATGAGAGCATTAAAAAATGAAAAATGAAATCAATGATCAAAAAGTAGATAACGTTTAGTCGTAAAAATCAAATAATTTAATCCAAAAATAACCATAAATCATTAATTAAAATATTCATTTTCATTTTAATAGAAAGTATGGATAGAAAACAAACAAATAAATAATATTTCTAATTAAAGAGAATGAATAAAATACAATTAATGAATTACCTGGCAAGGTGGACGGACGGACACAGCCCAACCGTTCATATTCACTTTACAATGCAAACTAAAAGATTTTATTAAAATAAATAAATTCTAATTCTATTTTTTATTTACATTCTATTTTTCCATGAAATTTAGCCGAGTAGCTTATCATTAAAAAAAAAACATTACTAGAATTGTGCTGGTGAGGCTCCCATTACTTTTTATTTAATGTATATTATAATAATAATTTATTATATTTATTAAAAAAATAATTTAAAAAAGAATATGGACTGATAATCATTTACTAAGAATCGGATATTTATTAAATAAAATAAATAAATTATAAAATATATTCTATTTATAATATAGATATATATAATTTATTAAATAAAATTTTATTTTTAATGAATCGAAATATATATATATATATATATATGTGTGTTTAAGAGGTTGTGATAAGCACAGAACAGAAGCTCTTACTCTTCATTATAATAGACAGAACAATTACATAATATTTTCATCCCGTAACTATAAATAAATTAATCAATGTTAATAATTAATCATAATAAAAAAGGGGAGGGTTGTAAATATGTAATAAATAATTCATTTAATACTAATCATACTATATATACCAAAATCAATTATCAATCTAGGTTATTATTTCTTATGAATAATATACCTAAACGACTTATAAATTATAAATTAAAATTAATAATTAATATTTATTAAACCAGCGCGTGTGTGGCTCTTTGTTGATGGCACCACGTCACGTGTTGGCGCGTGAGATTTGAAGTGTTAAAAAATTAATTCTGGTACTTTCAGCGATTCAATCAAGCTGAAATTCTATATATAGCAGTTTTATACAATTTTTAAAAATTATCAAACATATATCTTTATTTTTACAGTCACTTTAGAGGAAAAAAAATCAAAACGTGGTAGGTAATGACCCTGTTCCGGTTGAGCTACATTTCTCAAAAGTGGATAGAAATCTACGAATTTTGAATAATGCCCGTATACCAAATTTCATGATTCTAGCTCAGACCGTTTTTACGTAATCTTGTCTAAACACACACTTCTTAATCTTCTTAATATAGGCCTGGTGCGCCTGTTCTTTCCATATCTGGCTAATTTAATATTTAATATTTTAATATATATTTTCATTTAATTTTAATTTATAAAATACAAAGGTAGATTGGAGAGAATTGTGTGAAATTGACACCATATATTAGATTATCCTATTCAATCAAAATTAATAATATTATGATTAATTATTATAAAATTTATTTATTTATATGATGAGTTCGACATATTGATATTAATTAATTTTTAAATAGATCAATTAAATTACTTTCTATTCCTGACATAAATCAAGTAAACAAAAAACAAGAAACAAACAAACATCAAGTATTATATATATATCCATTCCAATTCATGAGTAATATCGGGATTATAAATTCACCGAATGGGTAATGATCACAGCGGATGAATAAAATTCTGGCTCCCGGCAGCTCATAACTCGACTTGGGAGCCACTCGATTTGTTGTGGGACCACTTTAATTAAAGTGTAAACGGTTTCACACTCAAGCATGCATGCAACAGGCTTGTGACCATCGACAACCTAAACCATAAGTTAGCTAAGTGATTTGTTGGTTTTTCTTTTTATTTACTTTATTTATTTATTTCTTTTTCTTTTTTTTATTTTGTTCGAATGAAGGAATCCGGTATAGCCTCAGGTTATCTAAACTCTTTTTAGTCAAATTAAAATATTTTGGAAAAATAATAAAAAATACCAAAAAAAATTATTTTTTTAATTTTATTTATATATATATATATCGAATCCGTTTATATATACTCTAGTTCTAGATCAAAGTCATTTTTCTTATATACCTATATATATATATATATATATATATTATGTCTTTACTATTATAGGTAAGTATATGAATAGGTTGAAATGAAAGTTGTTTCCGAACTAAAAATTAAAATTCAATGAAAATAAACGTTTTAAGATCCTTTAAATCCAAAAAGATAATTATCTCTCTCTCTCTCTCTCTCTATATATATATATATATATATGTATATGTATATAATATATGTATGTATGTTTTTGTGTGTTTCTAAAATATGTATGTATGCAGAGTAAAGGATAAATAAGCTGGAGTTTCTACACTCGACTATCTCGCAATTTCAATTGGCTTAAATAACATAGATTATATTTAAATTAAATTTAATTAATAAAATTATAAATTAAAATCATTAAATAATATTTTTTAAACCAGCGTGTGTTTGGCTCTTTGTTATTGGCACCACGTCACTTGCTGGCGAGTGATTTGGACTGTTAAAAAAAAAAATTAATTCTGGTACTTTCAGCGATACAATCAAGCTGAAATTCTATATATAGCAGTTTTATACAATTTTTAATCATGTAAAAAATTATCAAATCTATATCTTTATTTTTACGCTCACTTTAAAGGAAAACAATTACAAAACGTGGTAGGTAATGACCCTCTTTCTCAAAAGTTGATAGAAAACTACGAATTTTGAATAATGCCCGTATACCAAATTTCATGATTCTAGCATATACTATAACCTGGGAAAACTTTTTAAAAAAATAGATAACAATAAAAACAATATTTAAAATATATAAAACGATTAATTTACAAATGGATTGATTTCATGAAAAATTCATGTTAATCCTATTTATTTATTCTATAAACATGTCTTCATAAATGGGGTCAAAAAAATAAAACGACTTTTGCTAAATCTAAT
This sequence comes from Labia minor, assembly GCA_963082975.1. NCBI lineage: Eukaryota > Metazoa > Arthropoda > Insecta > Dermaptera > Spongiphoridae > Labia > Labia minor. The sequence continues at coordinate 1,865,345 of OY720348.1, forward strand.
TAAAATTCTATAGAAATAATTTCAAGTTAATTTGCATCTATTTAATAACCAACGTGTAGTTTATTTATTTTTTTGTTATTTAAAATTTCAAAAAATATATTCTCAATAAATGATTTTTATTAAATGTATTTTAAACCTTTAATAAATAAAGAAAAATTGTATAACCAATGTGGACCATTTTACTGTTTCCCGTTGAGCTTGTGATATATTCTTTATTTATTTATTAATAAGTTTAAGATTGGAATAAAAATTGGTTATTTCCAATCCAAGATTCAAGTTAGTGGGGGTAGATGTTAATCTAGCTGTGCACTGGCAAAGAAGGCTCAATATCCTTTGAAAGGTTTACTTGTATTTGCGCAAAATTAATGACTGATGGATGTTTACTTCTTGGTACAAATGACATTTGTTGCTGCAGAGTCTTGTGGCCACTATAATATTATTAATATTTATTTGTTAATATATTTAATTAGGGTGGGCACTTATTGTCTTGTAAATTGGGTATCGTTCTAATCTCTAGATTTAAGATCTGTTAAATATTTTTTTTATTAATTTTTACAACTACACTTATTTTATTATATTATACTATAGTTTAAACCAGTGGTTCTCACACTGTAGTACAGGGATGTCAAACTCATAGGTACACTTGGGCCAAACAAACAAGGTTTAACTTTTTTTTAAAGTAATCTTGTCTACATACACATATACACGCCTAGACATTTTTCTCAACCTTAGTGAAAATGACTCAGGGACCTTCAAAACATACAAAAACATCAAAATCTCGACATCGAAAATTTTCGTTATCGCAATACTATCTCTGGCGAGATGTAATGAACAATGAACTAAGTAATTTTTCTAGCTGTGCAATATGTTAATTGAATTAATTAAATTGATAGCATAACTGCAAGGTAATTGTAAAGATCCCTGGTATATCAATTTGGACATCGTGCCCTATTACACTTTTTCTATAAAAATTGCAAAAAGTAACTTCTGCATCAATGATCTTTGTTCAATATAATATAAGATTAAACGTTTTTAATTAAATCTATACATTTTGTTAGAATTTTCTTTGTTCATTCTACATGTCCAAAACGATTGGATGTTTCAGTGTTTCCATTCATTCTGATTGTTATAACCTTCCACTGAACATGTTTTCTGTCTAAACAGAGATTAAATATATTTATTCACCCTTCATATTATCATATTTAATGTGATTCAACAAAATAGGAACTATTTTGATTGGTGTTTATAAATTAATTCGAACATTGACCTAAAGGGTTAATGAAAAAAGATATATATTTGTTTATTTAAGGATTCTTCTAAAAGGCACAAACATAAAAATAAGGAAATACTGGAACAACCCAATTAAGTGATGCTTTTGGTTATTTTGTTTTTAATAGATTACATCTGAGGTTATTTATTTATTTCTCTCTTTCTCTCTCTCTCTCTCTCTGAATAGTATGTTAAGATAGAAGAAGCCCTGTCATAATTCAATCCAAATAGTTTCCGTGAATAACTAATATTCTAATGAAGATCGTATCAGTGCACTAAGCTTGAATGTTCTCTGAATTTCTCGCTGTTGCTGGATGCCTCGTTATCCAAGAAGATCTCCAAACTTGATTTCTCTCCGATTATACGAAACCTCGGGTGGAGATTGAAAAACAGATAACCATCCAACATCTTAACCTCGACAAGATATTTCGATTTCATAACTAAGATTTCGCTTCAAGAGATAATAATGATCTTTTTTTCTTTATTTTCTTTTTTTATTTATTTCAATCAATAGATAAATTTCGCTTCACTATTCCGGGATAATTGTAACTTTAAGACATATGAATGCAATTTATCTTCTCGGTATACAGAACAGCGGCTCCTTTTTGTTCCACTTCTCTGATAATTCATTTCAATTTCCTACGTAAAATACTGTTATTAAAATATTTTCAGAACACATTACCTGTCCTCTTATCACCTTCATTATATATATATATATATATATATATATTGGTTGATAAACAAACATCAGAACCTATCAAACTAAGAGGGATAGAAATGTTGTATGATCAGTACAACTTATCTCAACCTTTATATTTTATTAATTTCTAAACCATGAAGAAATACATTTTTAAATAAAAAAAACTAAATCGTTTTAATTTTTTATTATTTTCTGTTATTTATTTTTATATTACTTTTGTAATCCACAAGAAGGTTTTTCTTATAAACTCATAATTCTTGTTCTGATTAAGATTTTTGCTAAATGATTTATAGGGGACAATTTAGCAATGTCACAAAAAGCGGATGATGTTTCAAAATTACAACTCGTTATAAAAAAAAGTCAGGTTTAACTATCTACTTATCATTTGTATTAAATATATTAAATATTCCAAGGTGTCTTATACGTCTCTATTTTTCCCAAAGCTATAATCTATCATATGAGAATTAGTTCGATTTAATCAATGCTGCCTTTTTTTCGGATAAATTTAAATAAAAATCGACTCTATTTTAGAATTAAATTCAAGTCTTAATTAATATCACAAGAACCTGTAGAAAAAATAAATAAATAATTTCTAAAATCCCTCATGAAAATAAAACGTGTTGTTATGATTGTTGATGATTGTTTCCCTTTTCAGACTTTAACATCTGAATTGTTATTCCAAACGAATTTTACTTCTAGACGCGAAGTAAACACGCTTGTTGAATATCTTCTTCAGATAAATTTTCTTTTCCTTTCATGTCAAGAAGCTCATTTCCGAGCTATTTTTATCCGCAAATTATCAAAACAAATTCATCTAATAAAAATATATCTCTACACTGAATAGTAGTAGTAATGTTTGTTTCCTTTCCCTCTCCTCTTCTTGCCACTTTCACAAATTTGACTTCGAGGCTTTTATCCCCATTTTTTCTTCTTTTTTTTTTATAATTTTCATTTATATTTTTTTGAAAATAAATAAATAATAATAAAATAATATCCGATCATTCTTCATTAATTGGCTACACTCCAGTCTGCCTGATGGTATTTGGCAAACAACGCAAATATCATCATCGAGTTATTGGAAATTCAAGGTTATAAACCACCTTTTTCTGATCTTTTAAAATGACATTTTAAATTATTCATCATCATCATCATTATATTTTAATTAATTCATCGATTAAAAACTTTAACTTCTCCTATAAATGCAATCTTTTTTTTGATTAAATATACTAAATTGTACAAAAAAAGAAAATAAGGTGATTGATTACAAAAAAAAAAAAAATAGAAAAAAGAAAGAAAGAAAATTAGTGGGGGTGATGTTTATTTTAGAGCTTTTCTGTTTTTACTATAAATAATATTGATTTTAATATTTAGAGATAGTAATAAGATACTATAATATTGTTTAATGAATGAAATATTAATGTGAAAGATGTGTTGGCTCTCGTTTTATTAATGATGGTCCAATGTAATGATGGATATTTTACATGAAAAATTCCTAAATCGTTTTATTTTCCATTCAATGATGACGCCAACAGACCACCAGATACACACGATAAACACCATTTTTATGCAAACAAATAAACTTGAAACTTTAGACAAATTCAATATTAATTTTATCAAAAGCGTAGCTGAGTGGTGAAGAGTTCCACTATTGAATTTCAGAATGAGGGTTCAAACCTCGCTATGATGACAAAAATTTATAATATAACAAATAAATATAATTATAAAAGAAATAAATATGAAAACTGGTTAATCCCTTGAACTTATATATATATATATATATTATCAGTCAATATTTATAAAAATAAATGTATAAAAAGACCAATGAATATATAACCTAAAAGTAACCCTATATGTAGTTAATTTTCATAGATAATATTTATTATTATTATAATAAAGAATATAAAAATTCTTTTATTTTGTACCTAAAATAAAATTAAAAAATAAAAACAAGTTCAGAAATTCAAATTGGATCACTCTACAATAAAAGATTACTATCATTTCTATTGTGTAATTCATCTTGGATCTTGGCCTTGTTATTGTGTTCGTCCATTGCCTATTCGAAACAGACATAACTACACATAAAACATGCTATTAGCAATCCCTTTCCATGTTTCTACCTCCTATATTATAGTTTACCAATATTCGTTAACTATATTAAAAAAATTAGACATTGTTTGTTTTGTTTATTTTTCTTATTTATTTATTTATTTATTTATTTATTATGTTTTCTTTTAATTTTTTTTATTTTATTAAAAATGCGGATTGTGGTATTTTAACGCTTGTTTACACTTACTTAGTGGAAAAGAAACAAAAGGTGGAGGTGAAAATAGAATGGCTATTCCAATGAGTCAGAAAGGTCGGAATTTCTTTGCTAATGTTTATGTTCGTTTCATAGACCAGGGATTTAAACATTTTATTTTTTTTATTTTTTATTTTCGATCGTGAAATCTGTCCCACAAAGAATGCCATTCTAAAACATGGAGAAAAAAAAATGATCCTAGAATGATGTAATTGGGTTTAATGGTTGTTGCTTCGTTGTCTATTTTTTTTTTCTTTGTTTGAATTCTTTGTCATTAGCCACTCTTTCCGTGATCTTAACTTTAAATAAGCTGGAGTGTCTCCACTCGACTATCTCGCAATTTGAATTGGATTAAATAACATAATATATGTATTATATTTAAATTAAATTGAATTAATTATAAATTACAAATTAAAATTAATAAATAATATTTATTAAACCAGCGTGTGTTTGACTCTTTGTTATTGGCACCACGTCACTTGCTGGTGCGTGATTTGAAGTGTTAAAAAATGAATTCCAGTACTTTCAGCGATTCAATCAAGCTGAAATTCGATATATAGCAGTTTTATACAATTTTTAATCATGTATCTTTATTTTTACGGTCACTTTAGAGGAAAAAAATCAAAACGTGGTAGGTAATGGCCCACTTCCGGTTGAGCTACATTTCTCAAAAGTGGATAGAAAACTACGAATTTTGAATAATCCCCGTTTACCAAATTTCATGATTCTTGCTCAAACTGTTTTTGCATAATCTTGTCTACATACACACATACATTTTTCTCATCCTTAGTGAAAATGACTCAGGGACCTTCAAAACGTATAAAAACATCAAAATCTTGACATTGAAAATTTTCATGATCGCAATACTATCTCTGGCGAGAGTAAAAATCTCCAACTAGAAAACAATTCAAGCCAAATTCTATTTTACATTAATTAATACATCTTCCTCTCCATTGTTTTATTAATTAATATCTCGTTGACTTAATATATATATTTAAAATATATATTCCAATAGACTTTGTGAAGAAAGCAAATTTTTCATTTAAAACGAGCCTTTGAAATTATTTCAGTTCTGATTATTTAAATGTTGTTGACAATTACTTTTTTTATAATTTTTAATGTATTCCAATCGATGGACAGATACGAATGTTCTTGACTGCAACAGCCACCTCCATCAATCTTCAATTCTCTTCTAACTCTCTCACGTCTCCAATTTGTCTAATTAATTGAAAATATATGTTGATTTCGATAATTCTATTTATTCTGAAGAAATGAAAAATGATTGATATATAAATAAATCGATTGATATTTTATATTCAGAATTGGTCTGACTATATCTTGAGATGTGTTTAACTTCTACCTCGATTGTAGTTCACAATTAATATCAACATTAAAATACTCACACTAATGGACATATGTTTTTATAATTTAATAATATCATTTCACTTATCTGAATAATTATGAAAACTCACACCAAATATAACATAAATAACTCTCGAAGACTATTTTATTAAATTGAATTAAAATTTGAGTTGTTGGAGTGTTTCAAAGTAGGTTGTTTGTTAAATTGAAAGGGAATATATTTTTATATTTTGTAATGAAAAAAAAAATACTGATTAAAACCTTGAATTGGCTTATTATTTCCAGAAGGTTAATCAAGAATAAATTTTTTTGTGACGAAATTCCTTTTTATTTATCATGATCGTAACATTTATGAATGAATTCTATTTTTCTAGCACCAGCGGGATTCAATTTCCTGTCTTTACACTGATTTCTTCCTTCTGGATTTGGTAGTTTGATTTATGGAAAACTCCTTCACAATGCAAATTTTTGTTGGGAATCGATAAAAAAAAGAAGAAACAAGACTTTTTCTGTTGTATGTCCCTTATTCCGTGAATTTGCAACTAATTACGGGTTACTCCACCTTCTCCCCTCTTTTCTCTGCCCCCCCCCCACCCCCGGTAAATTTCCTTGTTAGGATGTGATGGAAATGGCTGTGCAGCTTTCGTTCCTCGGCTAGGCGAGGGGGACGAAGGAGGTCTTTCCATACTTCAAGTTCGCCTCGCTCCAGCTCAGTTGCGCCTCCGCCGCCCGGATAAGCATATCTCGTTTCAGTGGAGACCAGTCCAAGATTTGACCTTTGCCGTCGTGTTGTTATTGTTCCCTGCCATGCGAGTTCATTCGTATCGGTCTGACCCCGTCCTTGTTTCTCTATGACTAATTGATCACCTCCAACCGTACGGGGTTTGCGTTATCATTTTCTTCCACTGTTCTAACATTGCATTTCTCTCGTCCCAATCACAATGACGTCGATTGATGAACTGCAGAGTTTGTTATTAATGCACACAGAGGAGTTGACCAAACGTGATCGTAAAATTGTTGATCTAGAACGCGAGCTTGATCGTAAAGATGGTACAATTCGCCATCTTCGTAATGAACTGGACAAATTCCGACAAGTGGTTCGCCCTCTGACCCAGCAAATGATGAACGCGAAACCAGCCAGAACGAAGAGACAAGCGATATCAGCGGAGCCCACTGAAGCCGCACTTGACGAGGACGGTAAACTCGCCAATGCCGCCGCCTTCAATATTGTCAAAGTGATCAAACTTGCGGAGTAAGTTCCTCCTTCCATCTCGAATTACCGACATTCTCTTCTAATTGATCTGATTTCATAGAAAACAAAACAAAAAACCTCTTTAAGACTAAATTAAATATTATATAAAATTACTCCATCCACTCAGACTAATCATCTTCTATTTGATGACAAGCGAACCGAATTATGGTATAATATTAATTTAATAACCATCTCCCGATCAAATAAAATTCAATACAAGAAGAAGAATACGAAGGACAAATCAAACTCCAATTGGATAAATTTTCATTCCATTTTATATTCTATACTCTTGTCTCAATTTATTTATGAATTATATAATAAATCTATATATATAAAAAAAGGTTTTTGTCTGCACATTGCTCAGAATTTAAAAATTTTTGCATATCTTCGCGTTTCATGACCTCTAGAATCCAAAAGTGACTTTAGAATTTTTCACGTCTGTCTGTCTGTCTGTCTGTCTGTCTGTCTGTCTGTCTGTCTGTCTGTCTGTCTGTCTGTCCGGAAAATTACTATTTTATAGACTCAGAATTGGCTGAACCGATTTCTTTGAAATTACATCACAATATTCTTATATACCTCTAGAGTAACATAGGCTATAAATTTTATTAATATCTTATCAATAACCGCAGAAATTAATTTTTTAAAGTTTAGATAATTCTCCGTGTTGTTCATTCAAGAGCAGCTCGCGGCTCACTGTCGGCCTAGCGGAATCATTTCAAACAATGAATTATCATAGAGATTCCCAATCGAAGAATTATTATAATATTTCCCTTTTTATTTTAAATTCTAATATACAAATATCAATTCAATTAAATAATTTATTCTAAAAGTTCTCAATTTAATTAAAATATTTATTAGATCATATTTTATCTTAAATTATTTTTTATTTAATTGAATATTTCTTCTTTTCTATAATATATATATAATAATATATAAATTTTATCATTGAATAATAAAAAAAAATATTATTTAACCTGAATTAAAATGACTGAATTATATTATCTTTGTTTTTTATTTTAATTTAATTACTCTATTATTAATTAACTATATATATATATATATTATATAAAAATTAAAATATGATGATATAAAGTTGTTTTAAATTTTTGACATTTTTAAATTGGATATATTTTTTAAATTTATTAAAATGTCTTTTTTATTTATTATGTTTAAAAGATTCATTTTTATTATGTGATATTAATAAAAAATAACGATGCTCTGTGCAAGTCGAATCATGTTGCACATAATTAAATAACAATTGCCAAACAAAGAATATAATATTTTTTTAAATTCTTATATTTAAATATCATTTCAATTAAATAATTTATTCTAAAAGGTCTCATTTTAATGCAATTTATAATTTTCTTCTAATTCAGATTTAGGACAAATCGTACAACATTATATCAAATCTCGCTAAGAACATTCAATATTTTTGTACACAAAATATTCAGAGTATTGGCTAAGCGTATCACTCACAATCAGTTTATATTGAAATTTATATAAATTAACAAAGTAAAAATTTTTATTTGTTTAAATTTTATTATAATGAATCAAAAAAAATTAAATATATAGATCACATGATTAAGAGAAGCAAAAAACTTAACAGAAAATAACTGTTGGATGGAGGTCGGACATGACAGAAACTGTAAGCGAAATCTTCATATTGCGACGAATAATTTTCAAATCCCCTAGCACCACAGAATTTAAGTTTCTTTTAAGGAAAATAACTATGATCTAAAAAAATTAATAAATGAACTTAATAATAAAAAAAACAAATAAATCAATTAATTTAAATTAATACTATTAATGAATGTATATATTGGTCATTTATCTATAGTTTTATACCGTTAATTTTTATAAATTGTCTCAAGTCTCTATTTTTGCATTTTCTCAAGTTTCATTATAATTAAAAATATTCAATAATAATCTAGCAATGAAAATAAAATACCAAAATGTAATGATCAAGAAATATTATACTCTATTATAACATATACAATACTTATAAACTATAGGCGGAGGAAATATTAGGAGATATCATTGCGGGTTCAGGCCAAATCGACCAACATTAATTAAGATATTTTCATTATGACAGATATTAGGAAAAAAACCGCGAATTCAATATTTCTGTTCACTAATTATTTGTAGACTTTAGTAAAACATACGCATAACTCAATAGATCCGGATAAACTTTTTCAAATTTTCAATCTTCAAATTTCTCTTCAAGGTAGTAAAGAAAGAATAAGATGCGGAAATCAATTGTAAAATATTAGGTTACTCAGACGACTTAAATATAATAGGAGATTCGGCAATTGCAATTACAGATAGCGAGGAAAATTTAATGGAGGTTTGAAATTAATAGTGATAAGAAAAAATATTTAGTAACAAAGAGGAAGAGTATTAGCATACAAAATCTTAAGATACAAAATGTAGAATTTGAATATGTAGAAAAATTGAATGTAATCACGAAGGATAATAATATTTGAGAAGAATTTAAATCGGGGTTGCAATCGGGAAACGCCTGTTATCTGCAATAAAGAGGCTTATCTCTTCAAAATTATTATCAAAGGGAATATATAAAAAGATTATTTTGCCTGTTGCATTATATGGGTGGGAGGCATGGTCTATGACCCTTGGAGATGAGAGTAGATTCAGAGTATTTGAGAATAGGATTCTTCCCTGCATTTATTGGCCAAAGAAAGATGAGGTCACCGGGTATGAGGGAGACTGTATAACAAGAAATTGCATGGCCTCTCTGCATCTTCAGAAATAGTTAGGGTTATAAAAGGGAAAAAGCTGCGATAGGCAGGGCACGTGGCAAGAATGGGAGAGGAAAAAGATATTGGTGGGAAGACCGATTGGAAAACGTCCGCTTGGAAAACCAATGACGCGTAGGAAGGGACGTAAGAGAGATGGAATAAGGGCTCAGGATAGGGACACTTGGAGAAATGTGGTTGTTGCGGCTAAGAACTTTAGAGTATCTTTGAGCCACATAGGTAGATAGATATAACATATACAATAATAATATATATAATTAATATAGTGATTAAATTAAAATATATTTTTTAAATAAGAACACAAAAAGAAATGAATGTTTTATGTAATATACTGATTGAAACAAAATGGATGAAAACCTTTTAATACTTTCAACCACAAAATACTATGTACAACTCGGGGGTACAGGGGGCGGAGCCCCCGTCTAGGTGTGAAGAGCGCCGAAGGCGCTCTGAGCAGCTAGTAACTATATAAAAATAAAATTGATATATATCTTTAGATAGATAGATAGATAGATAGATAGATAGATAGATATGTATAAACGCATCCAAAGTGAAAATTCGGAATAATTTCAATTTATATTTGATTCCATTTGATTTTTTTGGTGTCCACTGATGAAGAGATTGACAGAAGTAAATGAATTTCTTTGGGGATATTCAACACTTTCTCCCCTTTCTTGTGTTATTATCAAGTGTTGTGGTAATCGAAATAGTAATGATCTCGACATGCAATTGTGAACAGGCCAGAGGCAATAGATGATCTCGTTTCGAGAAAATTCACTTTCAGAGAGCTTACCAAAAATATGATATCGCTGTTACGCTTACCACGATGTTATTTTTATTAATTTTCCTAGATTTATCTATCACTAATATATATATATATATATATATATATATATATATATATATGACGCACAACTAACTATTATTAATATCAATTATTCTATTCTATTTTATATTTTATTCAATAAAAAATAAAAGAATAATTATCAAAGCACATTCGAATAGTAAAAAATTAATATTCAAATTTGTCTTGATGACGCAAGGGGCTCGATTTGAGAGAATCAAATAAATGTGTCTCAATTCTTGCAAATGTCTATCATTTTATAATCATTTCATATTATTATTTATTTTGAAATAATAAACTAAAACTAAGAAAATGGGGAAAAAAAATAATTTGGTTTGTTAAAATAAATAAGCTCGAGTGTCTCCACTCGACCATCTCGCAATTTAAATTGGATTAAATAACATATATTATATTTAAATTAAAATTAATAAATAATATTTGGCGCGTGATTTGCAGTTTTAAAAAATTAATTCCGGTACTTTCAGCGATTCAATCAAGTTGAAATTCTATATATAGCAGTTTTATATAATTTTTAATCATGGGAAAAACTATCTTATATTTACGGTCACTTTAGAGGAAAATAAATCAAAACGTTGTAGGTAATGACCCTTTTCCGGTTGAGCTACATTTCTTAAAAGTTGATAGAAAACTACAAATTTTGAATAATACCCGTAAACCAAATTTCATGATTCTAGCTCAAACCGTTTTTGCGTAATTTTGCCCACATACACATATATATACACACATACACAGACATTTTTTTCAACTTTAGTGAAAATGACTCAGGGACCTTCAAAACATATAAAAACATCAAAATCTCGACATCGAAAATTTTCGCGATCGCAAGCAATCCTACCTCTGGTAAGATAATAAAAAAGTACATGTTAATTTATTCATAAAATTATTTTACTTGTTTTAAATAAAATTATCTGAATTATATAATCTATTCTGATATAATGATAATATATAATATTAGTTGAGCGAATTCTATCCATTCGTGTTTATTGAATGATATTAAGGGACGCGCAATTTGATATTTAAGACAATGGAAGGGACATTACTCTTTTTCATTCAAAGTGACCTATCCTTTTCTATTTCGTGTTGTGTTCTCCAAAATCACAATAATAATTTTAAATCACACTATAAAATTAATTTATACTATAGAAAATATTGATTTATTTCATCAATATATATATTTTCTTTGTCAAAATTATTTTACTCTTAATTATTTTTAATTATTATATAAAATTAACTTCCAAATTTCTCCATTTAAAAAAAAAAAAAAATTATATAAAAAATTATGAAAATTAAATGAAAAATGATTATTAATTTGCAAATAAAAAAAAAACAATTACCTAAATAAAAAGAAAAAAAATTAAAATTTTTATTTCATCAAAATATTATATTCTTTTTTATATCTTTGAAATTAAATTAATTTTATTTTTGAAACTATTTATATATATATTATAACTAAATATTAATTTCTCTCGATTTTAAAACTAATTATATATCATTTTGTTTAAATTGAATTTGTCCTTCCATGATTGGATGTTGTAAATGATGTAGTATGATAGGCGTAACAGATTTTTTCATTATTTTGACATTTTTATGACATCCATTGAACCCTACTCCTTCTCTTCCACCTCCTCCCTCCCACCTCACCTTTCAATCTGCTGTCTGTAGATATTATTCTCTCTCACTTCCGAAACTTGTTTTTACTGGTCTTTAATTATCCCTCCCCTATCACATTTTGAGCTCTCAATCACCTATCGAGCAACTCTTGACAAGTAAAAAGCTGTTGATATGCCGATATTTCTTTTGTGATGAAAGATCTCACCGAAGATTTATATCCTTTCCAATCATTTTTCATACTTGCATATAATTTATGAAACCAAGGGTAATAGAATATGGATCGTTAATGTACGATTTGTCACTTACAAGATCGACGACATCCACATTTTGAATCATGAAACCATAAACCCCCTCCCCTCTCCCCGCCCCACACCTATTGACTAATATAATTTCAGCAACTTCACAAAAATTGATTTGTTCCATCCTTATTTTGAAATAAGGATAAAATTTTCCCGATCTGACAACAATTTATTTTAGTTGCTGCATCCCCTGAAAACGGGTTTCAGGGGGCCTGAATGCCCAAGGCAAGGGAACATATTGTTTTCACTCCAAATTTCACATATGTAGATTTTTATATATCTCCACGAATCCTGCATTTTGTTAACATAAAAAAGTATTTTTAGCATGGTGTCTGTCCGTCTGTCCATTGTGTGTCCGTATAGACGTGTACAGCTTGAACGGCTCAACGGAATTTGATAAAATCAGTGGCATGAATTCATCAAACTTTGGTGTATATCCGGAAACCGGTAGTGGTAGTTTACAAAGTATTAATTTTATATTCATTGTTCCAAAATATTTCACTTAATAGGAGTAATTAATAATTGATTAATTAAACTAAAAATAAAAACTAAGATAATATAATTTAGCAATTTTAATTCAAGTTTTAATTTTTTTTTTTATACTTTATATATATATATCTTATATATAAAATTCTCGTGTCACAAAACTTTGACAGAATACTCCTCCGAAACGGCTGGACCGATTCTTATGAAATTTTTTATGTATATTCAGTAGGTCTCAGGGCATGTCAGACTTCCTTTAGAAAACCGCTAATTGGTAAGGTGTGTCCAGGAGATGCTAATTAATTAAAGATAGTTTAGTTATCATACTAGATCATAGAGGCGCTGGTGGCGATAATTTGACATGTATATAAATTCTAATAGAAGACTTGCAAACAAAAGCGGTTCCTGGCCGAGCGAGCTAGCGCGTCTTCTTATGACTTTGCACCCTGAGTTCGAAACTTGCAAAGGCACATTTTTTTCTTTAAGTATTATATATTTTTTTTACAAAATTTATTAATTTTTATTATTTTAATATTTTATTAAATTATTTTATTTTATTAAATTAATTTTATTAAATTAAATTTTATTATTAAATTGTATTTTATTAAATTAAATTTTATTTTATTAAATTAAATTTTATTATTAAATTTTATTTTATTAAATTAAATTTTATTATTAAATTTTATTTTATTAAATTAATAATTATGTCAATTAATTTTTTCTGCATAAATAAACATATATAAAAAACTATATAAAATTTGAATTTTCATTCATTCATTTAAAATGATATTAAAATATTCCTTTGAAATATAATAAATAATTAAATTAATCCCTACTAGGGCCTCGGGGGGGAGGTAACTTTCTCTTTTTGGAAAAACCCATATTGCCATCCCCAGCTCGACTATCTATATATAAAAAAAAGGTTTTTGTCTGCATATTGCTCAGAATTTAAAAATTATTATAATATTTCACTTTTTATTTTAAATTCTAATATTTAAATATCAATTAAATTAAATAATTTATTCTAAAAGTTCTCATTTAAATTTATTTAATAAAATATTTAGATCATATTTAACTTAATTTTTATTTATTCTTTCTATATAATTGAATATTTCTTCTTTTCTATTTGAAAGTGAAAGCTTAAAAAAACTGAATATATTATTTTTAAACTTTTATCAATACAAAAATATTTTCAAAACTTCAATTAAAATGACAAAATTTTATTATTTTTGTTTTTGTTTCAATTATTAATTACAAATATATTTTAAGTGCAAAAATGATTTCTTGGTTAATTAAAATATGTTTTTTAGACAAATGATATTACGAGATGTTTTAAATTTATGTCTTTTTTATATTGAGTATTTTTTTTTAAAATTAAAATTTGTTTTAAATCAAAATTATTGTTATCTATTATATTTTTTTATTAATAGGCTTCTTTTTTTATTTTTAATTTTTAATAAATTCTCTTTTTTGATATGATATTAATAAAAAATAATATTCAATTGTATTTAAATTTAAAAATTAGAATATTTGAATTTTTTTAAATTTTAACACATGTAATCAATCATATGGATAACGATTATGGGAGATGGGACAAGGGCTCAGGATAGGGACACTTGGAGATATGTGGTTGCTGCGGCCAAGAACTTTCGAGTTCCTTAGAGTCACATAGATAGATAGATATAACATATACAATAATAATATATATAATTAATTTAGTGATTAAATTGAAATGTATTTTAAATAAAAGAGAACACAAAAAGAAATGAATGTTTTATGTAATATACTGATTGAAACAAAATGGATGAAAACCTTTTACTCGGGGGGGTACAGGGGGCGGAGCCCCCGTCTAGGTACGGAGAGCGCCGAAGGCGCTCGGGGCAGCTAGTATATATATATATATATATATATATATATATATAATGTTAATGGAAGTTCATTTATTTCAAATCGTCGGTCGGTTCTGTACCTGACCACAGCTCTTTTTTTAAAACCCTCTTTATTTTATATTAAAAAAAAAAATTAAATTTCAAATTGAGAATTTAAAATGTTATTTTAAAATGATATAACAACATTGATGATAATCTAGAAGAGAAAAAAATATTACATATTAAATAAGATTTAAATATGTAAATAAATAAAGAGAAAATACATAAATTTAACATTTGACGCTCTTTCACTTCTCCAATCTTCTATTTTATGATTGTAGTATTTTCATTCGTAAGAAAGGGTATTAATTTATTTGTTTATCATTATTTATGTGGTACAGTTCTTATCCTTGATCTATAATATATACAATTTAATAAATATTTTATATATTTCTTATTATTGACCTTAACTGATATAAACAAACCATATTCATATAAAAATTTATCAATAAATAAATAGGAGAAAATTAGAGTGGGTGTAAAAGTAACCCCACATTTAAATCTTCTTAAATAAATTAATAAAAAATGTTTTTTTTTATTCCACAAAGGCAAAACTTTGGTTTGTTTTGTTTTTTTGGTTCGTTGACATTACTCCCCCAATTTGTCCAAATCTCAACGCCCCTCCCCTTCTGTATTCTCTTTATCAAACCTTTGATCATTCGATTTTATCAGCAATCCATTCCTTTTTTTCCTTTTCGAAATAATTGTATTTCATTCCATGTGTCGTAACATGAGATATCTTATCATTTCAGTATATCAAATAGTATAATAATATATAATAGAATAATAATTATTCTCCGCAATTGCTTCACCTTTGATTGGTCCTATCTGACTCACATGAATCTAATGTCTTTCACTTGATTACATCAAATTTGATTTTAATTATATTCTTAAATATATGAAGCCATATAATTAAATAGATTTCCTCAAGTGAAATCGATGCTGATAAATTGAATTCTCCAATGAAAAAAAGGTTGCTTTGAAATTGATTTTCTTTGGGTATACTAATTGCAACTCAAAATCATTAGTCATTTTTGATTCAATTTATTTAGAAAAAGGAATATCAATCGATGGAATGATTTTCGCTCCCTTCTTAGAGCTTTGTGTATTTTTATTTATTGATTTGTTAGCCCTCGAAATCGAAGCCCATTTTAATCAATCTACATATCCATTTTTTGGAGAATGGATTCTTATCTAATAGGAAATATGCAATAATAAACTGGATAAGATGTGCAACTACCAATTCGTTCTCAAGTTGAGTAGTCCACCAGTTTGCCACTGAGCTTCCCACTTGATAAGACCTTAGATTATTTAATAAGCTATTTATGAAATTGCAATACTAAAAAAATATTTTAATATTTAACAATTAATGGAAGCGGCACACATATACAGCCAAATCCATTGATAATAATAATCGATTTATCTCTATTTGCTAAGCAGCTATCCATTTTTAGGCTGCAGCAACCACATTCCTCCAACTATCCCTGTTTTTGTTCTTTATTCACCAATTGGTTTTCCATGTCATGTTTTACTTATTTTAAGCTTGATATCCATCCTTTTTTTTTGAAGCTTCAAACGAAAAACGCATTGTTTTATGGTCGTTTGCGCTCCTATTTGAAAACATAATAATAATAATAAATACATAATTTTGAATATATTTTAATTCTCATTAAGTTTCATTTATTCGTGCCAATCAACTTGCTTCTAATCTTGTTTGGATTATTATTCCTTTTTTTATCATCTTATAATATGTTCATTCACCTTTCCTAGTTAAATATGACAAATTACTAAAAATATATTAATAATAAAAAATAGAATTGCCTCCGTTCCTAACTATGCAATTGAAAGGTGCATCAAGCATTAAAAAATAATTTATTACATTCGAACTTTTTGATTAATGAGATTATGGACATGGAAATTAATTAATCACTCGGAATAAAAAAGAGAACGAAAATGATACTTTTTTTTATATCACCGATTGATCTACTAAATAGATGTGAAATCGCTTATCATGCCTTTGAATCTCTGGATTCGGAGCTGAAACCAATAGCCCATATATATAAATAGATATTAAAACAAAAATAAATTTAATTCAATTATTAAGTGATTAATTCGGTTGATTATGTGTTTGGTAATTTTTTAAGCAAATATAATAATTTTCATTCTATTCTATTTAAAATTTGAAACATACTAATTTATATTTAAACACATTTATTATATTAAACTAATTATTTTTTGAATTATTATTATTATTTAAATAAAATATATACTCATTTTTTGATAAAGCTTATTTATTAAAATAATAAAAAACAACTTCCTTCTGATTAAAAAAAAAAGTAAAAACTTCTATACATTAATGGGAATAGAAAGGATACGATTTATTCGTTCACGATGTAACAAAGTGATAATTACAGAAGAGTCAATGTAAATGCGACTTTCACTCTTGAATATATTTTAATATTAATTATTTTTTTTTTTTTTTTGAGAGCACGATTTCTGGGATTGTTCGAATTTTTATATTTTATACAAAAATATAATTTATAATTAATTTTCGAATAATATGTACTATTGATTTTATTGAAATTCAGTCGGTAATATAATATTTATTAAGTAAATAATATAAATACATAAAATTTTAATATTTTATTAATTGAATTAATAGAGTGTAATTGATTTAATTTGTATTTTATGTGGGGTAAATAAACAATTCAATTCCATTATTATTATATCTATAAATAATTTTATATATATATATATATATATATATTTATTATATTATAATAAAGAAAAATAAATTGATGAACATATAGCATCGAGGTGGTAATTAGTTTCATTTTAATTGATTTTTAAAATTTTATGATGTCGATTAATTAGTTTGGTTTTTTTATTTTTTAATGTTTCAATGTTAAATGTTGTTGATTTATTATTAAATTTTTATTTTTTTTGGCGATTGAATGTTTGGTTGAAATGGCGAATAGGTGGTCCAAGACTTGAAGCAAGATTTAGGTGAATCATGAAAAGCAGTGGCTTTGAGGAGGTCGTCCATGGCCTGCATTGTCTGTGAAGGTCATCCCTGGCCAGTGGCCCGCGAGGATTCGCTTCAGCCCCACATTAGGAGGCTGGAGGCCTTATTCGGGCGAGCATCTTGCCCCTAAGCAAAACTGGTCAGTCAATTGGATTTGAATTTCATTATTCGGCTTAAATTTCAATTCAAATGCAATTTATCTGATTCTTGTGGTTGTCTTCCTTTAATGGCAGACACTAAATTTTTGTGGCAATAATCATAACATCCAAAAAAGACATTTATGATGTTTTTTTTTCATTTTTTTTTATTACAATAAAGAAAGGAGTTTAAAATACAATCACTCAGGTACTAATGAATAAAAGTTTTTTGTTTACTTTATTAACAACATCAGGAATGACAACCATAAATAATATTGGTATGTGATAATGAATGAGAATCTCCACAAATCTTTTTAATATTTTATATATATGTATATATATATATACACTTAATAAAAATTTTAATTGATTTAATTTAATCCAAATTATAATCTATAAATAAAATTATACTCCTAAACACTGTTAATTAATTTAATAAATATTTAAATACTAATTCCCAGAAAAAGAGAATCAATTTTTAAAAATTTTCTTATTTAAAAGTGGTTATTTATTTAATTAAAATATAAATATTTATATATATATATAATTAAAAAAAAACAACCATTCCGTGCTTAACTGAGTTTCAGGTGATTTCATTACCTAATGGATCGAGACTTGAATGACAGGTTCGAAAGTTTAAAAACAGATCACAACGATTATACCACACCATTTTATCATAATTTTAAAAATATAAAATTTATATATTAATATATTAACAATTTTCAAATAATTGAGAAAAATATATTGATATTATAATCATACTTCTTATACTGAGAAATATGGGTAAATGTCCTCTCATAGAGAATCCACGATATGCATTGACGTGTGCAAGGTAATATTTCTCTTTCTGGGATCTAGCCAGCCTAGATGATCAAAATAGGGAAACTTCTTGAAATAAGAAGTAGCGACATTTAGACGATTTTTGTACTGATTATATTATAAAACACCTCTACCCCGGTTAGGCGGAAACCAACTTGATAGTCCCGGACAATTAAAGAGCTGTAGCAATAACTGATATATATATACAGGGCTGGGCAGTAACGCGTTACAAGTAACGACGTTCCCGAGTACGTTAGTTTTTTGTAACTGTATCTATTCCCCACCTCCCCTCCAAAAAAAAAAAAAAAAAAGAGCAAGTAACGAATTCCTCATTTTTTGGGGAGTTTGTGCTGGACGTTATAAGTTCCTACCGATTTTTTTTTCAATTTCGCGTTTCGGCGATTTCCGGCTAATAAATGCAAATCTACGTTTCTTCTCTATTCTAAGAACATCTGTGTTTAACCGACAAAGAATATATATAAATAATAATAATTCAAGAATTCCCATAATTATTAAAATACATATATTAATTTTTTGTTCTAATCAATCAAATATCATTTAAATTAATTCATGTGTTTTAAATGGTATTCCAATGTATATGTATATATATATTTATAGATATAGATATAGATAGATAGATATTTACATTTAATTAAAAATTAAAATTTAAAATTTGTTAACATTTCTTTATTCAAGAATCAGAATTAATTAATTATTGTCAATATCGTTCAAAATATTCATATATCAATCTATACACCTACCCATGTTTGTATACAAGAGTACATAGTATATTCACTAAGTATATAATATATTCAAGCAACGCTAAAAATGAAATTTTGATTTAGTAACTGAATATATTTATATCATCCGTGCCTGTCCGACAAAGAATTCAATCCATTCCCAAAATTATTAAAAAAATACATAAATTTTAATTTCTATTAATCAATCAAATATCATTAAAAAATAAAAATTAATTCATGTATTCTAAAAGTTATTCTAATTTATTTTAAGTGATTTATTTATGGATTTATACTATTTCAGAAGTAACGAAGTATTTATGTAACTAATTTTTTTTTTCAAAGAATTTTTCTAAAAGAAATGAATGGAGTTTAATTAATTAAAAGATAATATGTTAATAATATCTATTTACATCTATTATATTTTTAATATTATATCTATCTATATATCTATCTTTCTCTGTGGCTGTACGGAACTCGAAAGTTCTTGGCAGTAGGAACCACACTTGTCCAAGTATCCCTTTTCTGAGCCACAACCCTCCAATCGCTACCCTTTCATCTTTCTCACGTCCCTTCCTACATTATCCACTCACCGCTTCCTTGGTCTTCCAAGCGGGCGTTTCCCACTAATATATTTTTCGCCATTCTTTCCTCTCCCATTCTAGCCACGTGCCCTGTTCATCGCAGCCTTCTCGATTTTATAATTCTAACTATTACTATCTGGAGATGCATAAAGTTCATGCAATTCCTCGTTTTGCCGTCTTCGCCAATCCCCGGTGACCTCATCTTTCTTTGGCCCATCAATGCTTCACAGAATCCTATTCTCAAATACTCTAAATTAGTGATTCTCAACCTCAACCTGGGCGTTCGATATCTTAAAGGGGGTGATAGTATTTTTGGGGGGCCAAATCATTTTCAACTCTAAAAAAAGGTAAGATGATTTTGCGAACAGACTTTTTCCGCTTTTTTTCAATTTTTTTCAATATGATTCTAAAAAAAACAAAAGCGGTAGATGATTTTGCATTTTTATCTGTTAAAATTTATAGGGGTGCGAATTATGAAGCCGGCCTTACAAAATGGACGTTTGGTCCAAAAAGGTTGAGAACTACTACTCTAAATCTACTCTCGTCTTAGACCATGCCTCACACGCCTATAATACAACCGGCAAAATTATTGTTTTATATATTTTAATTTTGATCCCCTTTGATAATAATTTTGACACGATATACCCCTTTACTGATTGATAACATGCGCTTCCCGATTGCAACCTCGCTTTACATTCTTCTCGAACATTATTATTCTTTGTTATTACAAAACCTAAGTATTTAAATTTTTCTACATTTACAAATTCTATATTTTGTATGTTAAGACTTTGTGTGTGTTAATACTATTCCTCTCTGTTACTAAATACTTTGTCTTATATATATATATATATATATATATATAATGATTAATAATAATAGTAATAATATTTATATAGTTTTATTCCTAAAGAAGCTAACTTTGAACATTTTAATAATTATAAAAAAGAAAAAAAACTAAATATTATTTATTTTATTTAAGGAGACATTGAATGAACAGCGAGGAGCTTTTAATATACTCTCACCAAATTTTTTATACTAATAGTGAATTAATTAATATTCCATCCTAACCCCTCCTATTCTTAAAACAATATTCACAGTCCATACAGAATTAAGCTACAGGCGGCTCGCTGTACCACCTTTTTTTCATTTTAAGTCGATTCTTTCTTTAATTTTTAATTGTATTTGAATCATTGGAGTTTTACGATCAAAAATATAATTTCTATAATTTTCATTAAAATTATTCGAATAATTACTTAATTTTGATTATATTAAAATCTATTTTTTTTTTATTTTTTGGAATTAATAACAAAATCTTTTTGAATTTTATTTCAGATCAAGAGAACTTATCAAAGCTGCCATTCTGGACAATGATTTCATGAAAAATCTTGAAATGACGCAGATCCGTGAGATTGTCGATTGTATGTACCCGGTGGAGTACGCTGCCGGCAGTCTCATTATCAAAGAAGGCGATGTTGGGAGCATCGTCTACGTCATGGAAGGTCAGCACTCAATTTTGATAAACTAATTTCAATTGGAATTATCGGCCAATGCCTTGACCACTACCAATTCAATTTACCTTACAATCAATCCTATCAAATTTAATTAAAAACAAACCACTACCATAGATTAATTAATTAAATCTCTAGAGTTATTTATCACTGCAAGGTCAATAAATATAGTATTTTTATTCGTAATTAATTTCATGCTAATTTTAAATAAATAATTTACTTACTTAGTGATATAACACTGTAGTACAATTTCAAATAAAGTATAGTTGCATAATTAAGTTCTATAAATAATATCAAATGTTTGTTTTCTTGTCAGTAAATGGTTAAATTCATTATATTTTTTATAACTCTTAAAAAAAAATACTTACAGTATTCGTATATATATATATATATATATATATATACCAATACTAACTACGTGCTTATTTTTTTAAACAAATTATGTATATATATATATATGTCATGTTCCCACGGCTACTTGTGCTCACATAACTAGAATAAGTTATTATAGGGATTGACAGGGTCCACTATCTGTCAATCAACTTCGTAATTTAGTGTATTCTGACCCGACCTAACATCTGGTCAAAGGATGGTCCATCCTAACCCTTTCTTTAGATTTAAGTTATTATAGGGATTGACAGGGTCCACTATCTGTCAATCAACTTCGTAATTTAGTGTATTCTGACCCGACCTAACATCTGGTCAAAGAATGGTCCATCCTAACCCTTTCTTTAGATTTAAGTTATTATAGGGATGAACAAAGCCCAAGAAATGTCAACCCACCTAATTAATTTAATATCTGCTAGCAATTAACGTCATGACCAAGAGACGGCTAAGTGTCGTCCAGATGAATGTCTTAAATCACCCACCTAGACACTTTCTTCCCACAGCCCCTTCTACGAACCTCCATGTGTCCCCTCAGCTCCCCCGCCCCCTAGTCAAGTAATATATATATATGGAGAGCAGAAATTGCAGACGATTCAATTGCTAGTCTTTAGTTCTTAGTTTTAGTTTTAAGAAACTCAACACACACCTTTTCGGCCTTGTATGATTTTGTAACAAGTTCACAAATAAAACTTCTATTTCCTTCTTTATAAAAATTCGCCTTTTATTGTTACCTTTTAACTACCTACTATCCTAGTAGGAAGGTAAGCACATAACTGGCACAGTCGGTATTTTCGCGAACGTAATATTTTACGTAAACTTTTCTAAGTTTTATCGCGAACGGTGTTAAAACTTCAACATCTTGCTTCAATCTCCGATCAACTGACGGCGTCTGATCATCGTCTTCAGCTATCAAGAAGCAGGAGAAGTCACCGCGAGCTTACGAGCCTACCACGACTACACGACACTGAGGAAAGCGACGTCCACTGCCTTAACGAGGAGCGGTTCAAGCAAATAATCCCAGGTCACCTATAAATACTAGGAGCGGTTATCATCTCTCCGAAGGGCGCAGTCATCAAGGAAGGAAAAGAAGAAGAAAAAACGTGAGCCATATAAACAATCATACACCAAAATTAATTAAGCCTAAATTTAAATAAATAAAATCAAAATTATAAATAAAATTTTAACAATTAAATAATTTTTTTAATTAATTAAAATAAAAAAATATAATAATAAATTGCCAATTAAATATAATAATTAAATAAAGAAAATAATAATTAAATAAAGAAAAATAATAATTAAATAATGAAAAATAAATAAATGATATTAAACTAAATAATTAATTAAAATAAAATAATAAAAGAGAATTGATTGAAATAATTAAACGATAATAAAATAATCTTTGAATAGTTAGTTAATAATAAATCTGAGAAGGAGCGGTCATTTTTACGCAGCTGTATCTCAGGAATATAACGTAATTAACAATAATAAAGATACTCCGAGGAAGTTTGATCCATTAATGCGACCAAACCTCGTGAAAAAGTTAGGAATAAAATAAAGAAATAAAAATAAAATTAAATAATTGATTGAAGTGTAATAATAAATAATAATTGAATAATTAATTAAAATAACAGTGAATAACTGATTAAATAAAAGAAATAATAATTAATTAAAAATTAAAATAAAATAAAATAATTTAAAATATAAAAATAAATAAAAATTAAAATTGAATAATTAATAAAAAATAAATATAATAAATAGCTAAATAATTAATAATAATAAACAAACAATTAAAATAAAATAAAATAATTAAAAATTATAGTAAAAATAAAATAATCTAAGCTTCAAAAATGAATGTAAGTGATTTATTAAATTGTATCCCCACTTTCACGGGCGACTCAAATAAATTGGAAAGGTTTATCAGTACAGTTGATGCGGTTTACAGAGGTATCTCCCACGACCACCATCAATTCCTCCTTTTGTTTGTTAGGAATAAAATTCAAGGCCAAGCCGACGAATTATTATCTCACGTTAGTCTGACCATTTGGGAAGATCTGAGAAAAGTGCTTAATGACTTATTTTTAGAAACAAAAGATGAGAGCACCCTCCGCCGCGAACTTTATGACATGGAGAGGTCTCGAGCCAAAATTATAGATAGGTATAAAAAAATTCAGGAGCTTATCGGAAAATTCGCAGCGCGCATCAACGCGTCAAATGAAACCTCCAGTGGCAAGGATGTGGCCAAAAGGCATTTCGAAACAGATGCTGTTAACATTTTCGTTAGGTCTCTCCCGGAGCCAGAAAGATCGCAAATTATAGCGCAAAATTTCAAAACAATCAATGAAGTTTTTAGTTACTTATCGAATAAAACCAGTCTATTAAGTAGGGAGAACAATGTCAATAATTACAATTCCGATGGACAGCAAAGGCCTAGACAATTCGCCCCCAGGAGTCACTCCTATCATAATAATTATTATCAAAATTACCACCCCCCTCCCCGCCACCACAATTCACAAGGCTTCTTTAACCAATTCAACTCACCAAATTTTAACCAACCCCCCCAATTTAGAAACAATGGAAATCGCCAACATAACCCTCACCACAGCCACCCCCCCTGGTTCGGCAACCAACAACAAAATTTTTATCCCCCTTCCACCCCTATGACTATTCAAACGACTAGATCAAGAAACGCTCGTTCTGACCGAT
This sequence comes from Labia minor, assembly GCA_963082975.1. NCBI lineage: Eukaryota > Metazoa > Arthropoda > Insecta > Dermaptera > Spongiphoridae > Labia > Labia minor. Next base: position 1,890,087 of record OY720348.1, read on the forward strand.
CTAGAATGAACATTCATGAATTTAACAACATTAGGGACGAACAGAATAATTTTTTAGATATAAAAACCCAAATTAATAGCGAGAATTTAAAAAAAGAAAGTGTAAATTTAATTAATCAAAAAATTGATAATATAATTCCTATTCAAATAGAAAATAATTCGATTAAACTAGAAAAATTACAACGAGATGAAAGAAATAAAATTAATATTAACTCAAAAGATAAAGATCTAGAAATTATTAATCCAAGTGAAATAAAAAATGAATCAACAGAGATCTTGTTAATATTAAACAACGAAGAGGAGTCTATTATAAACATACCTAGTAGACATGGTAAAGAAAATGATTCTAAAAAATTATATGACAATGATTTATCTTTACAAGTGCAATTGGAAGATGTAGGACTGGAAAATAATTCTTTGAATGAAAATTTAAATGAAATGGAATTGTTTCTAAAATCTAAAGACGATGAATTAAAACTTAAATCAGAGATTTCCAATGAAGAGAAAAAATTATTAGAAGAGAAATTGAATAATGAAATGAAAACCTCCAATAAATTAAGGGATGATTTACAAAATAATTTATGTTTATTAGAAGAACGAAAAAAAGAAATTGATAATTTAAATACCAAAATAAATAAAATAAAAAAAGAAATAATTATTACTAAATCCTCCGATTATGATAAAGAAAAACAATTAGTTTCTTTAATTGATGATTTAGAAAATTCTAAAAGAAAAAATTCACAAATATGTTCTCAATTAACAGCAAAAGAAACAGACTTAAAAGATTTAAATGATAAAATCGGCATTTTACAAAAATATAAAAAAGTCGAAGATGGGCAGCAAGCAATAAATAATACCCATCAAAGAACAATCGACATGATACCCTTCGAAGTTTTATTAGAAGTTAAAATGAAAAACGAAAAAGATATGCATATGCGTGAATTAATAGAAAAGGAATTGATAAAACAATTCGATAACGAGAGAGAAGAATTAAGAAAAAGTAGGAAAGAGCAAATATTAAAATTTCATGAAGAAATTCGAATATATAATTGGAAAAGATATCGAAAGGCTACCAAATACAAACAATTTGGATCTGATATAATAATTAAACAGAAATATTTAGGTCCTTATCGGGTTATTAATAAATTTATAAATGATAGATATCAAGTAGAAGTGTCAGGTAAGGAGCAGGGACCACAAACGACCTATACAGGAGCCGAGTATATGAAACCCTTTCTCTTTCCCTTAACTTTATTATTATTATTGAAGATTTATTTAAATATAATTTTGAGGACAAAATTTTATTTGACAGTACAGGATCTGATTAATCAAATCTCCCAGATGTCACTTTATATAAATTCCTTACCTCCTCGATTTGCTCAAACTATTTAAAATTAATATTGAAATCAATGATTTTTTTTGAGAGGCAGCTAAATTCATCAGACCGTTCTGTAAAGTCCATAATGACATTATTGACATTGTCCTCGAAATACCGAACTATAGCGAGAAAGAATCTAATATAATTCAAATCACCCCCATACCTAGATACCAAGAAGGGCAACTCGTACTACTAAATGAACCGTTCCAATATATTGTAGCAGATAACTTAGACTTAAAGAAAATAACTAATTGTATAATTAATAATAATAATAAATACTATTGTAAGGTTAGCCATGAGAAGGTAAGCAATTGTACAAGAAACTTAGTTATTGATAATAACAGCAAAAATTGTAAATCTCACCCCCTAAAACATTTCCCACAGTTTTTAGTGATCCCTAACAGTGAAGTGGTAATCATAAATGTAATAGATAATAATAATGTAAAAATTAATTGTAAAAGTGTCAATACAACATTGTCAAGAGGATTGTATAAAATTGTAAATAATGAATGTATAATTAACAATAGAAAGATTCACACGATTTACAGGTCCAATACGGAAATTTCCATTCTCAATTTAAGTTTAAATATTAGGAAAATAGACACAAGCAAAGAAATCACTATGCATAGTATTAAAGAAATTAAGATAGATAGCCCCAGGCTAAAAGAAATTGAGGAAATTGGATCAGTAATTCACGAAAACAAAACCACATTGTTAATTATTACAATCATTATATTAGTATTAATTATAGTGACAATATTTGTAGTAGCATTTAAGAAACGCTTATTTGTAAGAAAAAACAGTCTCGTTGGAAATAGCAGGGTTCGATTCATATCAAGCAAAGAGACATGTAAAGAAAAAAACAGTTTAAATGAAAATAATAAAATTCAATTCATACCATCCAACGAAACATGTGGATGTATTCACTGAGAGTGGACAGATTAACTTCGCCCGCTAAAATTTGTTGGACAAATTTCCTTAGAGGGTGGAGGTGTCATGTTCCCACGGCTACTTGTGCTCACATAACTAGAATAAGTTATTATAGGGATTGACAGGGTCCACTATCTGTCAATCAACTTCGTAATTTAGTGTATTCTGACCCGACCTAACATCTGGTCAAAGGATGGTCCATCCTAACCCTTTCTTTAGATTTAAGTTATTATAGGGATTGACAGGGTCCACTATCTGTCAATCAACTTCGTAATTTAGTGTATTCTGACCCGACCTAACATCTGGTCAAAGAATGGTCCATCCTAACCCTTTCTTTAGATTTAAGTTATTATAGGGATGAACAAAGCCCAAGAAATGTCAACCCACCTAATTAATTTAATATCTGCTAGCAATTAACGTCATGACCAAGAGACGGCTAAGTGTCGTCCAGATGAATGTCTTAAATCACCCACCTAGACACTTTCTTCCCACAGCCCCTTCTACGAACCTCCATGTGTCCCCTCAGCTCCCCCGCCCCCTAGTCAAGTAATATATATATATGGAGAGCAGAAATTGCAGACGATTCAATTGCTAGTCTTTAGTTCTTAGTTTTAGTTTTAAGAAACTCAACACACACCTTTTCGGCCTTGTATGATTTTGTAACAAGTTCACAAATAAAACTTCTATTTCCTTCTTTATAAAAATTCGCCTTTTATTGTTACCTTTTAACTACCTACTATCCTAGTAGGAAGGTAAGCACATAACTTATATATATATATATATATATAAAAAAAACTGATCTCAAAAAAAGTTCTCTAAAATTAGAAGTAATGTCAGATGCTTGTTGATTGCAATAAAGCAACAGAATCTATTCTACTAGCATATAAAATGTTATCACATCTCTTTGAAGTAATAGCATCAACACGCTACCTAGTTCTATAACCTGGGGAAGGGGTGAAAAATGCCTAGTAAAGCCCATCTAAAAAGATCGCGGTGCATTTAAAGCCAATGGGAGTGGTTTAAGTGGGTAAAAATCACTGCTTACTGTCTTTTGATGATTTCCACTTTACAGGAAGTATAATCAAATAATATAAATATAAAAAAAAAATTATAAAAAATAACGTTTTTCTCATGGACTAAAAAGAATAAAATAATTTTTCTAAAAGCCTCACAAAGTTTATGGATGAATTGCTTTATATTCAACTAAAAACGTTGGGCGCATTTAGTTTTATTTACTCATATGAAAAAACAAGTCAAATTTTTGTAATAATAAAAATTTTATTAAACACATAAACTGACAATTTTTTTTATCATGCAATAAAATTGAAAGGTTAAGAGCTAAGAAATTAATCTTTTATTATTTATCACTCTGTAAACTATACTTATATCAAAGTATGTAACAAATTTTAAAAGAATTATTATTTTATTAAATTTTATATTATCAATCAAATCCAAAACAGTTGATTATATTAGAAGAAATAGTGTTACTTGTTAATGAAGTGTTTTAGTGTTGTATGAAAGTATATATATATAAATTATAGCTCTATAAAGGAATTTAATTGCATAGAAATAAAATAGAAATCAATTGAAAAGTAAAAGCGCCCAACGTTTTTAGTTGAATATGAAGCAATTCAACTATAAACTTTATCAGGCTTATAGAAAAATTATTTTATTCTTTTTAGTGCAATTTTAATTTGATAAATGTATTTAATATAACAAGAGAAATAGAAAAGATGATTTTATACCAAAATTTGCAAATTGAATAAAACAAAAAAATATATTAATCTTTTAAAATTGATTTTATGTATTTATGTTAAGTAAATGTTATGAATGAATGATAATTATTATATTATATTTATAAATAAATAATTAATATTAATATGAGATTTTATAAATGTATATATGATATTGTACTCTTATTATCACGATAAAAAAGGCTTTATTTTATTCCTTTGTTTAATTTTCTCTCCGGGACATATATATAAAAAAAAAGGTTGTTTCCTGTATGCCATTTGAGGCGAAACCTACTCCTATTAAACCTGATTAATAATAATTCATCATTAATTTCAATGCTATAAAATAATTTTAATTACTTTCAAAATGAAAATCTATCCTGAAATCAACATTTTTGCTTAAAAATCTGTTGAAAAAAAATTAATCGGAGCAATACAAAAGGAGTTAGTTACTTGCAAATAGAATAAAACATAAAAAATGATTATAATTAAGTAAATGTTATTATTGAAGTAATATTTTTAAAATATATTTATTATAATTATTATATTAATTAAAAATGTATGTTTTAATGTTATAAATTATTTTAAATTTCTTTCAAAATGAAAACCAATTCAATATTTATCCATCAGATGGCGTGAATGAAAATTGAAATATTAAATCAAATTATCGTTAATTACATTAAAATTAATTAATTATAATTCAATTATATATTTCTTCAATATCTTCTAGGGATCCATTGAAATATCTATAAAAATTTTCAAAAGTCTATCTCAATATTAAGTTGATGAAAAATCGATTTCAAATTGTCATAAGAGCGAACAGACAGGGGGACAGACAGACATGAAGCGGAGTTGATAAAAACGTTATAATAATAAATGATTTTCTTACAAAAAAATATATCACATTAGACTTTTTTATAGTTGATAAATTTCTAACTAAATATTAAAAAGGATTATAACCAATTTTTATATTGAACGTTGAAATGTGATTTATATAAGGTGAACTAATTTTGGTTAAGAAAGATTCTTGATAAGTACACTTTTTTATATATCCTTCCAATTTTTCAATCAACATAATCTCTACCTATTCTATATTATGAAACAATTTTGAAATCTTTATTTAAAACTAATTATAAAGTACATAGATAAGCCTAAAATGTCAATAATAGATAAACCGAGTTTTTCATTTAACACATTACCACAAAAAAATTAAAAAAAATATCTGCCTTTCATTAATTATACGCTTATTCCAGCTTTAATTGTAATCTTGTCTTGATTTTTCTTTGTCGATCATTAAATCCTTTTATTCCTTTTAAAATTCAATTTACATAATATATATACACCAGGTGTGGAAGTATGACACCGGAATTTCCCTATAGATGGTACTCGCTATCCGTTTAAAGACCGTAGGACCGCTTCTGTAGCGCTATCTTCTCCCTCTATCATAGAACTTTAGAGAATCCATTAGGTCACCATTCATTTTGTTTATCTTTTTATTTTATAAAAAATTAAGCTTGGTACTTTATGGTACAAGTGGTATTTTGTCAGATAGGCAGTGAAATGGAAAGCTGAGAAACAAAATATTTCAAATCAATTCAGTTGGAATGTTAATCTGGCAATTTGAATATTTCGAGATCATTCATTGAAGGAAAAAAACGTTCCTTAACGTTCAAGAGCTGGAAACATTCCTAAAAGATAAATATCAAATATCGAAAAGAGGTAGAAAACAAACCTTTCTTTTCTATTTTTTCTCTATCAAACTTAATACGATACTATACTACTATAAATTCAATATTTCTTTCTTGTTTTAACAGTTAATCCGTTGCTCTGGTAAAAGATCTTCTATTGGCTTTATTGAATTCCTCCAATAAAATGGTATACCGTTCGCACATTAGAAATTTCTTCGATAAAAGATCCCACGTTTCAACCGAATTATATATTTATTTAATTATTTATAATAGATTGTAAATTGGCGAATAGAGCCAGCAGAAAAACTGTAGTTTCATAAATAAAACTCTTTTAACTTCTTTATCAGCAATCAATAATGTTAACGTTTTGGTCTCTGATCCAGATCTTCTTCGCGGCTTGGTCTTGATATTTTATACAAAGCGATACTGAATGCGTACATTCCGAATAATAACAAAATCATGTTCTGAAAAGAAATGAATTGTTGATGTTTTTAGTTAGAAAGAAGTTAAAAGTTTTCTTTATTAACCTTTAATTTTCCTGCTGGCGACCAAACGATTTCCAATCCATTATTCATTCTCTAAACGGCTAATATGATTATGAAATTTATTTATTTAATTTATTTTGTGAGAAAAACACTATTTTATATGAAATATGCAATCATAAATATAAGTTCGAGAGCGCCACACTACACCCGATAATAAAGGAGATATACAATTTTTAATAATTGATATATAATTTTAAAAAAATCTTATTATGTATTAGAATTTTATACTAAATATAAATTTATTATCTGAAAACGTTTAATTTATTTTCATTTTAATTTGCATTAAAAATTAATTTTTCCAATGAAATCACGATATTACGGAATAAGAACCATTCATGATTAATTAATAAAATGAAACAATAAAATATTCTGAATAATTTTCTATTCTAATTATGGGTGAGTTTTAATGACGGGGTTTTATAAATAAGAATAGAATAAAATACAATACTTTAATTATGAATTTATCTATGATCTATCTTTAAAGTACTTGAAAATTATTAACGCTCTAATTTCATTCTTGAGAATCCAAATAACAAACAATTGTTCTCTTCTTTAATATTTTCTATTATCTAAATGGGCCGTCTCCCCTGGACATTATAAATTGATCAAGTTTAAACAATGTGACCAAACGGAAATACGAGGACCTTTTTTAAAATTTGGATTTCTTGCTATTCTACCCGTATATAACGAGCTGCTCAGAGAGAGAGAGCGCCTTTTTAATTTTTTTAATTATAATTAAATTTAAGATTCTAGAATTGGTGGAATATTTTCATCGAAATGTTTTGGAAGGATAGTTTGGTTGTGAGGAATATTCATGTATATCGATTTTATAGATTTTTATTCGATTGTGTTTGAAAAATATACTTGAGGCCAGAGTTAAATAGGATGTACTAGGGTGGTTGGGACCTTTTAGGTTCGTTTGGCTATCAGTTCTATGTCGTATCAATTAACCAACCAAATTTACTTAGATCATATTTAATTAATTATTTTTTATACAATTAATTGTAATTAAAGATAAAAAGGCATTTTTGCATCTAAACTATTTTTCAAATAGCTTATGAAATGAGACATCTTTATTTCAAAATCCATTCGTACTGGTATTAAATCATACGATAAATATTCATTTCAATTACAAATATTATGAAATATGGAAGAGATTATCAATATTTATTCGTTCATTGACAATTTACGATTAATTTGCTAGATGCATGGAGAATTATAAATTAATCGGTAAGCTTTAATTGTATATTCATTATGAATTATGATGGGAATACAGCAAAAAATGGTATAAAAATGAAATGAAAAACTTGAAAATAAACAGAACAAGATTCTATGTATTAAAACATAAAATCCTACATAAGTAGATAGTTTTGAATAGTTTATAATATATCGATATATAAATTGATAAAGTCCAACTTTCAAAAAGAGACTAATCCATAATAATGAACCTTCCTGCAATGACAAACTCCAATTAGATTTCACTTCTTATTTATATTTATATATACTAGAGCTAATTTATTTTTTAATTGAGTGTCAATTTCGAGTTTTCACACTTATTCAACACAAGTGCTGGTAAACTTTGACCTACCCCAGTCGTTCTTTTCTTTTATGTGGGGTTAGGCTCGGACGCTGTGGAGAGGGAATTCACCCTAACCCACAGTTATTCTCATTTTTTGTTTTTCTCTTCATTAAATTACATTATTATTATTATTATTATTATTGATTGATTTCAAAATGCACCCCCTACCTCCAAGGACCACGAGTGCCATCAATTAACATCCACCATAAATTGTCTTTGATTTCTCTTCAAAAACAAAAGGGATCTCAACAAGTAATATAGAGCCGTCTTGGCCAGGGTACAGTAAGAAAAAGAATAAATTGTATCCTAATGATTTCCATTGTGTCAGGTCGTACTGTCCTCGGATCTTCCTGATAAAGAATATTTTATTGATAAATTCAAACCATTGGTCACTTTCATCTTCAAACAAACAAATAAATACGTAAATTTGAATCCCGCATCTAACTGACGTTTAGAAATATTTGCAATGATGTAAATAATATAATATAAAATTTGAAAGTTATATTAATAATAAATGTTTTTTTTATTTTAATACTTTTAAATTGATTTTGTTTATTGATATACACCTATATATATATATATATATATATATTTATTTATTTATTGATATAAATATAAAATTATATATATATAATTTTACAAATTACATATTTAAGATTCATGACTTTATAAATTTGTCAAAAATAAATTAATATACCTATATTAATATCATAGCTTGTAGTTGAGAAAATTAAGGTCGTAAAAACGTGTTTGAATTTATATTTCATCAATTATAAATAAATTATAAAATCGTTAAAACGTTTATAATTGTGTTTCTATTTTTTAATTGATTTGCTTAAATGTCATTTTTATTCCGATTGAGGTAATTTTTTAATTAAAAGGAAGTTTTTTTTTTTTTTAAAAAAAAAAAATATTCATAACAACATTTCTATATTTCTATTGGGAGAAAATAAAATTATATTTTAAATTAATTATATTTGCTTCATATGGAATTATTTGAAATTTTAGTGCATAGACAACCGATGCGAGTAGCAAACTGGTGGTACTGGTAATTAATCCTTGCATAGTCCTCCTTCCTACCTCCCCCCCCCCCCCCATCTCTCCCGAACATCAGTGAGAGAGAGAAAAGAAAGCCTTTAGTTAAGCCCGACAGACGCCTCTTTGCCTATTAATTTTTGTTTTGCTTTTTTAGTACACCATCAGAATGGAGTTGTGGATCCATTAAGCGTGGCTTGAGATCCAATGCCACTCCCATAAGTCCCAAAGAGTGGGAGGATAGGAACACTCCACACCATTCCTTCTGTCTTCCAGTCTAGGATTTCCAAATCCGTTCATCTTCCCTAACTTTAGATAAGAAATAACCAAAACCACCAAAGTTATAATCCATTCTATACATATCTAAAGAGAATAGAATTTTCGTTTTATTTAATTAACTTCCCTAAATGATGAATCAAGCTTCTAGCAAATCTCATTAATTTCAATGATTTTCTTTCTTTCTTTCGGTCAAATTCGACAATACAATCTCAAGAGATTCATTTGGATTTGTTTGTTTGGTAGCATAGGTTGGCTCCATCCCCCTCCTGTGTGATCAAGATCATCAATTATACTCTCCAATATACATCAATATCAAATTATTGTTTCATTGATCACGAAAAGAATCTATTGTTCGTTGGGTGATAAACATAAAATCATTTAAATTTTATTTGGGTTAAAAAATCCTAGAATGGAGATTATTTAATTTTTAAAGCATATTTAATCTTATTGATTTTAAGAATTATTTTATAAAAAATTTAAAGAAAAATCTTAGAACAAAATAGCAAAGGGGTATGAATTTAAAAAATCCTAAATAAGATAGTTCTTTAGAGTGAAATAAATTAAAATTTGACAAGAGTCCCATGCGAAAGCATAGTGATTCTTATAATGATAATAAATCATATTAAAAACAATTGTAACTACAAATTAACAAAAATTAACATTAAATTATATATAGTACCTGGTTCACCGTGCCGCCGCTCGGTCATTAAAAAAAATGATTCCTTATTATCGGGTTTGGCTGGAATTACTAATCACTGGTTCACCGAGTCACTGTTCAAATAATTTAAAATAATATAAAATAACAATCAAACATATACTCCTTAAAAGTATGTATTAATGCACTGAATGAGAGAAAAGTATGGCCTGTTGATATAGAATAATATATATTTTCGTAATTTTGATTTATTTAAATCTATGAATATATAAAAAGGTTTTTGTCTGAACATTGCTGAGAATTTAAAAAATTTTGCATATCTTTGCGTTTCAAGACCTCTAGACTCCAAAAGGGACTTTAGAATTTTTAATGTCTGTCTGTCTGACGGAAAATTTTGACGTTATAGACTCAAATTGGCTGAACCGATTTCGATGAAATTACATCACAATATTCTTGCACATATCTCAGAAATTAATTTTTTAAAATTTAATATGTACATGTTGTCATTCAGCAGAGCAAAGAATACAATTGAAAGAATGTTTATAATATTTGTATTTTTATTTTTCTAATATGGGCCTTCTTAACTTATTTAACACACTGAAAATGCGACTATTATTACCTCTTTAAACTTTAAGATTATAGAAATGTGGATGTTTTGGCCAAGGACTTTGAATTGATTGAAACAAAATGTATACAAACCTTTTTACATAGAAACTTCCAACCAAATACATGGTGCAGAGCCCCCGTCTAGTTGTGAAGAACGCCGAAGGCGGTCTGAGCAGCTAGTTTATATTTTGTACCGAAATATTTACGGAGGCGCTGTATCACGAAATTGATGACGTCATTTAATTCATCTATATTGAATAAAGATAAATCTTCTAAACGTTGTGAAACAATTTCAAATAATTTAAATGTATGTATTAATGCAATAAAAACAGATAGGCATATAACATAAATATTTTTAATTTTATTTTATTATTAATATAAAAGATATAAGGAGGCGCTAGCTGTGACGTCATGAAGGGCTGGGCGATATGTTATGACATCATATCTATTTAAATTAAGAAAGACTAATGAAGATGATTTTTCCCGGGGATGAAACCAGTACAAGTTATAAATCTATAATTTATAAAATTCAATTTTTATTTGAATCTTTTCTAAAATTTATTAAACTTTATTTAAATTAATAGGAATAAATAAATTTACAATTAATTCTTGATTGAGGGATAATTTCGGTGGTGAGGCCGGTCAACGTCTTCCACTGGAAAGGGAATGGCAACTGACTGCGCTCGGCAGGCAGGCAGGCAGGCCAGGAGGGAGGGGGGTGGGTGGGAGGGAGGGAGGTGAGGTGAGGTGGCGGAGGGGTCAACATGGCGGCAAATCTTTTCAATCTGTCAAAATTCAATATTTAATATTTAATTAACGAAGCACCGTAAAATTATATAATAGTAGTGAAAATGAATCTACGTTTCATAATGAATCGATTCGTATAAGTTTTACCTGATGTTATGAGACAATATTTTTGTTGAACTGTAAAAAATAAACCGATATTAAAATTAATTAAAAATTTCCATTTAATGATACGAAAAATCAATTTTATTTAGAATCTGGCTAAAATTATGGTACTATAAATATGAGTTCCAAGTTTTTACTAATGTGAAGCGTTGGAGAGGTGGGTCCTCTCAGCGGCATATAAGACATGTCTCACTCGCGAATTTACCGGGTTTTGCTAGTCGAAAAGTTGACGTAATCTGGATATATTTGAATTAACCCCCCGAATAAATTTGATTTTTGAATGATCAGGGGTGGGGGGGAAGAGTAAGTGTAAGGGAATGGATTGAAAGGAGTCAACGGGTAAAGGCCATGATTCCTCCAGGTAGAAGAGGGATTTAGAAGAAATCATGAGCTCACGTGAGGGCAAGGACGCCAATCCCTGAAATAGAATTCTTTTCTACTGGGTTTATAGAAAAGAATCTACTCGCTACCCGGGATATTATTTTTAAATTTATTAAAAATTAAATTTACATTTCAATAAACTTATTCAATTTTTTCTTATTTCTTCATAAATAAAAACAATAAATTATTTCCTTCCTTTTCAAGTAATAATTATGTTATTTTAAGTTATTTATTTTTGAATATAAAATTTCAAAATGGAAATATAGCAGGAGAAATGTTTCAATGTTAAACTGAAATTAAAAATATATGTGAAAATACGTTAATTTAATACACTCTTTGATTGATATCTTCGAAAGTCGATTGAGATTGACTCGCTTTTTCCTTTGTCTTGTTTTGTTACGGATTAACGTGAACCTTTTGTCTCTATTTAAATATTACAATAAGATTATCCTTGTCTTAAAAAAATCATCATAAATTTTTTGTTTAATGACTATTATTATATTCTTCAAACGTTTGAAGAACATTTTCTTAAATTCAATTATTGAATTTTTGACCTTAGTCCAACAAAATATTTATCTCATAATATGTATTTTTTATTTTTTTATATTTCATCGACCAACTTTTTGGCAAAGAGGACTTTACTTATAATAATTTTAAAATTTTTTGTTTCGTTTCTATTAGTTAAAGAAGTGGGTGGTTTTATACAAATTGGATGAGGATAAAAATATAAAGTTCATATTTATTTTATTTTTATTATTATTATTTATTTCAATGTTTTTTACCCTTCATTTCTTCTGGATTATATAAGAGAAGTTAACATGTTGTAGTATAGCCAATTTCGTTACATGGACATTAACACTAATACTCTAGGTTATTTAGTAAGAAAAAGAATTATCAGTAATTTATTATATGTATTGTATGTATTTATTATATATATTAACAAAAAATATTAATTTAGCATTTTCCATTTAATTCAAGTCTTTTTTTATTAATATTTCATTTACAGTAGTAATTTTCTATCATAATTGAGTTATAGATTATACAATTTAAATAATACCCATGGATTGGAGACAATTTTTAAACTCAGTCACACAGTAAAAAAACATTGATATCTATATATATTTATATTTATATAAGTTCTTTATTCCACCGGTGGTGGCACCACGTGTCGTTTAAAGAGTTTAACTAGTTAATCCACTAGCGCTATCTAATAAACAAATAATAGTATTAGATAAAACAATAAGTAATACATCTCTAAAATCGAATCTTATAATTTAAATAATTTATTTATTTTATTTTATAACATATATTTTATATATGTATATATTTCACAATTTAATTTAGGAGTGGTTATATCCAAATCAATTTTATAATATATAAATATTTAATAAAATATTTAATATAATATAAATTTATCTATATATGTATATGTGACTATATTTAAATATTTCTAGATTTGAGAAAATTTGCAAATGGCTGAACTATATTTTTTAATTTGCCATGATACACAATAAATTCTTGATAACTTTTTTTAATCTATATATAATATTACTTATTATTAAAAAGGTAGGCTTCTAAAATATTTATTATTTATACAATTAACCTCTATAATTATCTAATATTAGCCTGTTAGGGAACTTTTAAATTTGAGATTTCTATTTATTATTTAAATAATTAATAAAAGATTAAAAATAGAATATGATTCAACCATTAACTAATTTAATAACTCATTGCCCACTGGCACCTCAAATTGTTTTAAATATAATTAATCAATAAAATAGAATACCAAAGAACACAGACTTGAAATTTTTACTTTCTTTAAATAATTTTTATATTATAATTTAGTAATAATTTAGGCACATATTTCTATATGCTTTTAAAAATTAATGTTACCGCTTGGTTGGTTTAACATAAGGACAATAATATAAATAGGATATTTTTAATTATACAGGTGATTATATTTTTTTTTTAATTTATCTACCAGCTTAAATAGTTGAATTCTTTCGAAAATAAAAAAGACGTTATAAATAATAATCCTTAAATCTTTTATTTATCTTTAAGTAATTAGTTTGATTTTATTTGTATAACTAATAATACAAATATTTTTTTATTCTATGAATTTTTGCATTGAATAAGTAAAATAGAAATTTTAGTAATTCTTTTTAAATATAAAAATATGACAATAGAATAAATTTTCTATATATTCATAGATTTATTTATTTGCTTCTTATCATGATAATATTTAAAATTTAATAAATATTTAATTAAATTCTAACTCACTTTTTAAACACCTTTTTCATAAATTCATTTCAATTATAATTAAAAAATATTATTTTTTGTTATATAATAGATATTATATGATTAAAGCCTTACGAATTAATTAAATTTATTATATATATATATATATATATATATATATTAGATGATAGATTATATTTTATATTTATATTAAACGTATCATTTATAAATATACTATATATATATATATATATATATATATATATTACTAGAGTATAAAAATAATATTTCATTCTTTGATTATTATTAAATTCTTTTTGCTATATTAATCAATTAATTATTATTAGTTTTTTAATATTAGATGAAAAAATTAATATAATCACCAGTTTATTACTCATGTTTTGGCATACCCCTTAATTATCAATATTCAGATACAGAGCGGCTTTATTGGTTGCATACCCTGCTCCTAAATCTTTTTTCACTAAATTCTTAAATTGTTAAAAACAACCTAATCTTAATTATCATGTCCAAGTCTGTTTTTGAAACATAGAATTGTCCTAATCGAGGTGACAACACAAATTATACGTGTCTTTTGAATAAATAATTTCAATTCATAACAATAATAATAATAATAATAATAATAATATTAATAATAAAATATATTTTATTTTTAGATTAGATGATAGATTATATTTTATATTTATATTAAACTTATCATTTATAAATATACTATTTCAATAAAAATTATAAGAGAATATTCAAATAAAATATAGAAATAACATATTTTTATTTTACCATCACTTAGTCTGCATGGTCAGCCGTTTCAGAATTGCAGAAATAGAAAATGACTCTAGCGAACCTCGGTTCAAGAATCCATTTATTTTAAATAATATATATATAAATTTGTATAATATAATAGGAAAATATAGTTATGCTTTCTTCACAAGATAACGTTACAATGAAAACAAATTATTAATTTATACATAGATTGCATATTTTATATCAAAATAAACAATTTTTTTATAATAATATCTATTTAAATATTAGAAAACAATGAATTAAATCAATAATTAATTTATTTATATAATTATTTTGATTTTTTTATTTATTTATTTAATTTATTTTTACAGGCACGAAAATTTATGTTTGTTTAAAAAGTTAAATATTTTTTTTTTATAAACTATATTCTCAAATATTTCTTTCGAAATTGACGTATCGGTACACAGTTCGATTCTGGGTTCAGTATGTTTAATCTCAGACTACTAGTCATTACTAATTTCCACTGTGAAAGTAAATATGTTTCTGCGAGGATATAAGAATTAGGTTAGAGATTCTTTTGAACATTATATAATTGTTATATTATATTAAAAAAATTATAAAATAACAGAAATAAATAAATAAATCATCCTATTTTAATTATATACATCTAATTTAACGAATATATATATATTTGTTATTTATTTAATTAATTAACTTTTATATATATATATTGACTTTCAAATAAAGTGAATTGTTTTTGTAAATAGAACGCGCGAGAATCAAGATGATTTCTAAATGAAAGAAAGTAAAATTATTTTGTATATTTATGCTTAACTGAGACGGAAAATCACCTATTCGTAAAGTTAGTGTCTTCTAATATTTATAAATTTACACCACACAATCGATTCAATATGTGAGATCACATTTCCATTTGAGCTATACTTGAATGATAAATATGATATTGAACTTATTCCAGGATCAAATTTCTGTTTAGAAACAACGCTAAGTGGTTAAAAAAATTAGATACAGTTTTTAATATAAAAAAATAATATATTAGTTCAAATAATTTCTAAACTCAAGATTTTAATTCAAGGATGATAATCTGTTGGCTCCTGTTATTATGTGACAAAGTGACTTTAAATAAACTACTCTCGAATGGTATAAGGACATTTGGAGAAATGTGGTTGCTGAAGTCAAAAACTTTAGAGTACATTAACACCATCCTGATAGGTTCTGAACTTATTGTCCAACAAGTCAATGAAAATATTTCTATGATTAGGCATTTTATTTGTATGAAAAGAAAATAAGAAAGAACAATACACCTTGATTATAAATAAATAAAAAAAATAAAATTTAATAACATTCTTCATAAAATGGATGGTGTTAAAAAATATTGCAGCGGTTGGGAGAGATAGAGATGGTCGAAATATGTAGTAAGTAAAGAAAGGCTGGCTGGGACATTTTGTTACACCCAATAAGAAGAAACGAATTGGGGAAGATAGTAATTGGATAAGAATGGCTGGGGAAGAGACTGGTGGAAGAATATCAATGCTGTGGTTAACAACTTTCAAGTTCTATAGCGCCACATTTATAGAAATAGTAGATAAATAAAATCATAATTCACTTGCATAAATGAAAACAATTTCATATATTTTGAGATTGTTATTGATATTGATTTTTTTAATTATAAAAAATATCCCATCCCAAATATGTTTTTTACTTCAATTATATTTATTAATTTTTATATAATTGGAGAATATTATTTTTTTTTATTTATTTAATTCCTGCTGCTATTTTTCCGTTTTAGATTCTAATCTCCTCCGGGTGGGTGTTTCAAAATAAATAAAATAGCTCCATTTTCAATTTCCTTTTTCCATAAATAAGTAAAAAAAAAATAATGGTAATTAAAACAACTTTCTTCGCATCTCACCTTGTTCTACTGTAATACTATTTTTTACTACTTCATATGGTTCCATCCTAGAATCCATATTTACTCAATTAAGTATTAAATAGATCTTAGTAATTATACATCGACTTTCCTGCATTTCATAAAAAGAAGAATAGTAAAAAGAAATATTTCAAATAGAAAAAAAATATAACTTTTTTGTATAATATTTTTTATTAGATGTTAATTAATTTATGGTTTTCAATTTCTAGCTTTGTTATTCTTAAATATTTATTATGCTTTGTTGATGTGTTATTTTGTGAAATTTTAAAATCATTGGTTCTAGTTGAAACATACTTTAGATAATCTAAATAAAACGAAATTTTAGTAAATATATATATATATATGAATAAATGTCCGATCATTTTTTACAGCTACATTTTGAAGGTTAGTATTTACTAAAAATAAATAAGTTGACCTGTGGCCAGGCGCAGCACCGACCGACGGTTTGAAATAAATTAATTTCAAGCTACAGAACCAATTTCAAATAATTTAAATGTATCTATTAATGCAATAAAAAACAGATAGGCATAGAACATAAATATTTTTCATTTTATTTGATTTATAATATATAAGTTGAGCTGACTGTGATGTCATGAAGAGCTGGGTGACGTCATATAATTTTAAATTAAGAAAAAACTAATGAAGATGATTTTCCCGAGGACAAAACTAATACAAAGTGCATGATTCGTGAAAAAATCTCCTCATGGGAAATTTGGTGTGAAAACAATACCTCCTTTACTATCGTCGATCGGTAATACTACCACTTCCGGTTTACTGATATGCACCAAAAGTGGATCCATTCATCCTACTGATGCATAAGTAAATACACCAAATTTCATCAAAATCCGTTAAGTCGTTCAAGCTGTACACATCTATACGGACACACAGCGGACGGACGGACACATATCATGCTAAAAATACTTTTTTCTGTTAAGAAAATGCATGATTCGTGGAGATCTGTAAAAATTTCCACATGTGAAATTTGGTGTGAAAACAATACCTCCCTTACTATCGTCGGTCGGTAAAAATAATATAAAGTTTTCTTATAATCAATTTTTAAATGTAAATATTACAAAAGTTTTATTTTTTTAATTAAATTAATTTAAATAAAAAATAATGTTTAAAAGAAATTTAATAATAATAATTAAAAAATGGAATCATTTGATTTGTTTTTGAAATCTATTTTCAATTTTGTAAAATCAAATAAAATATTGCTTACACTCCATGAAGGTTTCGAAGATGGATCCCATAAAGAATCCATTGCAAACGATTTATTCGTACAATATTGATTAATTCCAATGATATTTTAATGAGAGGGAGTAATAAATAATACTAATAAGTAAATAATCACTTAATGCAAATAATAGATTTGAATTCGAATCATTCCGTTTACAAACATGGCGGCGAATATCATCTTTTAAATGTCACTATTCATTAATTAATATCTAAATAACGACGCTTTGTAAAATTATAGAATGCTAGTAAAAAGGAATCTACCTTTGATAACAAATAATATAATATATACCTATTTTAACTATTCTTATCAGGCAATGTTAATTTCAAATGTAAATATAATTGTAAGTAATAATTAATTTTAATTATGATTTTCAATAAAATACAAATCAATATTTTATTTAAATACTGGCGAAAATTTTATTGATTCCTATGATTAGAGGATACTATACTAAATATAACTTTACATACATTTGTATAAACTGAATGTAATTGAATAGATCGGTTTTTGCAAATTTCCAAAAAATATAATATGTATACCTAGGGTAAAATATACAGTCGCTGGCCCCCTTAAGTAACACATAGCAGTCTTTAATGCATATCTGGGTAAATTGCGGAACAATCTGTGTCCAATTAGGTTTGCAGAACATAAACATGATGAGCATTTTGATGAATAAAAAAAAATCATTTTCTAATGACATTTTCAATAAGCACTTTTAAAAAAAAAATCCTAAAAAATAGAGTTATTGACCCCCTGTTATAATTATTGGCCTAGGTATTCTAAAGTGATTATACAACCATACAACAAACGATTACATAACCATAGTTAATAGCGCAATTTTTAAAATAAAAATCTCTTATTATTTGTGTTTTAGTAATAGGGCGCCAATGACTGCCTCGGGGCCAACGACTGTATACTATTGAGGAAACAGCAAGAAAAGAGTCCAAGGGTAAAGGACATGATTTCCTCCAGGTAGAAGAGGGATTTAGAAGAAATCATGAGCTCACGTGAGGGCGGGGACGCCAATCCCTGAAATAGAATTCTTTTCTACTGGGTTTATAGAAAAGAATCTACTCGCTACCCGGGATATTATTTTTAAATTTATTAAAAATTAAATTTACATTTCAATAAACTTATTCAATTTTTTCTTATTTCTTCATAAATAAAAACAATAAATTATTTCCTTCCTTTTCAAGTAATAATTATGTTATTTTAACTTATTTATTTTTGAATATAAAATTGACCTGAGGCCAGGCGCAGAACCGTCGACGGTTTGAAATAAATTAATTTCCAGCTACAGAAACAATTTCAAATAATTTTAATATATCTATTAATGCAATAAAAAACAGATAGGCATAGAACATAAATAGTTTTAATTTTATTTGATTTAGAATATATAAGTTGAGCTGGCTGTGACGTTATGAAGAGCTGGGTGACGTAAGATATAATTTTAAATTAAGAAAAAACTAAGGATGTGGGTTTTCATGTGACATTTCTAAATTTTCAATATTTTTCTTAATGAGTTCACTTTAGCCCATTTAACACACTTAATTTAAAATTTTGTCCCATTTCATATTAAATATATTATTTTTTGTGAAGGTGATGAGATTTGAAATCTCGTTCTTATTATTGTTCATGATTTTACCACATTGAGCTACGATTATTTTTTAAAATAAAAATTTTATCAAAACTCTATTTGTATGTATGTATTATCTTATAGTATAATAATTTTCTATTCTATGTAATGCGTTCAGCCAATTAATAAATAATAAATCGACGATGCCTTGCAATATTGGTTCTCCAATTGGAAACCCATACCAAAGTATCGTGTAGTGCGTGTCTGATGAAAAACCAAATGAAGGATAGGTACTGTAGATGCAGGAAACAATAAAAAAAAATGAGATTGATTTTGTGCTGCCTCCATGCCTGCCCGTCTTGTTTTCTCTCGTTGGTGTATATGGATGGAGGAAAGTGGGCTTGGACGAGGTAGTCGGTGAAGAAGGAGGAGGAGAAGGAGTGGGTAAATGAAAGGCGAAGGGGGTCGACGAAAGGCCTTCCGTCGCGAGTACGTCAGTCGCTGGCTGCTAGCGGCGTTGCTATCCAGCATGTAGTGGAGGATGCGCATTCAGCACCACCCCGGCCGCGCCGTCAGTGAGGCCGTGCCTTACGAGGCGAGCTGGATTGGACTGCGAGAGGCACCCCCCGATCATCAGACACCCGATTATTTTCTTAAACAACGAAACGATGCTCGACGTCGTCCCCGGCAGAGGATGCAGAGCATTCAACCCCTGTCGCCACCCCCGCCGCCGGAGCCCGACTTCCTTATCCCGAGGCCTAAGCTGATTGTCCCCGTGCACACGTATGGTATCCGCCATCGACGGACAGGCAACATGCTCTACTCACCACCTGGCAGCCTCACCCCCGAACCAGGTATCTAGCCTTCCTTGCCAAACCCTTGCTACGAAAAACAACGATCCATCCCACCCCCCACCCCCACCCTCTCTCTCTCTCTCTGTATTATACGATACGATTGTATATTTATAGATTCGATCAGAAGATCACAATATTCCTATTCTTCATTGCATTGCCCATTATTCGAACATGCATTCGACAAGAATTCCAAAAAAGATGAAATCCTTTCAATTCTATTCCTTCCTCCTTTCTAGATTTTCATTGATTTATTTATTGCACCTTTGGCTTGTTGTCATTTACATATCGATATGCATCATTTCTTTTCAAATAACATCATCGCTTTATTATCAATTGAATTTCTATTACGATTTGTTTTTATACATCAACCCCAAAGGAAGAGAAGACATCTCAAGTGTCTTTTCCATTTTTATCGTTTCTTTCGAATTCATTGGATATGTAGAGGCCCCTTTTAGGTAATTTCATGCACCACCCACACATTGGATAACATCATCAATTGAATTCCTTCTTGGATTGGAAATCTAGAAAGATCCTAAACTAACATAGACAAACAAAAAAAAATTGTATTCCGATGCCATCGGTTGGGTTCTCTTTTTTTAGAAATTATTTCATTATGAGTCACTGAAGCTGCACTTTTTTAATTAACAAAATCAAGGAAAATCCTCAATCTTGTATTTGATAGAACATCAATTGTATACACCTTTACAAAATAATAATTATTTTGAATCAATTATGATAATATAAAATTTAAAATAGAAAACATTTTTTAAAAAATTACTACTAAATGAAAGTTATAGGGATGAAATTGATCTGTGTCCCTAAAATTTTCACAAAAGTTAATTAAAAGCATGAAAGCCAATAGGAGAGAATTCATTATTTTTTTTTTTTTTTGGTATATTTAAGAGAAATACTAATCTTATTGTTAGATTTGATATATTAGTACATAATGCAAATTAATGTTTATAGGAGAAAAGTTATTTCAAAAAAACTAAAAAAATAATATTTGAGGTTTTATCTTGCTTCGAGATATTAAAAATAATTTTAAAAAAATGGTATTTTTAGTATTTTTATTATTTAAATTAATTTTGAGCATGAAAAAATATTTTTTTTAATTATTTGAGTGTGGATATAAATAATTTTCAATTTATATATATATATATATATATTATTTTACTATCAATATAATTAATATATTATATATTTAAGTAAAAATATAAGAATTCGATTAGGATTACCCATTGAGTTTGTTTCTACGTTCTACTAGAATTCCTATTGAAAATTCCCAACTCTTATGAGTCCAAATTACTATTAGAAATGCATATGTATATATAATTTTATTAAGAGCTGGCGGCATCTTATTCATCATTACTGAATCATTTATCCGGTCATTTAAAAAAATATATTGTATGAAAATAAGAAGAGAGAGAGATGCAGTTAAAAGATGTGATTTTTTTCTAAATCGTGAACTCACGTGAGTACTAGGAATGTTACACCCTCTCTAGGGCCCTAAAAATAAAGCATTAATTGATTTTTTTTTAAATTTATCTTTGAAAAAATTATAAATATTGAAATTACTAATATATATATATATATATATATATAGTATATAACATAGTATACAAGTATAATCAATTAGAATAAAAATTACCATTTTCCATTTTTCTCACAAAGGTTGTTAAATTTTGAGTTGCTAACGATTTTTCTATACTTAATAAATGTAATGTAATGTAGATGTTAATTTAAATATATATAGTACCAGGACACTGAGCCTCCACTCGGTAATTTAAAAAAATGATTCCTTATTATTGTATTTTTTTTCCTAAAATATACAAATTAATTAAAATAACTTGATTTTCATTTCAAAATGAAAAATATATTAAAATTTACTTGATAAAATAAAATATTTCATCCTATATTATATATATACCTTGTTCACCGAGTAAACGTGGAAGACAGAAAAGCAGGCCTGTTGATATAAAATATATATATTTAAAAAAATTAAAAAGATCTTCATAAATATCAAGCATAACATGTGGAGAGAAAGTTTTTACTTGAAAAAAAGGGCGCATCACAAAAAGTTTGCGCACCTCTGGTCTAGATCAAAAAATGAATAGAAAAGAATGCAGAAAATCTAATTATTCTTTTTTTATTTA
Organism: Labia minor; assembly: GCA_963082975.1. Classification (NCBI taxonomy): domain Eukaryota; kingdom Metazoa; phylum Arthropoda; class Insecta; order Dermaptera; family Spongiphoridae; genus Labia; species Labia minor. The sequence goes on from OY720348.1 coordinate 1,912,566, forward strand.
TTTATTTTGAGGAAACAACATTTATATTAGGAACACCGGAGATTAATGACAAATTCATATATATATTGAGAGCGCAATTTTTGTTATCATCCAAATTTGAATATTTATTTTCCAGTTAAACAAAATTTTGCCGACCATCTAATTAATTACAAGTGAAAATTTATAATTTATTAGATCTATTTCCAATTCTCCAAAGTTTTCACTATTAATCAATTTCTCACCAGTCAAATAAAAAAAACAAAGTAAAATTATTGAAAAAATTAACATGCCGGGTATATTAATATATTAATTAGTATATTTTTCTTCTATCTTTCTATTTCAATTTTTTCGTATACTCTGAAACGAAAATTACACAATTTCTGATAAAACTTCAAGCATTCCATATATTGGATTGAATTCAGAGATGATCTTAGATAAGAAAGGAAAGGGCTGATGAATCATGAGTATCCATTAAGAGAGACGGATTCTTGTCAACAAGTGTGGATGGAATGCTGAGTTGCTGGACCCGCATGATAATCCATTTAATCTGATCCATGCAAGACGTCTTAACTTTCAGAACCTATCGACTTACACTGTCCTCTATAAAAATACGAATCGGAAATATTAAAATAATTTTTCTAAATTCAACTCCACTTTCTTTTCTCCCTTCCTTCCACCCCTTTTACATTCTTCCAAATCCAATCCCAGCAGTGGTTAAGCATATTTCTCAACATAATTAAGAATTAGCCAGCAAAAGGATCGACCCTGAGAATCAGCAAATGTTTCGTGTCAGGTTTCTCATGCATTCTATACAACATTTAGGCCATATCTTCAAGAAAGACGCAGCCTATGATTAAATCACGAGCGCCATTGCTACAAATTAAATTCATTAAGTTTACAGAAATAATTACTACGACCAGGGAATTTTTAAGACAATTTAAATTATTATAAAGAATAGAGCTTTAAAAGAAGATTGTTTTTACAATAAATAAATAAATTTATAGTCTTTGTTTTTTTTTAATTTTAACTGGATTATTTTAATTTTCCTTCAGACTTACAAATTATTGGAATTCATAAAATTTAACAAAAATGAAAAAAACTAATATAAGAACATCCTACTTCCTTCAATTAATAAAATTAATTTGATCATAAAGATAACCAAATTTATACCAAACAGCTGATAAATAATTATTTTAAAATATAAAATTAAAAAAATAATTCATCTGTTGAAAACAATAAATCCAACTTTTCAAATATAGGTATTTTATCATTTTCCAAGTGCATATCAATCATGAAAATATGGTTCAAACGAATTTTAAAAAACATTAAAATTGTATTTTCTTCACTTATGGGGAGACTAAAAACTTGTCAGTCCAACCTAAACCTTATATGGCCCCGGGAATTAAAAAATCGGTGGTCTCTTAAACATTGGTTAGCAGACCATAAAAACAAATATTCTAAAAGTTGTATTTTGCTTGATTCTCGCTGTTAATAAAATATTTGTAAAATATATCTAATGATATGATTTATTATTAGGATTATTATAAGAAAGAAGCAGCCGTTAACTTGGATTCTAGGAAGAATAGATGTGTTGACATTTAGAAAATGCAATGCATTATTATTATTATTATTCTAAGACACAAGTCACCTCTTATCTTCTTCTTCTTCTTCTTCTTTTTCTAAAAGTCAACACATCCATTTTTGATGCAACAGAAGTATGAGGGTTGTATAGTATACCTGCAAGTCTCATTATGTTGTTATTGCTTAAACACAATTAAATACAATGGTTTCAATTTTAGCTTGAATTGTTTAGGATTATGATAATAATTTTATAGGCGAAGAAATTAGGAATGACTTTTTCATATAAAAAACAAAAGGGATTAGTAATCATTTCTTAAATCAGTTTTGTATTTGTTTATTTAAACATTAATAAAACTAATTTTGAAACTTCTTTTTGAATGAAAAAACATAACAAAATATTTCCTAATTAGTGATTTATATATTGTTAGTTAAATGATCAAATATCTTACAGTTATATACAATAAAAGAGAAAAAGGAATGAAAATCATTTGATTCTCTTTGCTTTTATTTCTTTTTTATTATTATTTTTATTTACTTGTCTTACCAAACTCAACCAATTTTGAAATCGATTTCAAATGCCAGAGTTCAGATCTGCCAATGGGTTGGGGAGGAAGAGGAGGTGGGGAGAAGGATAGTCGATTCCCGCGAATGCATTTTCTCCAGTTTGGATCTGGCATTTGTTAGTAAAGAAATAGGACAGGATGTGGAGTTCCAATGAATAACCGCCGTCATGTTCCTTGTCCTTCCCGATGGCAGGACCTCAAGGCCGCCTACTCGAAATGCCGTTACTTCTTAATCTCCCTATACTCATGGATTATTCCCTCATTGCTAATTGCATTGTTTTAGTTTCAATTCCATTTTTTATCTTTTCTTCTTCCTCTGGTTTGCAAAATTCTACTCCATTTCAATAATTTTTATTTGAAACACAAAAAAAAAAAATTGAGAAAACGAAGAAAGCATAGGTCGATGGTGTATCAAACGAAATGCTTATCATGAAAATAGATCAATCAACTTCCAATTTACCCAGAGAGAGAGAGTGTCTTTAATATAAACAAAATATTCTTATTAACATTCTTATTGTATTTTTTGAAAGTAATAATATAGGAAAATGTATAAATTAATATATTCATTTCATTCATTTATTCTTAATTTTTTGGAATGTATTAAATCATAATATTAATATATTATCGTATAATTTATATTTTATATATATATCATATAAATATCTGCTATAAGTGTGAAATAATAGAATCAAAGAGAAGGATCATGAACCAATGGTCCTATGTATCACTTGTTCATCCTGTAAGCGTCTACACAAATTAAACCAGTATAAACATATTGAATTTAAATTTTATAATATTTTATATTAAAAGACATATTTTATATATTAAACGACAAAAATCTAGAAAATTGAAATCTATCTTAATTATGTACTGGTTTTTAATAATGGTTATTACAACTGAAATGCACATAAAACACAAAAATAACTCATTTAAAACTATATTTTAATTAAATTCTTATTCTTATTCAATTATTATATATATAAAAGCCATCGTCACTCACTCACTCTTTCCGTAACGCTATAATTCGGTCACATAACACTAGGTGGCGTCTTTCTTTGAGTGGGTTTTTAAAAAAAAACATATTATTCTATAAATGGTAATTTGATTTTCATGTGTATTAAAAAAAAGTTAATTGAATATACATATATACAGGGCTGGGCAGCAACGCGTTACAAGTAACGACGTTCCCGAGTACGTTAGTTTTTTATAGCAAACGTTACAAGTTCCTACCAATTTTTTTTTCAATTTCGCGTTTCGGCGATTTCCGGCAAATTTCGAAAGAGTTCGGGGTGTTATGGAAAACGACCTCCACGAAATGAAATCATCCATCTTTCAAAATGAGATTGGTTCCAGAACATTTAGATGAAAAAAAAATAAGAATAAACAATTTATGTTTGAATATAATTCAAAATCATAAAAAATTATTAAAAAAAAGAAGAGCCTTCTGAGGATAGTTCAGAGGAAGATGATTTTTATATATTTTCTAGCCCAAAAGAAGAAGAAATTCAAACATTCAGATTTTGAATTTGTGTCTTTTCTGAAAGTCGAAAATAAAAATATTAACACTATAGAAAATTAACCGACAATAAAAAAAATGATTTGTTAAATTTAATACTCATTTATGCTCATCTGCGCCAGTAGAAAGGTTATTTTCTTTTGCATCATATATACATGGCCCCTCTAGATCTTCTTGTTTGAACAATTAGTTTTTTTGAAAGGAAATCAAATTTTTTCCTCTGATAATATTGATTGACAATTATCAATATTTAAAAAAGTTTTTTAAATTATATTATTATTAAGTGAAGTGCGTGCCCATTTTTCTAATTAACATTTTTGAGAGACGCTATAGCTGTAAATATTAATTATGTGGATTCAAAATTTCTATAGTAAATACTTATGCTATTGTTATTCATGGATCGAGAAATAAAAATATGAAAGTATGAATAAAAAAACGATTAGTTGAACATTTTTATGAGAGGCTTGCATGGCACGCACTTACCCGTCAAAGTGGGGTAAGTGCGAGTTTGCCTTATTATTTCCCCAATTTACGAGTAAAGTAAGTGTGTTGAATCAGCATTCCCTCCTGAAAAATATTCTCTAAATATTTTTAAAATAGGTACACGGATAGGTTTGTAAATAATGTTTTAAAGGACAGTAGATGATCATATGCTTTACAACATCGTTAACAAGGAAATTATAAAAGATAGACTTGTTTTCTTTTTTTATTGTATTCTAACATCAATTGGTATTATCTTCAATTCAATTCTATTTCTTCTATACCTTCTAGGGATCGATTGAAATACCTATAAAAATTTTCAAAAGTCTATCTCAATTGAAAGATGATGAAAAATCGATTTCAATTTATCAAAAGTGCGAACAGACAGAGAGACAGACGCTAAGTGAAGTTGAGAAAAACGTTATAATAATTACAAAATACTCTCAGGATGAATTTACTTTTTATCCCTAACATCGACTCGATAGTGGATATTATTTCAGAATTCGAAAATATTAGGTATGAAAAAAATTAAAATCAGGAGAAATTTTCTAATTATTCGAATAATTCCAAAAAACTCGATAGTCAAACAGCGAACAGTATGGATAGAGAAAAATTAACCCACAATAGTAAAAGAATTGGTTAGAATACATGGACTTCAGGAAATGGGTCATATATTCTAAGAACAATAGGTAAAACACCTGCGGAAGGAACGTTTAATTCTAGACTCTTAAAACCTTATTAATAAAATAAGATGATGCATTGATAGGACCCTTTCTACTGGTCATTGATAATAGAACCGACTTGATAGGCGTTGTCCTTGCGTAGGACGTACAAAAGTCCGAGTTTTTTTTTTCATATTCCTAGATTATTATTTAATTTCAAATAAAATCATTTATTCCTATATAACAATTTCTTTCTTCTTAATCCATGACGCGAAACGTTGATAAGATCTCCTTTCAAGGTTTACTTTCAACTTTGGAAATAGAATTCATTAAGAAGGCTTAAATGCATCTGAAACAATCGATAGCCCTACTCCTTGTTGAATGAAAAAAATCTGGAGTGTCTCCACTCGACTATTCCGCTATTTGAATTGAATTAATTAACACAGATTATATTTCAATTAAATTTCATTAATTATAGATTATAAATTAAAATTAATAAGTAAAATTTATTAAAACAGCGCGTGTCTGGCTCTTTGTTGATAGCACCACGTCACTTGCTGGCGCGTTAATGTTTGGCGTTGTTTAACCGTAATATGGACGAGTTTTTGCGCCGTTTCCTAACAGTGGGTTTTCGGGGTGAAGGCCAAGGTGCGTTTGTCAGCCAATAAAATCATGGCGACCGTTTTTTGGGATGCACTACTTTTAAAATTGTAAAACAATCAATGGAGAATATTGTGCCAACTTATTGGGTAGATTTAATGACGGTTTGAAAAAAAACGACAGCATATGGCAAAAAAAATTATTTTCACACCCACATGTGCAGTTTCCAATGCAAAAATTCATGAATTGGGGTACGAATTGCTCTCTCATCCGCCCTAATCTGCGGATTTAGCTCTGAGTGACTATTTCTTGTATCCAAACTTGAAGAGATGGCTCGGGGAAAAGAGATTGGACTCCAACGATGAAATCATCTCACTAACAAATACCTATTTTGATGTCCTCGACAAATCTTGAAAGGAATAGAAAAATTGGAGAAACGTTGGGCTAAGTGTATCGAGCTCAAAGGAGACTTCGTTGAAAAATATAATAGATTGTATATTTCTAATTATAATGAACATTTGAAAATGCCTCTTGATGAAAAAATTGGAGTTGTGTTATAATTGAAAATATTAATATCAAGAATATTTAAAAAGATTTAAAAATTTTTAAATTTTATTGAAATTTCTTAGTACGATCAATTAGATTTATGAAAAAATCATATTCGTGATTATTTATTTATTATTTTCATATTTAATATATATTTAAATTTATATTAGTGGGGAGACCGAGTGGGTGGATAATGTAGGAAGGGACGTAAGAAAGATGGAGAGAGGGTAGGGATTGGAGGGTTGTGGCTCAGAATAGGGATACTTGGTGAAGTGGGCTTGCTACGGCCAAGAACTTTCGAGTTCCTTGGAGCCACAGAGATAGATAGATAGATTATTATTATTATTATTATTATTATAGTCATGCTCAATGGGTTTCTATTGCATTAAATATACAATTTTCAATATATACAATCTCCGGGGAGCCGCGGCGCACACTTTGGTAATCACTGTGTTATAATATCTCAGCACGAGATAGAATTATATAATTATATTTATTTTATAAACATTACTTAGAAAGTTTAAATATTCTTTAAATATATTATATATACATATATATATTAGTAGTTATATATTAGTATATATTATATTATTTTTTATGAATATTAAAAATATTGAATTTTTAATAAATAAATAACTTTCCAATTATTGAAATCATTCATGAATTTAAATTATAACTTAAAATTATGTTTTGATTTATTTTGTTTTTTTTTTATTAACATAATTAATTGATTTTAGTTAATGAATCGTAAACGATAAATAGTAATATTATAAAATAACAAAAAGTACATAGTATTTGGTTGAAAGTAGTAAAAGCTTTTCATCCATTTTGTTTCAATCAGTATATTACATAAAACATTCATTTCTTTTTGTGATCTTATTTAAAATAGATTTTAATTTAATTTAGTAACTTATTAATATTATTGTATATGTTATATCTATCTATCTATGTGGCTCAAAGATACTCGAAAGTTCTTGGCCGCAACAACCACATTTCTCCAAGTGTCCCTATCCTGAGCCATTGTCCCATCTCTCTTACGTCCCTTCCTACGCGTCCTTGGTCATCCAACCGGACGTTTTCCAATCGGTCTCCCCACCAATATCCTTTTCCTCTCCCATTCAAGCCACGTGCCCTGCCTATCGCAGCTTTTTCCCTTTCATAACCCTAACTATTTCTGAAGTTGCAGAGAGGCCATGCAATTTCTTGTTATGCAGTCTCTCCCATTCCCCGGTGACCTCATCTTTCTTTGGTCAATAAATGCAGGGAAGAATCCTATTCTCAAATACTCTGAATCTACTCTCATCTCTCAGGGTCATAGACCATGCCTCCCACCCATATAATGCAACAGGCAAAATAATTTTTTTATATATTCCCTTTGATAATAATTTTGAAGAGATAAGCCTCTTTATTGCAAGATAACAGGCGTTTCCCAATTGCAACCCCGATTTAAATTCTTCTCAAATATTATTATCCTTCGTGATTACCTTCAATTTTTCTACATATTCAAATTCTACATTTTGTATCTTAAGATTTTGTATGTTAATACTCTTCCTCTTTGTTACTAAATATTTTTTCTTATCACTATTAATTTCAAACCTCCATTAATTTTTCCTCGCTATCTGTAATTGCAATTGCCGAATCTCCTATTATATTTAAGTCGTCTGGGTAACCTAATATTTTACAATTGATTTCCGCATCTTATTCTTTCTTTACTACCTTCAAGACAAATTTGAAGATCCAAATTTAAAAAAGTTTATCCGGATCGATTGAGTCATACGTATGTTTTACTAAAGTCTACAAATAATTACTGAACAGAAATATTGAATTCGCGGTTTTTTTCTAATATCTATCATAATGAAAATATTTTAATTAATGTTGATCGATTTTTGGCCTAAACTCGCAATGACATCTAATATTTCCTCCGCCTATGGTTCGTAAGTATTGTATATGTTATAATAGAGAATAATATTTCTTTATCATTTCATTTTGATATTTTGTTTTCATTGCTAGATTATTATTGAATATTTTTAATTATAATGAAATTTGAGAAAATGCAAAGTTAAAGACTTGAGACAATTTATAATGGTATAAAACTAAAGATAAATTACCAATATATACATTCATTAATAGTATTAATTAAAATTAATTGATTTATTTCTTTTTTTATTATTAAGTTCATTTATTAATTTTTTCAGATCATAGTTATTTTCCTCCCTTAAAAGAAACTTATCTAATTCTGTGGTGCTAGGGGATTTGAAAATTATTAGTCGCAATATGAAGAATTCGCTTACAGTTTCTGTCATGTCCGACCTCCATCCAACACTTATTTTCTCTCAAGTTACTTGCTTCTCTTAATCACGTGATCTATATAAACAAATAAAAATTTTCACTTTTTTTATTAATATCATATCAAAAAAGAGAATTTATTAAAAATTTAAAATAAAAAAAGAAGCTTATTAATAAAAAAATATAATAGAATACAATAATTTTGATTTAAAACAAATTTTAAAAAAATACTCAATATAAAAAAGACATAAATTTAAAACATCTCGTTTATATCATTTGTCTAAAAAATCATATTTTAATTTTATATAACCAAGAAATCATTTTTGCACTTAAACTATAATTGTAATTAATAATTGAAACAAAAACAAAAATAATATAATTTAGTCATTTTAATTGACGTTGTGAAAATATTTTTGTATTCATAAAACATTAAAAATAATACATATATATTCTGATTTTTTATTCTTTCACTTTCAAATAGAAAAGAAGAAATATTCTAATATATAGAAAGAATAAATAATAAGTTGACCTGTGGCCAGGTCCGAACCGACCGACGGTTTGAAGTAAATTAATTTCCAGCTACAGAAACAATTTTAAATAATTTTAATATATCTATTAATGTAATAAAAAACAGATAGGCATAGAACATAAATATTTTTAATTTTATTTTATTTATAACTAGCTGCTCCGAGCGCCTTCCAGGCGCTCTTCACACCTAGACGGGGGCTCCGCCCCCTGTACCCCCGAGTGATACATAGTATTTGGTTGAAAGTCTGTATGTAAAAGGTTTTCATCCATTTTGTTTCAATCAGTATAAGTAGATAAGACATATATTTGTTTTCTTGGAAAATATATTTTAATTTAATCAGTAAATTAATTATATATTATTATTGTATATGTTATATTTATCTAACTCTGTGTTATTACAGTTTTCGAAAGTTCTTAGCCGCAGCATCCACTTTTCTCTAAGAGTCCCTATCCTGAGCTACAACCAAATCCTACCCTGTCCTATCTCTCCCATGTCCCTTCCTTCATTGTCCACCCACCTTGATCTTTGGTCTTCCACCGGATGTTTCCCAATATTTGTAGCTCTTTATTTTACATATATATGTATATAACATGATAACGATTAAAACGAATGTTTAATAATAATGACGAAGTAAACGCCTATTATAATAATAGCAGACCCGGAAAAGCTTCGCTTTTGCATGTGTGTCTGTATACATATCTACGTATATGATAACTGAACACTTAATAATAATAATAATTGCACTTTTTTTTGGTTTTTATTTTTATTTATTTTTATTGGAATTATTACAAATAATAATAATAATAATAATAATATACGGTTTAATACGTGAAAATAAAAATAATAATAATAATAATTTATTAAATTAATATAATTGAAATTTTATTTTTTATTATTACATTTTTATTTTTATTTTTTACCGACCGACGATAGTAAGGGAGGTATTGTTTTCACACCAAATTTCACATGTGGAGATTTTTACATATCTCCACGAATATTTTTTAATTTAAAATTATATGACGTCACCCAGCCATTCATGACGTCACTCAGCCTGGTCTTACATATATATTAGAAATAAAATAAAATTAAAAATATTTATGCTATGTCCATATCTGTTTTTTTATTACATTAATAGATATATTAAAATTATTTGAAATTGTTTCTGTAGCTGGAAATTAATTTACTTCAAACCGTCGGTCGGTTCGGATAAATTATAATTTTGGATAAATTAATTTTGGATTTAACTACACTAAAACCTTCCCACAACAATCCCTGAAAGTTTCAGCGTAATCGGACGGGTAGTTTTTGAGTATTTGACAGACACACAGACATTGCCTTTTATATATATATAGATTTTATATATATAGTAGATATATATGTAAGACCAGGCTGTGACGCCATGAATAGCTAGATGACGTCATATAATTTTAAATTAAGAAAAAACTAATAAAGATGATTTTTCTCGAGGATAAAACCAATACAAAGTCCATGATTCGTGGTGATATGTAAAAAATCTCCTGATGTGAAATTTGGTGTGAAAATAACCCTTCCCTTCCTATCGTCGATCGCTAATACTACCACTTCCGGTATTCGGATATACACCAAAAGTAGATCCATTCATCATACTGATGCTTTAAGTAAATATACCCAATTCTATCAAAATCCATTGAGCTGTTCAAGCTGTACACATCTATACGGACGGACAGACATCATGCTAAAAATACTTTTTTCTGTTAAGAAAATGCATGATTCGTGGAGATATGTAAAAATCTCCACATGTTGAAATTTGGTGTGAAAACAATACCTCCCTTACTATCGTCGGTCGATAAAAATTAAGTTAAATATGATCTGAATATTTTATTAAATTAATTAAAATGAGAACTTTTAGAATAAATTATCTAATTGAATTGATATTTGAATATTAGAATTTAAAATAAAAAGTGAAATATTAGAATAATTCTTTGATTGGGAATCGCTATGATAATTCATTGTTTAAAATGATTCCACTAGGGACAATGAGCAGCGGGCTGCTCTTGAATGAACAACACGGACAATTATATAAACTTTAAAAAATTAATTTCTGCGGTTATTGATAAGATATTAATAAAATGTATAGCCTATGTTACTCTAGAGGTATATAAGAATATTGTGATGTAATTTCATAGAAATCGGTTCAGCCAATTCTGAGTCTATAAAATAGTTATTTTCCGGACAGACAGACATGAAAAATTCTAAAGTCACTTTTGGATTCTAGGGGTCATGAAACGCGAAGATATTTAAAAATTTTTAAATTCTTAGCAATGTGCAGACAAAAACCTTTTTTTATATATATAGATATTAATATTATGTAATATCTATATATTAATATCTATTGAATTTTATTATAGTTTCAAAAATTATAATATTTAAAATTACAGTAAATATATATTTTTGTAAATAATCATAAAGGATTAAAATCAACATTTCCTTACTTCAATACCATCTATTATTAACTATAGTTTCAATCTCGTCTTTGATTATATCTCTATTTACTCTCTTCTATTCTTCCTATCCTAATTAATAAATTTCCAAATTATCATATTTCTTATTTTACCATTTACCATTAAAAGATAAAGAAAATAAAAAAACAGATGTTTTCTTTTGCGATCATTATGAGGTTTTTTCTTATTTATTTCGCCATTTCCTTTACTAGTATTTCAACATAATTTCAAGCTACATCATCTAGAGATTTTATACAAGAGATTTTTTTTCACTTGAGATTGTTTTTCTCTCATTTCATGGGTGTTCTGTTACCTTTTTATGTCGGTTTTTTTAATTTAAATATTATATGATAATTTTCTTATTTATTTATTTATTTGTGTAATTTATTTATTTATTTATAATTTTAATAATATTATATATATATATATATATCTGATAATTTTTTTTTGTTGTTTTGATTCTGAATTCTTCTCATCCTCTGTTACTTTTATTACAATTCTAAATCACATCTTGATTTTTCTCTGCTTTCAATGAAACAATTACGCCATCCTGTTTACCCGATTCCTTCATAATCACCATTCGACAGAAGAGATTTATAATTTTTTTCTATTTCCCAGGAGGTGACCTAATCAGAGATTCATTATTCTCCTTAATTAAACTATTCAAATCTAGTATAGTATAAGTATAAGCTAATAATACAAAGTATATCAATTAAATGAAATAAATTAATTAACATTTATTTATAGAGAAATAAAATGATATGTGTGTTATAAATTGTTTATTGTTTGTTCTTTATTATTATTTTAAAATATATTTTAAAATTTTGTGGGTATATGTTGCCTCTTTCAAGTGATTTCCATTATTAGGTCATTAGCTTAAATATTTATTTATTCTGGGTGGGCCCTTTACTGTCACTCCAATAGATTTAGATTGTTTAGATAGACCATCAATAGCCTTCAATCATTTGTTGTTTGGTGGGAACATAAGATGATTCAAAAAATGAAATTTGTTTATTTAAATCTATGATATTTTTAACTTAATTTATTCTTCATTAAAATTTTAAAATCTCTTTTCTTGATATTAGGATGCAAATACAAAATTACTTTATATAATTATTAGTATTTCTTTATATTATTCAATTTCCCACCTTTTCAAAAGTATTTATAAAGTAAAGCTATTATATTGAAACACAAGTGAGTTGATTGCAAGCGTTGACTTGAGGTCAAATGCACATATTTCTCTAAAATAAATATAAAATAAAAATTTTCATGCTTTGACGAGACAGCATGAATTTTCTAAGCCGCCGCTCAACCATCTACCAATTTATATCCTGTTAAATATCTTGTATATAAGAGTATTTTTTCACCCATATAACTAAATTTATTTAATGGATTAATATTTGAAAAATATATTAACATCAAGTGTCATCCACTACAAGTTAAAAAAAATGTATTTGAATTTGAGTGGATGAATAAAAAATATTTTTTTTAAATGATTGAAAATTTGTACATGATAAATATGTATATATATATATTGGTTGTTAGGTTGAATTTTTTTTAACAAAAAAATTAAAAATTAAATAAAGGTCATGCATGCCTAAAAACTGATATTATAGATAAAACAGATGGCTTGGTGAAACGTGCAAGCTCTTGAAAGCAACATTCATATAGAATGAAGAAGAAATCATAGGGGAATGTGTCAGGTTAAAATAAGATGGTTCCGTCTCGTCGAACTGCACTTTAGCCTTTTCATAGTGAAAGCATGATCAATAAATTTCAATAGAAACTAAGAACAATACACGACTTTCATTTCTAGAAACCAATTCATATTTTTTAAATCCACAAATAAAAATAAAAAAAAATCCAATTCATTTTCTATACCATAGCATCCATGGAATTGAAATTTTTTTAAAAATCGAAAAAATGAAAAAACATTAAATTACCAATGGAAAATTAATAGGACGCCTACTTGAATAGTTGTCGTAGGTTAAGAAAACGAAGAATTTAACTCGATGACCGTTCATGTTTACTTTTTACTTTCACTTGAATTTATATCTAGGAAGTGAATGATTTGAATTAACCTAAAATTTATGAGTTTTCACTAAGAAAGAATAAATGATGACTGAGTGAATTATTTATTCCGATTATCTATCTATATAAATAGATAGAGAGAGAGGTGGATAGATAGATAGATAGATAGATGCTGTTTTTGTGGGGACAAGATATTTCATCTTGTATTTTTCTATTTATTGCAATGCTTCTCTTTTGCTTATAGTGTTTCAATACTCAAGTGTATACCTATATAAGTAATTTTCAGTTGGCGCCCATGGCATATGCAATGCTTCCCATACCCTAGTTAGGGTACTGTACTATATAGATTGGCTCTTGAGGTATCTAGGACTATTTCAGCCTATTTATCAAGTTATCTTAGAATTTTTATTGTGTTAATTGTTCTAATAGTTGGTTTTATTTTTAAGATTTTTTTTTGATTTTTGTTTCTCGTACTTTTATTTTCTGTAAATATTGTTAGCAGGAAATTAAATGTATTTTAAACGATTTGCTTTCCATTATTTATTTTAATTACTTATAATTTAGTAAAGTAGTTTAGTTGTTAGTTATTAATTACTTATATATATAATACGTAAGACATCGAATCTATATTTTCTCAAATATAGACAAAGATTGTTTGATAATCACCGTTTTTATAAAATTTAAATATAATACATTTTATTACTAATACTATAAATCAAAAGTGAATGTTTTTATTTGTTTTGTTTTTTTTCTTCTTCTTCTTCTTCTTATAGTATTGTTTTGAAATCATTTTTTTCAAGTAATATAATCCATTTTGGAAATAAATTGGGTCCTTTCCCTCAAGTCCACTCCCACTTCGACGACCTTGCAAGCCCCAATTAGGACATATCGATTTGATATTGAAATGTTCTTGAGTTATAATTTACTTTCATTAAACAACAAAACGTTGGTGCTCCTTTTGCCCGCCGGAGTTCGATTATAAATAAGAAGAAAAAACTTTTTCTTTTTTTTAATTGCTGTTAATTCATCAAGTGTGGATTGATTTTTGTATTTGAAAATTTCATTGGAGTATGAACTGGCCTAGATTTCCGCGCGCGTTTGGATAAAAAAAAATCAACAAATCCCCCGATCTCAACAAGTTTCTAGACCTACTTTCCGAATGAGTTCTGATAGTAGACAGGAAAGGTGGTGGCGTAAGCATCCAGTGACGGAGCTATACCTTACCAAAAGTTTTCACGGAGGAAGTGAAAGCAAAAGAACAGAGATCCTCGAATCAAGCCCGAATGGCAACCGCGCGTCCTTCTAGCATACTTTCTCACCTGGGATTTATTTATATCCAAACTTACGGATGGGGAGGATGATATCCACAAACAACATTGTATATTATCGGAATCGATGAGATGTATAACATATTAGTCTTCCCCCACCCCCTACCATAAACCAACCAAACCATATTTTAGATATTCCATCTTTCAATCCACTTCCCTAAATAATAATTCATAATTTTTGGTGTATCTTCGATTTCATCTATATAAGTAACGGCATATATCCAGTTCCAGAGTGTTTCCATATCCATATTATAATACATTATGTTAATTAAGTATTTGTTTAATTCACGAATAAATAAATTTTATTTTCATCATCCTGTTCAGTTAATTTAACTATAAACAATACATTGTTAACATAAATGACATTTTGTAATAATATAAATTTATCATTTGATAATATATACGTCATCTATAAAATTTATCCTGTTATTTTCTAGATCATATAGTTTATCATTTCATTACTTTTCGGAAAAAATTAAACTCGTTCATATCTATATTAGAATAAACTAAATAATAATAATAATAATATAAGCATAAGTAATTTAAATTTATTTTGAATTTATTTTAAATAGTATTAGAAAATAAAAATATGGAGTGAATTTTTTTAAATTGTGTCATGAATCAACATTTCTTTTCATTTAGTTGCAAAATAAAATAAATAATTTATCCATTTTTACTATCTCGCCAGAGTATGTAGTCAAGATTACGCAAAAACGGTTTGAGCTAGAAAGATGAAATTTGATACATGAGCATTATTCAAAATTCGTAGTTTTCTATCAACTTTTGAGAAATGTAGCTCAACCGGAAGAGGGTCATTACTTACAACGTTTTGATTTTTTTTCCTCTAAAGTGACCGTAAAAATAAAGATATATGTTTGATAATTTTTCACATGATTAATAATTGTATAAAACTGCTATATATAGAATTTCAGCTTGATTGATTCGGTGAAATTACCAGAATTAATTTTTTAACGCGCCAACACGTGACGTGGTGCCATCAACAAAAAGCCAAACATGCGCTGGTTTAATATTTATTATTTATAATTTATAATTAATTAAATTTAATTTAAATATAATATATTATGTTATTTAATCCAATTCAAATTGCGAGATAGTCGAGTGGAGACACTCCAGCTAATTTAATTTTCAATTAAAAATAGTTGATTTGGTATTATTGATATAATTTTTGTTTTTATCTCTAAACAAAAATGACCAGTGATAATTTTAAATAATAAATTAAATATTATTATTTCAAGTATTTAAATGTCTAAATTTAAAATATAAATGAATTCATAAATTATAATTTTTTTATTATATGAATAATATTAATATGAATTAAAACGCTTAAAAAAGTAATTTAAAACGTATTTGTTTGATCTTTTAATTTAATTTATTAATTTATTCGTTTTAACACTTATGACTGTTCTATATTTATCATTGAATATTAAAAAATAAAATATTAATTATCTAATTCTAATTTCAGAGGGTCGAGTTGAAGTGTCAAGAGAAGAAAAATACTTGAGTACGTTGGCTCCAGGCAAAGTATTCGGTGAATTAGCAATTCTCTACAACTGCAAAAGAACAGCAACCATCAAAGGTAATTTTTATGAAAAATAAATAAATAATCCTAATCATAAAATTATTATAATAATAAATAAAGAATTATGTCCTGGATTCTAAATTCAAACTTAGATTTTGATTTATTTTCCTTTGAAGTAACCTAAAGTTATAATGTGTAGCAGCGTAGCACCACTGAGTATAATACTAAGATTTATTATATATTATATTATAAATTTTCCTTTAACCTACTTAAAATCTACTTTTATATATATTTTATTAGGTATATCATACCTGAGCTTCATTGAATTTAGTTTCTAAAGGTGTTAATTATTATTTCCATTCATTTTTTTTATGCCTTTTGACCATTCATTATTATTCCTAATGAAATCAGAACAATAAATAAGATAAAACGCTTTCCAATAAATCATGATATTTAATTATAATTATTATTTACAACAAATTCGTGGTATTTTTGTTATTATGTTCTTATTTCATTATTATTATCTATTTATTTAATTGAAAGAATTAATATGTAACTAATATGTAAATGTTTTTATTTTTATTATATGAATAAGGTAGAGAGTACAATTTTTAATTATAATTTTATCTCACTCCCTATCCATGATTAAATAAAGAATTGATAGATTGATTACTAAGAAATGGGATCCGTGGGCTAAAAAGAGTTGGGGAAACACTGATACAGAGTAAAACTTAGGCCAGATATAATAAAATGAAGGCCCCGATTTGGCTCGCGGGGCCTATTTCCCCACATACCTGTTCATGTCATTAGATAATTTTTAAAAGTTTAAAAAATTATATATATAAGAACTGCTGAGACCGCCTTCGGCGTTCTTTCCATCTTGAGGGGGGTTCTGCACCCTGTACCCCCAAGGTGATACATAGTATTTGGTTGAAAGTCGGTATGGAAGAGGTTTTCACCCATTTTCTTTCAATTCGTATATTACATAAAACATGCATTGCCTTTTGTGTTCTTATTTAAAATCGATTTTAATTAAATCAGTAAATTAATTATCCTATTATTATTGGATTTGTTCTATCTATTGATCTTTCTCTGTGGCTCTACGGTACTCGAAAGATCTTGGCGGGGCGTACGACTTATTATTAATATAATTAGATATTTGAATCGCGCACGTATTCGTAATTTTTGCTTCTGGCACTACTAACCCCCCCCCCCCCCCAAAGTAAAATTTTTTTCCGATTCGGCTCTTAAACATTTTCGATTTTTCAATATGGCTCTAAGTATCACCAAGTATGGCCACCCCTGTAATATATAGCCTATGTTCAAATCGAGGTAAAAAGCAAGCTCCAAAATCGTGATTCTTAAACAAATAAAGAATTTTAAAATTTACGAATCTCCTGGTTTTTCTTTCCGCAATTTTTTTTTACATTATTACATTGACCTATTAAGCATTCCTTATTCCATGTTTACCATATAAAATTCATTGGAATGATCTAAATATGATATTTCTTCTTTTCTAGCCGCTTCCGATTGTAAACTCTGGGCAATCGAGCGACAATGTTTCCAAGCAATTATGATGCGCACCGGATTGATACGCCAAGCAGAATATACCGACTTCCTCAAGAGGTAAATCAAATCCATTTGGAAAAGTTATATAATATTTTTTCTAAATTTTTAATTTGATGGATGCCTATATTTGATGAGATATTATTTTTTGAAGTAATTATATCCATTCCATTTTTATGGATATGGTATAAATTATTCCAGTTGGGAAAATTTATTACCTTGCATCTAGTATATTTAATTGGACGAAATATTAATAATTTATTTCAAAAATATATCTCGTCAATCATTTTTCAAATAAGCTATTTATTTAACTATAAAAAACAATATACGTTTAATTTCTATATGAAATTAGTCTAAGATACCTTTATACTAGAAATCTTGTAATAGAATTAATTAATTGTTTTGTTATTTATTTCAGTGTACCTATTTTCAAAAACCTCCCTGAAGAAACACTAATAAAAATTTCGGACGTTTTGGAAGAGGTAAATCTATGAATTATTAAAAAAATATAAAATGTCTCAACGGTTTCTAAAACAAATTCCTCAATTTTTATTTTAAAGTTTTGGGGATCTCAGCCATACTAGACGTTTTTATTTATAATCTAAATTTCCTTATTTTTATATTTTTAATTAATTTTTAAATTATTCCTTTTCAACCTTCATCCCTATTTTTCGTAATTCACGTCAATATTTTTTTTTTTCATTACTAATCAGTTAACCGTTGTTCTTTTATTTTTAATTAAAAATATTTTATTCTGATTATGGATTAGAGTTGGATTTTAAATCACTTTTGTCAGACTCTATCCATTTTTATTTATTTATTTTTTAATTTACATTTTAATTAATTCTAATTATTTCTTATTTTTAATTATTTTTTTTTAGACTTATTATAATCAAGGAGATTATATTATTCGACAAGGAGCTCGCGGTGATACTTTTTTTATAATTAGCAAAGGACAGGTGAGCGAAGATTAAATTGAATCAATGTATTATTAAAATAACTAAATTATTAACTTAAAAATCATAATTTTTTTTTAATTTCAAGGTAAAAGTTACAATCAAACAACCGAACACTACTGAAGAAAAATTTATTAGGACTCTTCAAAAAGGCGATTTCTTTGGAGAGAAAGCTCTTCAAGGGTAATTTATATAAATATTATTTTTATCTTTATATATGTTTTTCTATATTTTTATATATATTTAAATTATTCAAATGATAGACATAGTATAAATATAATCTTTATTAAATACTTTTATTTAAAGATTTATTTTCGTTTATACAAATTAAAATTATCCTTATTATTATATGTAAACCAAATTAATATTTTAAATCATTTATACAACCACCAACATGTTATGTTATGTTATGTTATTTATCTATTATATGTTAGAAAATTAAGACTGTATCATTAATTTCGATACATATCAATATTTATTCGTTGGCATTAAATTCGATTGATCATGAAATTTATATAGTGCGATATTAATATATATATACATGTACATTTATTTATTTTTCAAGGTTGGTGGTCTTTTTCAGCCTCTATACACTGTATTATTTATTTCATTAATTTTTAGAAATTAATAATTCCTTTATGAAATATTTATTTCTTTTTGTATTTATTTTATTTTCGAATGTTGATTAAATGAAACACTAATAATAAGTATAAATGAAATGGTTTCGGTGACGCTAAATGTTCTGAATTAAGGCAATAATAATAAAAATAAATAATTTATTTTTCTTTTGCAGGGATGATTTACGCACTGCAAATATCATAGCTGATTGTCCAACTGGTGTGACATGCTTGGTCATAGATCAGGAAACATTCAAACAATTGATTTCTAGTTTAGATGAAATAAAATCGAAGTACAAGGATGAAGGAGTTGAACGTCGAAGGTATGCACACAAGCTTCTTAAAAATTGCTAATTCATTACTTCTTGCTTCATCTTTATCATACAAATTTAAAATACTTTAATGTCTGTTTCACGCATTCTATAAAAAGTTGGAAGGTAAGATAATTATACCCCCGAGTGGTACATAGTATTTGGTTGAAAGTAGTAAAAGGTTTTCATCCATTTTGTTTCAATCCGTATATTACATAAAACATTCATTTCTTTTTGTGTTCTTATTTAAAATATATTTTAATTTAATCAGTAAATTAATTATATATATTATTATTATTGTATATGTTATATCTATCTATCTATGTGGCTCAAAGATACTCGAAAGTTCTTGGCCGCAACAACCACATTTCTCCAAGTGTCCCTATCCTGAGCCCTTGTCCCATCTCTCTTACGTCCCTTCCTACGCGTCCTTGGTCATCCAACCGGACGTTTTCCAATCGGTCTCCCCACCAATATCTTTTTCCTCTCCCATTCTAGCCACGTGCCCTGTCCATTTTAACCATCATTCTTAAATATTAAATACTAGTTAGAACAAACACATACTTCTGAAAAGTACATTTAAACAAATCAATGGCTTCACGTTATTCCCATAATCTAGTCTATAATATAACCATAAAATAGACCTAGTGTGAGAATCTAAGGAGTAACATTGAATTTTGTTTATTAGAACAGGGTTGATAGTCTAAAAAATAGAAATTTCGTTTTATTGTATCTATAATACCGTATTCGCTAGATAGTCTAATAGCCTCCATTATGCATGTTATTTAATATATTTAGGCTATTGGCCAGATACAAATTTAAAACTACAATTGGAAATAAATTACGCATTAAATAATGAAACACATTAGGTACGAAAATTTTACTAAAATATCCGTTTTATACATGATTTAAGGATACTCCGACTAGGATTAAAATTAACAACCTTCCTTTAAGTCGTTTGCGTAATCTAATAGTTGAATTTTTTTGTTTAATTCGATTCCGTGTGATTTTTCCCCAATTTGTCTAATTACATATTCCAGAACTAAATAAAATAAAATTGGTGATAATGCGTCTCCTTTTTTTAACCAATTCCGAATTTCGAAAGTTTCTGAAAGTTGATTCCCGCATCTTATTCTTCCTTTACTACCTACAAGACAAATTTGAATCATACGTACTATTTTTTTGGAATTCCCATTAAGATCAAGATTTGAAAAAGTGAAGGGAAGTTATTGTTTTACTTAAAATATAGTTGTAATCATTAATTAAATAGAAATTAATTATTTTATTAATTATAATAATAATAATAATAATAATAATAATAATCTTTATTTGCTTTTGCCAATACATACAAATTATACAATTTTATCTTTCACAATATTCCAAAACAATCAAACAAAATAACTTGAGAAAATTTGAGATGCAAAGGGATAAAAACTTTTTTTAATAGCAATAATAATATCAAAAATATCGTTTCATATAAATAACAGCTGATCTAATACATTCCATGTTATTAGAGAATCGACACAAACAAAAATTCCATGTAAACGTAACAAAAATAGTCAAACAAACAAAAAACAAAAAAAAAACATTTAATTCAAATCTAAGAGTTTCCTTCTCCTTCTCCTCATTCTTTTCTCCCTGTTTTTCTCACTCACAACTCACAAATCTATTAATGAATTAATTTACTAATTTAAAAAAAATTTCAAATTTTACTTTCTTTCTTATTTTAAAAAAAATCTGTAATTAGTCTTTACTTTATAATTTTTGTCTTGTTTTTTATGATTTAGGAGAAATAATAAAAGAATTTTTATTATTTCTTATATTAAATTCTTTACGAAAAAATAAGCAATTTTTAATTTTGTTAAAATTATTTAAAATAAAATAAACTTATTTTTTATATACTAAGTTATACTTTAAGATTTTTTTTTCAAATAAAAAAAGGATTATATTTTTTCTTTTCTATTTATAATATAGTACATTATGTACTCTACATAATATACAACAATTTGAATTTTTTTCTCTCCTTGGGGGGGGGGGGGGTTAAAACCCTAAAAAAAACCTGGTTGCGCCACTAATTGGGGGTAAGCAAGAGATTGCTATGCATCTATAATTTATAAAATTCAATTTTTATTTGAATCTTTTCTAAGATTTATTAAACTTCATTTAAATTAATAAGAATAAATAAATGTACAATTAATTCTTGATTGAGGGATGATTTCGGTGGTGAGGCCGGTCAACGTCTTCTACTGGAAAGGGAATGGCAACTGAATGCGCTCGGCAGGCAGGCCAGGGGGGAGGGGAGGGGAGGGGAGGTGGCGGAGGGGTCAACATGGCTGCAAATCTTTTCAATCTGTCAAAATTCAATAATTAATATTTAATTAACGAAGCACCGTAAAATTATATAATAGTAGTGAAAATGAATCTACGTTTCATAATGAATCGATTCGTATAAGTTTTACCTAATGTTATGAGACAATATTTTTGTTGAACTGTAAAAAATAAACCGATATTAAAATTAATTAAAAATTTCCATTTAATGATACGAAAAATCAATTTTATTTAGAATCTGGCTAAAATTATGGTACTATAAATATGAGTTCCAAGTTTTTACTAATGTGAAGCGTTGGAGAGGTTGGTCCTCTCAGAGGCATATAAGACATGTCTCACTCGTGAATTTACGGGGTTTTGCTAGTCGAAAAGTTGACGTAATTTGGATATATTTGAATAAACCCCCCGAAGGGGGGTTAATTCAACTATATATATAGGAGACTCTAAAGAGTCTCCTATATAGAGACAAGATTTCATTTTTTTTTCTTTTTAATGAATCTATGCTAAGTATTCTCCTTCATCCAAATAAATTTGATTTTTGAATGATCAGGGGTGGGGGGGGGGGAAGAGCAAGTGTAAGGGAATGGATTGAAAGGAGTCAACGGGTAAAGGCCATGATTCCTCCAGGTAGAAGAGGGATTTAGAAGAAATCATGAGCTCACGTGAGGGCAGGGACGCCAATCCCTGAAATAGAATTCTTTTCTACTGTGTTTATAGAAAAGAATCTACTCGCTACCCGGGATATTATTTTTAAATTTATTAAAAATTAAATTTACATTTCAATAAACTTATTCAATTTTTTCTTATTTCTTCATAAATAAAAACAATAAATTATTTCCTTCCTTTTCAAGTAATAATTATGTTATTTTAACTTATTTATTTTTGAATATAAAATTTCAAAATAGAAATATAGCAGGAGAAATGTTTCAATGTTAAAATACAAAAAAGAAGGAATGAATGGGATGAAAAAGTTGGTTAAATCTATTTATTAAAATAATTCGTATTAATTTATTTGTCGTTAAATACGTAGTATAATTAATTTGTATATTAATTTCATTTAATGAAGGCGAAACAATAGAATTTATTTTGAAAATAAAGTCAAAGGCAGTTGAATCTTATCCATTGGGGGTTATACCCTTCACTTTTAAATAGAAAAGAAGAAATATTCAAATATAGAAAGAATAAATAAAAAATAATTTAAGTTAAATATGATCTAAATATTTTATTAAATTAATTAAAATGAGAACTTTTAGAACAAGTTATTTAATTGACATATTTAAATATTAGAATTTAAAATTAAATATTATATTAATTATGGGAATTACTACAATTATTAATTTATACTCATTGTGTAAAATGAATCCGCTTTTTCAGTGAGCCTCGCGAGGCTCTTGAATGAACACAACACGGAGCATTATATAAATAGTAAATTACATTTACATTTCAGGGGGCTGTCTACCCATTCCTCCAAAATTTAAAAATCAATGATTTATATATAATAGGTTGAGGAAAAAGAAATCCATTATTTTTACGTGAACTTCAAGACTTTATTTAACATGTTTTGCATTGTCCGATTTAGGTCAAATATGCACCATTTTGTTCTATAATTTGTTGCCATTTTAATGGTAGCTTCATTATGCCTCTCTCATAAAAGTCTTGGTCCTTATTAGCGAAAAACTCCAGCAATTGATTTTCACACTCTTCCCTTGATGCCAATTTCTTATCACTAAAACACGCTTTGACCACGATCGTTTTTGCATAATGTTGTCGTATGTGACCCATTTCTCATCCCCAGTCACCATCCGTTTAAGAAATGGGTTGATTTCATTACGTTTGGCCAAGGCTTCGCAGATGGAAATTCGATCCATCATGTTTTTTGGTGTTAATTGGTGTGGCACCCAAACATCAAGCTTTTTTTTAAACCCAGCTTTGTGCAAATGGTTTAAAACTGTTTTGTGGTCGATCTTTAACTCCTGGGCGATGCTACGACTACTAACATGCCGGTCCACTTCGATGATTTCAGTGACTTTGTCGACATTTTCGACGACGGGCCTGCCTGTGCGAGGGGCATCCTTAACGTCAAAAATACCCGAACGGAATCGACGAAACCAAAATTGCGCGTAATTAGCTGTTACAGTATCGGGACCATAAACACTATTCACATTTTCAGCCGCCTGACTTGCATTTTCGCCCTTATCAAAGAAAAACTGTAAAATGTACCGAATTTTCTCTTTGTTGACTTCCATCTTTAACGGCGTGTAACTCAGATCTGAATGGACAAAACAAAAAACTGCAAACGAATTCTTTTAGTGCGAACTGTTACCTTGACAACGAGCATAAATTTGAAATTGTTTGATCGATAATTTACGAGATATCGATCACTACAGCCATCTACCGAAAAAATAATGGATTTCTTTTTCCCCAACCTAATATATTTGCATTTTGTTGATATTAATTTTTTTGTGTTCTGTCTTTTCAGAATCAATGAAGAATTTAAAGATGTTAAATTAACAGATTTACGAATACTTTCTACTTTAGGAGTGGGTGGATTTGGACGTGTAGAATTGGTCCAAATTGCTGGAGATCCTAATCGTTCCTTTGCACTAAAACAAATGAAGAAAAGCCAGGTAAAATATACTATTATAATTCAATGTTCAGTTGATATATTTTTTCAGTTCAATGATCTAAAATGATGTATAATTCTCACAAATCTTTAATTGTAATTTTGTTCTTATAGATTGTGGAAACTCGTCAACAGCAGCATATCATGTCAGAAAAAGAAATCATGGGAGAAGCAAACTGTGATTTTATAGTAAAATTATATAAAACATTTAAAGATAAAAAATATTTATACATGTTGATGGAATCGTGTCTGGGAGGAGAACTATGGACTATTTTAAGGTATTTCTTTTTTACGACCATTTGCCATACAATTTGGATTTAATCATGCCATTCTTTTCATTTACAGGGACAAGGGACATTTCGATGACGCAACCACACGATTTTATACCGCTTGTGTTGTCGAGGCTTTCGATTACCTCCATAGTAGAAATATTATCTATAGAGATTTAAAACCCGAAAATTTATTATTAGATATTCAAGGATATGTAAAACTAGTCGATTTTGGCTTTGCCAAGAAATTACAGGTAAATTGATCTATCACGGTATCCTAATCGACTTTCGCATATTAATTGTTCTACTGGAAATTGTAGCAGGGTCGTAAAACTTGGACATTTTGCGGCACACCGGAATACGTTGCTCCTGAAGTGATTCTGAACCGAGGCCACGACATCAGTGCCGATTACTGGTCATTAGGCGTGCTTATGTTTGAGCTACTTACAGGTTTGTTTTTGGAATAAACACTTTTCTTTCGTATTATTTTTATTTTGGAAATCACACTTTAAATAACAATTTTGTTTGATTTGATCTATCTATCTCTGTGGCTCTACAGAACTCGAAAGGTCTTGGCCTCAGCAAGCCCACTTCTCCAAGTATCCTTATTCTGAGCCACAACTCACCAATCCCTGCCCTCTCTCATCTCTCTTACGTCCCTTCCTACATTATACACTCACCGCTTCCTTGGTCTTCCAAGCGGGCGTTTCCCACTCGGTCTCCCCACCAATATATTTTTCGCCATTTTTTCCTCTCCCATTCTAGCCACGTGCCCTGCCCATCGTAGCCTTCTCAATTTGATAAATCTAACTATATCTGGAGATGCAGAGAGGTCATGCAATTCCTCGTTATGCAGTCTACGCCATTCCCCGGTGACCTCATCTTTCTTTGGCCCATAAATGCTTCGCAGAATCCTATTCTCAAACACTAAATCTACTCTCGTCTCCTAAGGTCATAGACCATGCCTCACACGCCTATAATGCAACCGACAAAATGATTGTTTTATATATTTTAATTTTTATCCCCTTTGATAATAATTTTGACGCGAGAAGCCCCTTTACTGCATGATAACAGACGTTTCCCGATTGCAACCTTGCTTTAAATTCTTCTCGAATACAATACAAAGAATGTTGATAATATTTATATTTTTATTTTTATTTTTCTAAATTCTAAAGTCACTTTTTGAATCTAGAGATCATGAGATTAATTCTTATCGAATATTTTTATCCTTTGTAATTACAGAACCTAAGTATTTAAATTTTTCTATATTTTGTTTAGACTTAGTGTGTTAATACTATTCCTCTCTGTTACTAAATACTTTGTCTTAGTAATATTAATTTCCAGCCCCACCTCTTATCCTGCTTCAAATAATTTTTTCCTTGTGCATACACTCTACTTAAGTTTTTCCACCATATTTAATTAATTATGCTGGGATTCCATCTATTCCCGCTGCTTTATTATTTTTAAATTTTCCCATTATCATTTCTACCTCATCTAACATTGGTTCTTCGAGATTAATTTCTGCTGAGTCTACCGTTAAGGTTTCTGATCTATTACCTAGATTCGAATTTAATAATTTTTCAAAATAGTTCCTCCATCTGTATTTAATATCGCCCTCGTCTGTTTTAAAATTATTATTAACATCTCTAACCGTGCATGATAACCCTTTTTACTATTTTTAATTCCCATCTACTATTCTTGTTGCGGTTACTTTCCTCTATTTCTAATATTTTATTTTTTAGACTTTCTCTTATTTTGTTCTTAATGACTTTCGTAACTATTTTCCTTGTATTAATATATTCTAATCTATCTACTTCCCGTTACTATTAACCCATTGTAATTTTGCTTTTTTCCTAATCTCTATTACTTCTAAACATTCCTTATCGAACCATAGTTTATGCTTTTTGTTAATTTGAAAACCTATACTATTTGAAGCTGCCGTTTTAATATTTGTTTTTATTTTGTCCTATATTTCTTCCGGATCTTTCCTCTCGTCATTCCATTTAAGAATCAAACTATTAAATCTATTTTCATTTCGATTTGATATTTTAATTTATGTTCCTCGTTTTTAAACTTATCTAAATTTTATCGTGTTTGGTTAATCTCTCCTAACTTTGTGTTACGCGTCGTTCTCTCAATTTTATTACAAGCAAATAGTGATCCGAATCATAATCTGCCCCTCTATAAACTCTGACATCCAGAATATTAGACTGGTGTCTTCTGTCTGCCAGAACATGATCAATTTGATTACATGTTTGATTTGATGCACATTCATTATCGTTAGGTTCTTAGAAGATTGCAAATTTTATTTATTTTTATTTTTTTTTTCTGTTTCAGGCACACCTCCTTTTACTGGACCAGATCCAATGAAAACCTATAATATAATTTTAAAAGGCATTGATGCCATTGAATTTCCTCGAAATATTACACGTAATGCAACCGCACTAATCAAGAAATTATGCAGGTATGACATAATTGAGTGATTATTTAATAAAAGTGATTAATTTATTAAAAGAAAACGGTTGCATGAACAGCATACTTTAATCTACCCTACTTTAATAATAATACATAAATCTATGTCTGCGGCGGTTCTGTCGTCTTGTTTTCTTGTCCGGAGTAACCACATTCCTCCACCTCCATCTAATTTTTAACCTTCATAATTCCCTTACATCTCCCTTTATATTGTCTACCCATCGGATTCTTAAGCCATCCACCGGTTGTTACCTGATTGGTTGCCTTGTAAATAAATTTCTCATTATCCTAGCCTCACCCATTCGAACTATGTGTTTAGTTATAGAGTGACATTACGATATTCATTCCGAAAGAATAACATGACGCGTCCTGTCTTCTATTTTTTATTATAATAAATTATAAATGCTTTTTGTGAATAAACGTTTATTTAATATTATTAATCAAATGTATTTTAGAAACAAATATATATAAACTAGAATTGAATAACATTTTAATAGTGTTGCCTTAATTACAACTTTCTCAATATTATCTCTTTAATTTGTCTGTGAAAGCATATATATCTTGCTTTATTCTTCGTTATACAATCTCCCAGAATTCCAATAATCATTAAAATTTAAAATAAATAAAAAAAAATGAATTTCATATGACTTATTAAGGTAAATAAAAGTAAAATTGGTAAAAATGCAAATGCATTTGAATTTTTATATAAATTGAAATATTATTAACAAAATAAACGTTTATTTAAAATTATTAATTATATAAATGAATTGATAAATTTTGTATTATTATTTTATTTTCTTTTTTAGAGATAATCCAGCTGAGAGATTGGGCTATCAAAAAGGGGGCATAAGTGATATACAAAAACATAAGTAAATGACTTGTTTTACTGATATTAATATTATTAATGAATTAATTAACAAATTTTAATTTTTTTTTAGATGGTTCGATGGCTTCAATTGGGAAGGGTTAATTAACCGTACCCTTGTTCCTCCAATTACTCCAAATGTCCGAGGAGTTACGGATACTTCCAATTTTGATGATTATCCAGCGGATAATGAAGGCGCGCCTCCCGATGACCTAACCGGATGGGATTCCGAATTTTAAATATTTACCGATATTATTTTATTTCAACGTAGAAATTTGTTGAAATATTTTATTTTCTCAGGGGAGGGGGGAATTTATACATATATATATATATATATATATAAAATATAAATTTTTGAATATTTACTTTGTTTTATAGTTATGCTTGTTTTAGTTATATTTTTACATATATATACATATATATATATATATATGTATATATATATGTATTAATATAATTAGTGATAGAAGATTCATCTTTATTACTGTTTTCAAATAATTGAAACAAAAAAGTTTCTATTTAAATAATTTGCATAAATTTTTCTATAATTGTTTCTTATTAAATACAAATTTTGTTTATCTATAAAAAAATGTTTATTTTTATTGTTACATTTAAAAAAAATCAACATATTAATATATCAAATGTGCCATTATCGAGCTTAACAACATGTTTTAAGTTCATTAAATAGAAAAATAATAAAAAAAAAATAAATAATTTTTCTAATATCTCCTTCTATTTCCATTAAACTAAAAATACTCTTGCCAATTAAAGTTTAAAAATGTTTATATAATAAAAAAAATTGTTAATATTCTTATATATATATATATTAAATTTTTGACTTGCAATACTGTATTGTTAATAAATTTTTATTAAACATAACGATTAATTAATTGATTAAATAAAACTGTTCATTAATATCTTTTAAAAAATTATGCATTTAAAAAATAAATAAATATATCTATAAATGTGTCCTAAATCATTGAATATTTTTAATTTAATTTATTGTTTTTTGATTTTTCTACACTTATATATATAAAAAAAATGTATTTAAATAGCTAATAATATTTATATATCAGTTCCACATAACTTTTGATATATTAATTATAAATGAAAATTTAAAAAAAAAAATAATAGTACATATCGTGAAAATGTATTGTTATATAGATAATTATAAAGAGAATTTTCAAGAATGATTGGACAAATGTTTTTTAAAAAAAAGTTCGTTTTAAAAAGATTTATCTGGGATTTTAGGATGCCAATGGTGCAATTAAAATTCTTAATAAATTCATTCACTTTTCTTTTACCATAATAATAACCATTTTAATATAATTAATTATTAGCCTGTTTGATTGTCCATATAAACTATACCATCTCCATCAAAGATATATTGTTTTATTTTGCTCGTTACTTCACAAGATCGCCAGAATTCTTATCGAAGGACATCTTAAAAAATACATTTTTTAATCAACATTAATTAAGATTTATCCAGATTAGAATCTAAATTTATTATACTATTGTTTCAAGAACTTCAAGTTATTAAATATAAATCCGGTTTCGATTTAATTAATGAAATCACCAAACCAAATGGCAGACACATTATAAATATATAAATAATTATTTTTCTATTTATAAATTTTTGGTATAATAACAATGTTATAATATTTTTTCTAGATTTCAATATATATATTGCAATATACTTTTTAATTAATAGGATTACTAAATTGTAAAATTTTTTATTGATTTATTTTTACTTAAAAATATAATATGATTTTTAAATCATCGTCACTGAGAGAGAGAAAGAGAAAAAATAGGTTTGTTCATTCAATCTATTGGAATGAATTTAATTAATTGGTACTTTGAATTATTGTCTGTCATTGTTAATAATTTGTTTATTAATTATTGATTCCTCTTCAACCCCTTTTAGTCACCTCTTACGTTAAGCAGGGGATACTGTGGGCAAATTCTAGTACCCCTTACTCACAAGGGGTAGGATTACTTTTACTTTTCTGTATCATATTATTTTTCGTTTGAATTTTTTTTTTTTTTTCAATGGTTAACAAATGAGAATATTCACTTTAAACAAAGCTGTTTCCCAGATAATTCGTCATTAAAATGAATAATGTTCCGATTTATCAATTAAACAGAAAGTTAAACTCTAAAGACAGATGGTATTTCAATTTTAAAAAGAATTAATAAATAGTTTTTAATCATTATTATACCCCTTTAATGATCACTAATATAAAAACATTTTGTCTCTCCTCTTACTGAAATTATTATATTTTTAAAATTATTTTTTTTTAAGAAATTATCCAATGCAGTTGCAGCACACTCAAATAGAAAGAAACGTGACGCTAACTGGAAGTATAACTCATGAAATATATTGGACAAATTTGTTCTTGAATGATTCTGAGGTTAAATCTCTCTTGGGGAATAACAATTGTATAAAAATTAAATAAATTTGAATGCCCCCTTAATTTCCTAACAAATAGATTTACAATTTTATCTTCCAATCTTTTCAAATTCGAATTAAATTAAAAAAAAATTAAAATACCTTACAATAGATGATTATCTTATATTTAAAATTGGAGAATGGGAAAGCTGAAAAAATATTACTTACAGTTAAATATTAATGATTATTTTAATAAAATAAATTATATCAATGAAAGAATGTGTTTTTTTAACACATTTGAATACAGATCAGATAAATGAAAATAAATGACTGACCTTCATTGAACTGAAAGAAAAAAAATTAAATCCCTTCTTTCGCTAGAAAAGAAAAATGAAATTTTTTTGTAAAATGCTACACCTATGATTTAACAATAAATTATTTTTTTTTTCTGATAATGTTCAGTATCGCCTTAACTGGTTAGGACCGGTTCTCCAAGAAACAAATACCGGTCTTTAAGAAAAATATTTAAAATTTATTTATAAAAATTTTTTTTATCGGAGAAAAAATTATATATACAATGTATATATATATATATATATTTATATTTTTTGAAAAAAAAATTAATAACATTTGATAGTTTGTTGGGGAAAAAAATCGAATAGTAATGGTTCAAATAAAAACAAATAAGAATAACAATGGCTAAAAAAATTATTTTTAAAATAAATTACTTAGAATATATTTCAATTAAAAATAAACTATAAAGACCTTTTTATTAAAATTAATATAAAATTTGATTTGGTTAAAATATATAGGTATTAAAAAGAAATATTTTATTATCATTCCCTTCCAAATTTTATTATACATATTTTAATAAACATATATATATATATATATATATATATATATTATAAGTGGCACACAGAAATGTAAATTACAGTAAACAAATTGATAAATATTCTAAAATAACATTTTTGGTTTTTTTCCATTAAATATGAAAATAAATAATTTAAGAATTATATAAAAATTAGTAAGAAAAAAAAGCCATAAATCTCAGTTTATTTCATCCTCGCCGCCAACTCTTATATCCTCTGATAGATTAAACATATTTATTTAATTGAAAGTTATAATACTGACAAAGAATTTATAAGTAAAAAAATGTTCACTGGACGTTAAAAGTATTTTTTCTATCTTTTAGGTCGTTTGGATGACTACGTCCAGAGGAATAAAATCTCTGTATATGAGAGTTGAGTATTTATTTATTTTATATATATATATATTATTTTGACGAATGTATCTAATACCAACAGGATCTCATCGAATATAATTTTCTTTTTGCTCTGATAAGTCATCAAAATAACGATTAGTCTTTCGATCTACATATTTGTAAAGAACAACAATAATAATAATAAAACAATAACATTCGTCAACAAAGACATTTGGTAAGTTATCCAATATGACAATTGATTTCATCAGTTTAATTATACTTTCACAAATTGATAAATTATTAGATTTTATAAAATTATCTATTTTATAGTTTTACTTTGGATTTTGTCGCAATTAGAATTTCTAACTGGAGAAAAGTTTTTAAGGACAAATGTATTCTAGACAGAACAGGAGGTATATATAAATAAATATATATTATATATAACAAATAAATCTATTAAAAAATTATATATATATAATATATATTAACAAAATGAAAAGTCTTATCTTTTGTGAAATGCCACCATTGCTCAGCCTCATTGAACAAACAATACTTATTAACTAATCTCCTAATATTTACAAAAAAAAAAACAAAATATGATAATTGTACACAAGATTAAATTAAATAATTTAATATTTTTTATACATTAGTTTCCAAGCTCTCTTAAGCTAGAAACATATTAATTTAAAAAACTCATTCTATTGCTTTTACTCTAATAAATATAAATATAAATTTAGATTTACAATTAAAAAATAATTATAATATTTTTTTAAGAATATTTTTTCAACCCATAGCATAATTTTTGACCTTTATTGGAAATTATAATTTTATAAATTTAGAAAAAATTTAATGTCTAATTTAATTTGAAGATTTTTATATATCGTTTAAATATTTAAAAAAAAATAGTTTTTTATTTTTCAGTAAAAAAGAAGTCTTTTTTGTTGTCAAATATTTTTCTGAAATTCTTGTGAAATTACTATTATAAATTTAATAATCAGCCCATAAATAGAATATATAGTATATATATATTATATATATACTATATATTTTGAAATTTTATTTTAAAATAATAATTTCTTAATATTGAAAAATAAAATTAAAGGGATATTTATATATAATCCATTCCTTTGTTCAAATTTAATTTTATTTATGGTAAATAAATATATGTATATATTTAACACTCATAAATTAATGATCATCTCTTGTATTTTTAATTTATAATTATAATTTTTAATTTCAATAAATAATTCTAATTCTAAAATATTTTATAAGTTAGAATATCATGCAATTTTTTTTTAAGTTGTTTCATTTACGAACATTTAGGCAAATACATATATAAAATAAAGCAAATATGATGAGAGCTATCACAGGAAGAATAAAATAATTTTTTGCTAAACATCTTGTGAACTGTCAGTCATTTTGTGTGTTCAAAACACTCATTATTATTAATATTGTTTAGAAACTATTTTTCAGTCTAGCTAGACTAGCTGAATCATACAATTTAAATATACAAATTAAAAAAAATATACAAAAATTGTTTAGTAAGAAGTCAGAATAAAAAAAGCAATACCTGTGACTCAAATAAAGGCTTAGGAACTGTGAACAGAGAATTTAAAAAAAAAAAAAATGTATGCTACACTATCTACACATCGGTAGCATTTGAATTTTCTCAATCAATTAAATCAACGTCCTCTATTAATGGTTGTAAAATTAAATATTACGAACACATAAGGTAAATAATTAATATAAATTACAATGGCAAATATATTTAGTTTCTAGTAACACCAAAAAATATGTGTAAGCTTGATTTGTAGTTGATTTTTTTTATTTTTTTTTTTTATTATTATTTAATTATTTTTTAATTTTTTTTTTAATTTTTAATTTTTTTTTTTTTTTTATTATTATTATTAAGCTTTTCTACAATGCAACATTGTTCTGGGTATATGTATGTATTGGGACTCCTAATGGAGTTTATATCATACAGTGAATTCCCAAAATGGCATTTTGAAACAATTTTTTTTACCACCAACAATAATATCACTTAGCATTAACATATATAACATATAAGTTATATGTATGTTTATTATTAAATGGTGAAAAAGAAAAAAATGAAGTTTTGGATAAAATATTTGCAAGAAAAACAAACTAAACAACTACCTAGAAGATATGTTCATGAATTTCCAATGCAAATTAATGTCTTGAGTTTTTTTCAATTTCTATTTGAGTTTTAAGTCAGGAACGACAAGTAAAGATTCACTTGGTGCAAAACACTTTGCAAAAATAAAATAAAATATTATGTTGAAATGCTTCCTGGGATTTTTTGAACACTAAAATTCAATTCTAAATAAATTTATTTAACTACAAATTTCACACAAATCTATGAGCTAAGCCCAAAATGAAATTTATTATTACTATTATTACTATGAATATTATTATTATAATTATTATTATCATTATATTAAATTTTAATTCATTAAAATAATTGAAATTGATAAACACTTTTCATCTGGATTCGTAAAAGGATTAGTAAAAGCTAACTCTATGAACTATAAAACAGAATATTTTAGTACTAATTAAAAATTTTCAAAAGAGAATTGTGACATAATTTCTATTTAATATGTATTACTTTTACTGTGTTATTTTTAGGTCAATATGTTCGTGACTTTTTGAATTTCCTGTCTCTTAAATGAAATGGCAACACTGCTGACTTCTGTCGAAATTTGAGCCAGGTGGGTCTTTTAATTTTTGTTTGGCATCCATTAATAGTAGACTACATCGTGATTGGAAAAGAAAATGGAAAAAAGTGAAATTTGTGTGCTCATTAAGCAGGAGTGTTTGGTCGAGTGGATGAAACGTGGATCCACCACAACACACCAGAGACCAAATAGCAGTCAAAACAGTGGGTTTTTCGAGGTGAATCGGCACCAAAGAAGGCCTCGACAAATCTTATATTTTGGAAGGGATAAAAAAATTGGAGAAATGTTGGACAAAGTGTATAGAGCTCAAAGGAGGCTACGTAGAAAAATAAAATAATTTTTTATCCAAAAACCTGTGTTATATTCAAAAAGTCACGGACTTATTGATCTGCCCTCATATACTATATATATATTGGTTTATTTCTATTTCAAAATTATTTTATCATTGTTTTTCTCTAATTTAAAGTGTTTTCTTATACAAATTCTTCAAATGTTAACAATTTATATACACTAAAATTAATAAAAATAAAATATTTAATTTTTTAATAAATCAATGCTAGAATATATATATATATGTGTGATTTAATTTCATATTTAGAAAATTGAAATTGTTTTAATGAATCTCCAGGAATTGATATTGAAAACTCCTAATGAGAAGGAGTATTAATATCTATAAAAAGCTCTGCGTTTGATCATTATCTCCAATCTCAAGACTCTATCACACTCACTGACACATAGCAAAGGCAAACACACATGCACCCAATCAAGAGTCCATAAAGAGTCAATATGTTTTCAGTCCAATACTTCAAATTTATTTAATTAATTAATAGAAATGCTGATTTTTTCAATCTTTAATATTTAAACAGAACGTTTTGCACCAATGAAAGTTTTTCATAGGGTCAAATAGAAGATGAATTGATACCTCATTTGGCTTTGACTTGTTCATAGGCAGAATTTAATAAAGCTTTTTTTAATATCACAGTCCCAGGGAGCATGCGGCTCAACAAGCAGCCAGCCATCGACTTCCAATAAATTAAATAAAATATTAACGAATAGTAGTAACCTTGTTGACCCGTATAATTGTCAAGGAGTGTCCAGAAATTTCAGGAGCAAGCGCATTCGAGCAAACTCACATTGTACCATCTAACCGCTTTCAATTTTTTATTATTGTGCTCATCAGCGTGGAGGATTTCAAGGAAGTCGAGTTTGCTTGGGGCACAACAAGGCCTAGGTACTTGTCCCTTTTTATTATTTCTCCATACAATTGACTGAAGAAGTGCATGATAGTGAGCGGGATTATACAACGGAGGGCATCGGCCCTTACAATAACCTAGGTCTAAAAACGTAGGTTGAAGGATAAACTTGAGTTCGGGCACCTGATTGAAATGCACAATATACGGCCGCCTGCAACATTTTGCATTGGTCTCTTCACACTTGACATGCTCAAGAGTTTCGAGGTTGCTATCGAGGTGAGTCTCTCTTGGAAAGCGTTTGGTTGTATTGAATCCCGGCACACCGACCTCTGCTAAAACGTTCATCACAGGAACCAATGAATGGTTACCAGGTCGAAGCAACAAATTGACACTCTGTTGTCGACAGTCGATACACTCCAGCTGAAATCCGTAGTTTTCTTTTTCCAACAGAAGCCAAGACTTAACTGCACTAGTCACGTCCATATCAATCCATCGAACTGAATTCCGCTCCAACATCACATTCTGACTTTCCAATAAGATACGATTCTCTTCGTGAAGATTGTCGCTAAGAAGCTGATAAATACGAAGATTAAACTCGGCACTTTTATTGAACGCTGAAGTATCCGATCCCGAAATGAGAAAACGTAAAGTAGCACTTTGGACAAGAATTCCATGCTTTGCCTCCGGAATATCCACATTGAAATGTAGGAAATCAATACCAGAGGGTGGAGGATAGCGGCCGTGAATTGGAATATCTGAAACAAAAAAAAAAGGAAAAATATTTTCTATTAGAATATAGAATATATAAATAAGAATAATAACAGATTAAGGTAATTTAGGATAGAAACAGAATAGAAAGGAATGTTGTTGTTGCAACCAAAACAATTGTCAAATTCAGATATAAATAGAGTAAATACTATATAGTCTCTATAAAGTACTTAGATTAGAATTTTATTTTGATGAAAAAAAAATAATTTCATACAAAAACATGCATTCCGGTATGACATAATAATAGAAAGATTACTCCTATAATTAATTAGTACCTGGTCCACCGTGCCACCGCTCGGTCAATAAAAAAAAATGATCCCTTATTATCGGGTAGCCAAACCGAATCGCCATTCAAATAATTTAAAAGAACATAAATTAAAAAAAATTGGTCATAAAACATACACCCCTTAAACGTACGTATTTATACACAGAAAGAAAGAAAAGAATGACCATAAAAAATTATTTATTTAGAGATAAAACTGATATTTCAGCTATGCTGCTATTATGCTTTTCTTAGATCAAACCTGGTTCACCGAGCCGCCGTTCAAATAATTTAAAAGAACATAAATTAAAAAAAAATATTAATAAAACATACAGCCCTTAAACGTACCTATTCATACACAAAAGTATGGCCTGTAGATAGAACATAATATAGGTATATTTCTTAATTTTATTTCAAGCTGTACACGTATATACGGACGGACAGACAGACGGACAGACATCATGCTAAAAATACTTTTTTATATTAACAAAATGCATGATTGGTGGAGATATGTAAAAATCTCCACATGTGAAATTTGGTGTGAAAACAATACCTTCCCTTCCTATCCTGTTTAGACTCAAAATTGGCTGAACCGATTTCGATGAAATTACATCACAATATTCTTGCATATCTCAGAAATTAATTTTTTAAAATTTGATATCTACATGTTGTCTTTCAGCAGAGCAGAGAATACAATTCAAAGAATGTTTATAATATTTATATTTTTATTTTTACTTTTTTAATATTGACCTTTTTAACTTATTTAATACACTGAAAACATTCACATTGGGACTACGTATTATTACCTCTTTTAATTTTTAAGATTATATCAATAAATAATTTTAAATTTGATCTCATAATTGTATTTTCAAGCAAGATTTTAATATGGGTGGACAATGTATGAAGGGACACTGTAGATGTTGCGGCCAAGAACTTTCGAGTACCGTAGAGCCACAGAGATAGATAGATAGATATAACATATTCAATAATAATATATAATTAATTTATTGATTAAATTAAAATATATTTTAAGTAAGAACACAAAAACAAATGAATGTTTTATATAATATATTGATTGAAACAAAATGGATGAAAACCTTTAACATATCAACTTCCAACCAAATACAGGGACGGAAGCGCTGTCTAACGAAATTGATGACGTCATTTAATTTCCCTTTTTAAATAAAGATAAATCTTCCAAACTTCCAACATTTTCAAATAATTTAAATGTATCTATTAATGCAATAAAAAACACATATGGATATAACATAAATATATTTAATTTTATTTTATTTATAATATAAGAGAAGATATAGGGAGGCGCTGGCTGTGACGTCATGAACGGCT
This sequence comes from Labia minor, assembly GCA_963082975.1. Lineage (NCBI taxonomy): Eukaryota > Metazoa > Arthropoda > Insecta > Dermaptera > Spongiphoridae > Labia > Labia minor. Next base: position 1,950,553 of record OY720348.1, read on the forward strand.
GGGTGACATGCTATGACGTCATATAAATTTAAATTAAGAAAAAACTAATGAAGACGATTTTTCCCGAAGATGAAACCAATACAGATCGACTTTTCTTTATAAATATTATCTATGGTGTAAATTTCCAAAAAATCGTTAGTGCGGTTTCTGAGATCCCATTTACAAATATATATACAATTTTAACTATCATAATAAGATTAGATTTATAAGTAAAAAAATGTTCCTTAATATATAATAATAAATAATATAATAAATGTAATAAATAATAAATCCTTTTTCTATTTTAAAGAAAAGTAAATCGATAGATGATTTGTTGAGCTCAACTAAGCGGATCAACTAGATTAGGCTAGGAGGCGACTGGCTTGGTTTCTATTCGACTTATTCGTGTTGTTCTATTTGCATTGATGAGGGGCAGATAGGTCATATCATAATAATTTTTAATCATACCTACAAATGGAGATCTTTGATTGAAAAGTTTATTATTTTAGAGATAGAAGTGGGTGGATTGGTTTGGGAATAAGAACAATGGATAAATTAAAAAAAGTTAAAGGAATTTCAAAATAAATAGTTAAAATACAAGTCAGAAAAAGACAAATCAGATAAATGTTTTTATATGACTGAATTGGTACTGAAATTAATCACTTCCTGATTGATATGCAAAAAAAAAAACAAGAGAGAGAAAGAGAGATATTTAAAGATAAATAGCGTGATTTGGTAATTGTTTTTGAACAAGTGATGGCGTGGGAGTGAGAGCATTGTGGTTTTTCCCAAATTACTAATGATATAATCAAGTAGAAAGATTGACTTTACTATCATCAGGGTCTTTGAATAGAAATATAAAAAAAATGATGAAAATAAAAATGTGTGGAGTAAAAAAGTTATTTATCATTAAAGATTTCTGGGCCAAAAGAGCATTTTAATTCATTGTTATTTAAGATATGTCATTATGGAATAAAGATTACAAATTATTTCAATTAAATCATTATAGGATTTTATTAATCAAATAAATGGGTAATGTAAAGAAATGTTTTTGTCTCCATCCTCCTTACAAACCCAATACCGTTATTTCAATATATAGATACATATATATAATAAGCATTTTCGAAAAAATTATATTTATCAGCCCCTCTGAAGATTTTAATAATATTTTTAAAGTTAATTTTTTCGACTCTAGATTAAATTTTTATGAATTTATTTTAACTACAATTTTGTGATATTCGTATCAGATTTTTTTGAAACGTAATTAACCAGCTTTTTTATAAATTGAAAATATTCAGTCTACATTCCTGAAAAGGAATTGAGGTGACCTGAAGAAGATGTGATCTCATTAAATATTTTTAATTCGTGATTTCTTTCATTTTAATTAACGAATCACATTTGATTATTATCTATAATAATATTTAACTAACTAGCTGATTAGAGTGTGCCCTCGGAGGTCTCAGCACTTTGATTAAAACTTCGGCTGCGTGTACTTCTCAAATTATACATATAAGGGGATTTTTTGTAGAAAGTATATACTTATATATATAGTAACACATCGTTCAATAAGTCCCGAGACTAACCCAGAGATGGTGCTATTAGTACCAAAGTGGCCACGTTTCCATAGAGTGCGAACCTCTACATGTAACGTGTAAAAATTTCACGTCGATCGGATCACAGACAGCAGAGTTATCGAGGTTAGAGTAAAGTCACTTTGTAATTTGTTTGAAAAATGGAAAAAGGGAGTTTTGCGCGTTGTTTTTTAAGTCCAGAAATGGTTTGAAAAACATTACCCGGACACCTCTCCATCCAAAACAACGATTTGTCGTTGGTATACTGAATTTAAACGTGGTCGTACGGACACAAACAGACACGAACGTTCGGATAGCCGTTACACAGGAAAATGTGAGTGAAGTGTTAAAAATTGTAAAGAAAAATCGCAAAGTGAAGGTCCGTGAGATTGCAGAAATGACACAGATATCATCTGGATTCGTATTTACAATCTTTCATGAAAAATGGAGTATGAAAAAGGTTTTTTCCAAGTGGGTGCCGCGATGAGATAATGCCACAAGTCCATGAAAACAATGGCAAAATTGAACGAATTGGGCTTTTATTTGCTTCCCCACCCCCCGTATTCGCCAGATTTAGCCCCCAGCGACTATTGACTCTTTGCTGATCTCAAAAAAATGCTCCAGGGAAAAAAATTTGGCTCGAATGATGAGATCATTGCCGAAACTGAAGCCTTCTATAAACATGGTATAGAAATGTTGGAAAGGCTTTGGAAAGATTGTATCACTCTAAAAGGAGATTATATTGATGAATAAAAATGATTTTTGAAAAAAAAATGTTGTTATACACCTCTAGTCCAATAGATATAAACATCTATTTAGGAATATGGATTAACTAAATAATTATTTTAACCAAGATATAGATTGAGAAACTTTTGTAATTTGTAACTTGTGTTATTGTTTGTTTCCCGGTATAATTAACAACCAATGGTGTTCCATTTTAGGCGATTGTTGTTCTTTGGATGAGTCAAAGCTCGAGGGCCATTGGCTTCTATTTGTTGTTGTTGTTGTTATGATTGTTTTTCGATTCCAAATTCGATTTGAAATTCCAGATATAAGATAGGTCATTTATGAATGAAGCCACGTGTTCCTCCCCTCTTTTTCAAAGATAAAACGGGAGGTTTATTTATGGTGGTGGTGCTGACTTGGATGCTGAAAATAAATCGGTATTCGGGGCTAAATTTAAATGAATGCCCGGCACTATTTCGGGAAAGAATCTTCAAGGAATGTTACCTGTAAAATCGTAACTGGTCATTGTCATCGGTTCAAGGAATTGACAGGCGGCCAATTAGCAATCAAAACAGCCACCGAAGCCAAAATAAAGCGCCCGAGTCCAGTGACGTTGCATCACGAGGAGCACTGTTTATTTACGTGACAATGTGTCTCTATTCGAACGATTACGTGAGGCAAATTTGATTACATTCGAAAAAATCATTATTAATCCGATAAACACCCACGATTCTTTTCGAAAAACGTTTTCGTTTTATTTTTGCAGTGACCCTGGCTACTCCTTCTGTAACATTCCTAGAAATATTTAATTTTGAAAACATATTTTTTTTTCTAATTTTACTGATTACTTATTACTATTATCATTCCACCTTGAATGATAAATGAAATCGATTCTATTTTTAATTCATTTGAATTTGAAAATAAACATAAAACAAAAATAAAATAATAATGAAAATAATTAATAATTAATAAATGATATCAATAATTATAATAAACAATTACAATAATAAATATTTTCAATTATTATTTTATGAAACTTTAATAAATAATATTTTAGTGAAAAAATATTAAAAATTATAAAACTATCTAAACATTAATTAATAAAAGAACAATGAATAAATAAATAGAAATTAGTAATTTAATAAAAAATAAACACGAAAACAGATAAAAATATAACATAAAATTAACTAGTAAAAATTTATAAGAATTAACAAAAAATTAAATGACAAAACATTAAAAATTGTTTTTAAAATATCATAAATAAACTTACAAAGTTTGAAAGACAAATACATTTTAGATTTTTTTTCATTTGTGACGTCATATAAATTTAAATTAAGAAAAAACTAATGAAGATGATTTTTCTTTAGGCTGAAAAAATACAGATCGATTTGTCTTTATAAATATTATCTATGGTGTGAATATTTCAAAAAATCCATCGAGCGGTTAATTAATAAATTAATTCTAAAATATACTAATAGATATATATATATATATATATATATATAAATACAATTTTTGCTAGTATAATAAGATAAGATAAGATAAGATAAGATAAATTAATAAAAATGGAGATTTCAAATGGATTTGAATTAATCGGTTTGGAAAATGTGAATTTTGAATTTGAATTTTACTTGATTAAAAAAAAATAAGTTGACCTGTGGCCAGGTCCGAACCGACCGACTGTTTGAAATAAATTAATTTCCAGCTACAGAAACAATTTCAAATAATTTTAATATATCTATTAATGTAATAAAAACAGATAGGCATACATAAATATTTTTAATTTTATTTTATTTATAATATATATGTAAGACCAGGCTGTGACGTCATGAATGGCTGGATGACGTCATATAATTTTAAATCAAGAAAAAACTAATAAATATGGTTTTTCTCGAGGATAAAACCAATACAAAGTGCATGATTCGTGGTGATATGTAAAAAATCTCCTCATGTGAAATTTGGTGTTGAAAATAACCCTTCCCTTCCTATCGTCTATCGCTAATACTACCACTTCCGGTTTCCGGATTTGCACCAAAATTGGATCAATTCATCCCACTGATGCATTAAGTAAATATGTATACCAAATTTCATCAAAATCCGTTGAGCCGTTCAGGCTGTATACATCTATACGGACGGACGGACAGACAGACGGACAGACGGACGGACGGACGGACAGACATCATGCTAAAAATACCTTTTTCTATTAAGAAAATGCATGATTCGTGGAGATATGTAAAAATCTCCACATGTGAAATTTGTTGTAAAAACAATACCTCCCTTACTATCGTCGGTCGGTAAAAATTTAAATGCCATGGGGAATTCAACTCGTGGGAATTATTGTTGATTTTGTGATTTCAAAGAATAGAATATGCCAAGAGTACAACCAATTACGCAAATACGATTTATTATTAATTCTTGACGAACTGAATAGGGATAATTATAATTAAGAAAAAAAGAAAAAATAATAATAAATAAATAATGAACTTATTTAATTTTGGTTATATATATAACATGCATAATTTAGAAATAAGAAAGAAATTGGATTCGATAAAATATTAATTCCAACTTCATGTTATTATGTGAATATTTTAAAAACATTTAGTAAATCCGCCAAGAAACAATAATATTTTTCTGATTTGATAATTTCAATGACCTTGGCATAGAAATTCCGGAAATTATATGATCTGCTGAATTAAGCGAAAAGAAATATGATAGGATCACATTTGTAGAAAATAAATTAAAAATCTTTTTGAAATTCCTGGATAGATATATTCAATCTTAAAAATATTTAAATCTTCACTTTAAAAAACATATTTATATAGTTATACTTTTAATTAAAATATTCTTGTTGATTAAGTGATTGGTTTATAGTTCCTGAAAAAATGGGATCAAAATAAAACATGATTCATTCATCTCTCTCCCATCAATGTTAAAATCTAAGATAAAATATTTAAAAAATTTAATTTTCATATGTTTTATTTAAATAAACATGCAATATTTCTTTATTTTTCTATTTAACTTCAATAACTTTTTAAATTTACCGAATATAAAAAAAAAAATCCTACCCTCTCTGAATTGACTATTGGAGTCATGTGCAAAGTACGGTCCGCGGGCCAAGTGCGACCCTTCTGGCTCTTCAATCCGGCCCACGACAGGATTTTGATTAACCCCTACATTACACATAAGCCAAAATCTACATATTTGCTGCTTAGCTAGAACAGAATAACCGTTCTCATTGCATTTTAAGTACGGTATTATCGCATCTAATATTAAATGACAACTCACAACTGAAGTCAAAGAAAACCAAATTTAAATTCTGTTCTTTTGCGTTGGATGAAAGTACGGACATAAATGACACAGCTCAGTTACTGATATTTATAAGGCGTATTGATGACAACTTTTGTGTTACTGAAGAGTTAACTGGCATGCGTTCATTAAAAAGAGCAACAAAAGAAAAGGATCAGACATTTTTCATGAATTTCAAGAAACTACCACGTCTTTGAAAGTACCTTTGACCAGTATTTGTAACATTACAGCACCCAATATGATAAGGTTTAGTAGGCATATTTAAGGAAACGAAGTTGTGTTTCTTCATTGTGTCGTACATCAAGAAGCTCTGTGTAAATCTGCTCTAAACATGAAACATGTGTTTGATGTTATTATTAAGCATTTGTTCACGAGCAATAAATCATAGACAATTTCGAGAGTTTCTTGACTTTGAATATTCGAATGTACTTTACTATACTAAAGTAAGGTCGCTCAGCGCAGAACGTGTTTTGGAACGAGTTTGGGATCTAAAAGACGAAATAATCTCTTTTATGGGAGAAAAAGGAATAGACAATTGTGAACATTTGAAAGATATTGTATGGGTTTCCGACTTCGTATTTTTTATCAAGCTTCTCAGTCACATCAAGAAATTGAACCTCAAACTCCAGGGAAGAAATCAGTTAATTCATGGTATTTGAGGTCATATCATAGGTTTCAAAATGCAATTGATTCTATTTTCCAAGCAGTTAGTCATTTTCGCTCAGCGCAGAACGTGTTTTGGAACGAGTTTGGGATCTAAAAGACGAAATAATCTCTTTTATGGGAGAAAAAGGAATAGACAATTGTGAACATTTGAAAGATATTGTATGGGTTTCCGACTTCGTATTTTTTATCAAGCTTCTCAGTCACATCAAGAAATTGAACCTCAAACTCCAGGGAAGAAATCAGTTAATTCATGGTATTTGAGGTCATATCATAGGTTTCAAAATGCAATTGATTCTATTTTCCAAGCAGTTAGTCATTTTCAATGACTAAAAATGATTCCAGTCAGGGAAGACAAAGTTTTGAGAGCTATGATAAAATGTCTTCATAAAGAATTTGAACAAAGATTCCAAGACTTCAAAGTTATCGAACAGGACCTGGACATTTTCAGCATCCCATTTAATTTGAATTGTGAATTTGCCAAACCAGAATTGCAGCTTAAACTGATTGAGCTGCAATGTAACCTTGAATTGAACAACGTTTCTAAAATTGACTTTTACAAGACCCTGTCAAAATCAAGTCTCCCAAACCTGAAATCTCACACTCAGAAGATAATTTCGATGTTGGCATCTTTGTACATCTGTGAACAGGTGTTTTTTCTACCATGAAGATTCGCAAAAACAGCATTAGAAGCCGATTGACTGACCCCCATTTAGCTTTAATTCTGCGAATCAGCTCATCTCAGTTTTTACCAGATTATCAATAACTTTTTGAAGTTCAGTCACAGTTTCATCTGTCACATACCCCTTCACACTCTTCCAAAGAATAATGCAATTTGTAACTTTTTTCTACTTTTTTTACCATTGTGTCATATATAATTTAATTTGTATGCGGTAAAATAAAAAATAAATTTTATCACTTATAAAAATGTGCTATGTTTAATTTTTTTTCGGCCTACCTAGATGATTTTTTATTTTATCAGGCCCTACCCTTCAAAAGTTTGCCCATGTCTGGACTATTGTGAAAGTAATGTTATTTAGTTTGTGTTTGACAGTCATTGTAACAAATAACCTTTCTATAAAAAATGGACGCATCGTATACTGCTATACCATCCATATTCTTCAGATTTAGTCCCCTGTGACTATTTTCTGTTTCAAAAAATGAAAAATTAAATCGGCAATAAAAGATTTGGTTCGAATGATGAGATCATTAATAGAATAAATACGTATTAAGAATCTCGAGAAAACAACAAATTTAGAAGTGATAAAAAAAATTGGAAAACTTTAAACTAAAGGCATCGACTTAAAAGTAGACTACGTTCACAGGAAAAAAATTTTCTTAAAAGAATTTATGAATTACATATATTGAAAAAGTCACTGACTTATCAAAATGCTGTAGGAACTAAGAATAGATCTATTTCGAATGTGTGAATGAATAAGATATTAGTAACTATCGATCATAAACCAAATTAATCTAGTTGGATATTTTAAGAAATATAAATAATTATATAAATAGAATGATAGTTAAACAAATAGGTATATATAATTTTTTTTAATATTATTAGAAACAGGGTTTGAATGGGGTCTTTTCAAAAGGGAGAAGGGCTTTTAATGTGTGAAATAAAAATTCTATTCATAGGGAATTCGCAATTCGCAATACGCAGCTATGTTCTCTTATAGTTCATTAACATAATAAATATTTATTTTTCACTAGTATTTTATAGTATGTTTTGTTATCATTTCGTAAACCACTTTTCTTTTACTTTGTTTTTGCATTCTTTCGTTTGTTTGAAAAAAGAATTTTTCCTATCGTTTCTTTATAATAAATATAGATTCATTTAAATTTATTTCCTTAATGAAATAGAATTTTCTATTAATAAGTTTATTCATCGAACTCAATAAATAAATCAGTACAGTTGCCAGGTGTGAGGTGTATATACTCCCTCGAACATCCCTTCAACTTAAAAATAAAAAAAAACTATTCTAAAGATGATTTTATTTTTTAAATAAACTGAAAAATACTTGGATCATCATTTTATAAATATATATTTTATTCTAAGTCATTATAAAATTGTATCCTAATTAAATAGATACTGAAATGTACATTCATTTTGTTATTTCCCACGATTTTGAAGTAATACTGTTTACCTAAAGATCTTTATACACTATCTTTTATTCGAACATTAACCACCACAAAAATAAAATCATTTTTAATTTTTATTTGAATATTCTAATCAGAAGTGGGTGGTATATCCCAACACATGTATAGGTGGTGGCTTCATGATTTATTTATTTTATATGAAGGAATTAGGAATATACTCCAATTTTATACATACACACTGTTTCCTTTATCGTGTGTTATATAATTTTAGATTACTATACATAATTTAATATAATTCTAAAAATAGATGATAAATTTAAAGTTTATTTTTTAATTCGATAGGAAAATTTGTAAGTATACATATGCATATATATTTTTTGTTTTTTAATAGAAATAAATTGTATGGTATTATAAAGATGTAAGTACCGGGACCCCGAGCCTCGGCTCGGTACTTAAGTTAAAAAAAATGATTCATTATTATTGGGTTTGGCTGGTAATATTAATACCTGGGATACCGAGCTGATATACAATTCTTTAATTATTTATTACAATTATTAAATGTTGCAAAAAATGTTTAGACATTATTATAGACATTTTCATTCTGTAAATTAAATAATTTCATTTCATTTAAATAAATATCTATTTTTAAATAATTTTTCTCTCTACATTATTTATCTAATTCTGACAATATATTAAGATCACACCGGGACCCCGAGCCTCGGCTAGGTAATTAAGTTAAAAAAAAATAATTCATTATTATATTGGGTTTGGCTGGTAATATTAATACTTGAGACACCGAGCTGATATACAATTCTTTAATTATTTATTACAATTATTAAATGTTGCATCATTGCATCAATCTGATTAAAATGAATGGAACTTGGGGTCCTCAATAATACATAAATATGTATTATTAGATATGTTTCTAAGTGCATGAATATTTTTTTTTTATTGGAAGAATGATAAATATATATCGTAATTTATAATTATAAAATATTATTAAAATATATATTTTTAATTTTATTTCGAAATTAAATAAACAATTTTAAAATATTTTAAATATAAAAAAAATATTAATACAATATCTTTTAAAAAAAGGCGGGAGTCAAATTCAATATGAGTGTCATTTGTCCATATATAAATTAATAATAAATAATATTAATAAATATTAAATTTAATAAAAGAACAATGAATAAATAAATATAAAATAGTAATTTATTAAAAAATAATAGATTAAAAAAAAAAAAAAAAATTATTTTCCGCCGGTTTCGATCCTGCGAAGTTGACTCCTCAAAACAGGGCCTTTACCCACTTGTCTAAGATATTTAGATAATCTTTTTACCATCTTCCGACACCAAATACCAAACCATTTTTTATTTTGTTGTTATTTTTTTTTTTTGAGAGAGATTAATATATATATATATATATATATATATATATATATATTTCATTAAAAATAAATATTTTTAATTTTATTTCGAAATTAAATAATAAATTTTAAAATATTTTAAATATAAAAAAAATATTAATACAATATCCTTTAAAAAAAGGCGGGAGTAAAATTCCAAAATGGATGCCATTGACGTCACCCATATATAATTTTTAATTAAGAAATAAATAATGAAGCTGTATGTTTCAAGAGATGTGATCAATAAAACTCAATTTTTCTTTATAAATACTATATCTAGTGTGAATTTGAAAAAAATCGTTAGAGCGGTTTTTGAGAACCAATATAGAAATATAGAAATATAGAAATATAGAGATATATATACAATTTTAGCTAGCATAATAAGATAAGATATGCACTCTTTTATATAAAATATTTCAGAGGTTTATCATCTTACACGATTTTGAAAAATTATGAAACATCCCCACAAATTTATCATAGGTGACATGGAAGTATTTTTTACACGATTTTTATTTTATAGCACGTATTTGTAGTTTAAAAAATGCGTTGGATGTATATATAACAATAAATAAATGCTGTATAATTAATTATTAAGTACATATACTATATAATCTTCTCTTCTATATATATATATATAAAAAGGTTTTTGACTGCATATTGCTCAGAATTTTAAAATTTTTGCATATACAAAGAGCAAGAGTATTAACATACAAAATCTTAATATACAAAATGTAGAATTTGAATTTGTAGAAAAATGGAATGTAATCACGAAGGATAATAATATTTGAGAAGAATTTAAATCGAGGTTGCAATCGGGAAACGCCTGTTATCAGGCAGTAAAGAGGCTTATCTCATCCAAATTATTATCAAAGGGGATCAAAATTATAAATACGTGTATATAAAATAATTATTTTTCCTGTTGTATTATAGGCGTGGGACGCATGGTCTATGTGCCTGGGAGATGAGAGTAGATTCAGAGTATTTATAGAATAGGATTCTTCCCAGCATTTATGGGCCAAAGAAAGATGAGGACACCGGGGAATAGCGGAGACTGCATAACAAAGAATTGCATGACCTCTATGCATCTCTAGATATAGGTCATAAAATAGAGAAGGCTGGGATCGGCAGGGCCCGTGGCTAGAATGGAAGATGAAAAAGATATTGGTGGGGAGACCGATTGGAAAACGACCGCTTGCAAGACCAAGGACGCGTAGGAAGGGAGGGACAGGGTTGGAGTTGGATGGATGTGGCTCAGGATAGGAACAGTTAGAGAAATGTTGTTGTTGCGGCCAAGAACTTTCGAGTACCGTAGAGCCATAAAGATAGATAGATAGATAGATCGATATAACATATACAAGAATAATATATAATTAATCTACTGATCAAATTAAAATCTATTTTAAATAAGAACACAAAAAGAAATGAATGTTTTATGTAATATGCGGATTGAAACAAAATGGATGAAAACCTTTTACTACAAATGTATTTATTAAAGCTTTTGTGGTTATTTTGATAATTATTAAGGGAATTTTTATTAAAAGACCACACATTGTTGGTATAAAATTATATATTAAATTAAAATAACATCATGGATCGGTCCGCTAGAATCGGAGTAAGGGTACGGTTACTTGAAAACGACTGCAGAATAAGCAGTCGAAACGTTGTACAGTTATTTTAATTTAATATATAATTTTATACAAACAATGTGGTCTTTTAATAAAAATTCCCTTAATAATTACCTTTTACTACTTTCAACCAAATACTATGTACCACTCGGAGGAACAGGGAACGGAACTCCCGTCTAGGTGTGAAGAGCGCCGGAGCCGCTCTGAGCAGCTAGTGCAAAAATAAAAATTTCTAAATTCTAAATTTAAATGAATTTCAAAAAATAAATTGAAATTATTTTAATTCCTTGATTGATTTCACAAAATAAACAAACAGAATATTTTTCATTCTCTAATTGAGACATTTACACTTTCTCTATCAAATGAAATCACGATCTCATGAATAATAAAAATAAATATATATATCTTCCTAAAATCATAAATAATTTGACAAAAAGTTGTAAAAAGTTGATTTCAATTAAAATGTTTCAAGTTTTTTTTTTGTAAGTTGTAACGGCTATTAGTGATCAAATAAACGTTTCATCGTTGATTTACATCGCCGAGACATTCTTATAAAATCATTAAATATCCATGAAAAAAGCTTCCAAATTGCTGCTGCTGCTGCTGTTGCTCTTATAGCTTAAGGTGATTAAATTATAATTTTAAATTGACTTCAAAAATATTTTGGTTTATTTTTTATTTACTTAATATTTATTTATTTATTTTTTGAAAACTTATTTGAGCAATAGCAAAGTTCAATAACGAATGTTCATTTATACAATTCAAAAAATTAGAATTTTAAACAAAAAAAAACTACAAAAATTGGATGCTAATCTAATCTAATATTTCTTTCTGCAACGGTTGATTTGAAATAAACAACATTCCTATCGTAAGCTTAATTTATCCAGGGGATATATTCTTGGAGATTCTATAATTAAAAAGACATGCAAAATGGATTCATTGTTCCCTATAAATACTTTACAACTACAAGTTGTTCCCAGATGAAAGGATTTTTTTAAAAGGATTACTATCTTAATTGTGCTATTTTTATAGGTGGAATGTTAGCAAATCTTTTTTTTCCTATACGCGCGAATCATGATCATCTCTTCTTCCATCAATTGAAAGGGAATTACAGGATTCGATCGGGAAATGACTAATCCCATCGCAGGGAATTCCATCCGTGGGGAAGGGGAAGGATTAACTACTAGCAACAGGTAGCTCCACTGGTTAACTAGCATCCATATCGGCCGATCCCATTTTTTTTAGAGAACCAACCGAGGTACTCTCTCTCTTTCTCTCTCAAGTGCTCCACAGGCCTCGCAACAACAAGAAAAAGTCACAAACCGGCTATTATAATATGGATTTTCCAAAATCATAAAAAAACAGTCCTTGGAACGTAAGCGACCTTTCCGTCCTTGGCAAGCTCACGACTAAAGATTAGATCGGATGGTTTTAGTTCCGTAAAAGATACCTAGAGAATTCCGAAAACAGGCTTAACGAGACGCCAATCACCAGCAAGAATCCGGGCGTCTAATAGTGTAATTTGCCCCGCGAGTCTGTGCAAGGGAAGGGAGGAGGAGCAGGCGTGGAGGAGGAGGAGGGGGAACCGGCTGCCACGCGAGCGTCTGCAGCCACAGGTGGTCGTCCCCCACTTGGCCCCTCGTCTCCAGTCCCCTTCTGCAAATGGAGCACGGGCCGCCCGGCCACCTTTGCATATGCAAAACAAGCATCCATTTAGGAAATCCATCTCCGAGTAGACTCAACAAATTTGGATTTATTTTTTCCAAGTGCTCGATATACACCCTTTACGATCCATTGAACACGATTTGGATTTAATTTAGACTCTACTTACTAATTTATATAATTACCGAGGATTATTCAGATATTTATCTTGCAGAATTAAGAGAAACTATTATTATATACAATGTCTTTAAATCAACGTTTAAAATCATAAAAAATAAATGCATAATTAACTGGAAATTACTTTTAAGGGGGTTTATAATTAAACATTTTTTAAAAATTATCTAGAGTTGTCAATGACGATAAAGGTTTGGCGACCAATGGATCTATAGTAATATATATATATAGAAGTATTATCTGATTATCTCCAATCCAATCCAATCCAATTAATACTGCTATTTTTTGCACAAGCCAGAGTGAAATTTTTTTTCTTTTCGACATTTTTTTTATTAAAAAAAATTAATCATTTAATAATTCAAATTCTATTCATTTTGATTCTTCTTAAAATTATTTTAAATGATTAATTCGAAATATATAAAAAAAATAAAAAAAAACAATGTTTGGAGTGGTCTGGTCATGTCGATGACCACCAAAAGTAGATAACTAATTAATGTCTCATCCCATTCAAGATGATTTCAATAAAATGCATAATGATATTATTATTTTTTGTTCATGTTATAATAATAAATCTGACAATAATAAATTACCAAAAGAATCCATCCTTCCAGGTAATTTCAAACTTTTTCTTCGAGTCGAAATTCCTTTCTTTGAATTGGTGGATATTTATTTTTTTATCAAAAAAAAAATAAAAATAACGAATAAAGAAATGATTTTTGTAAAAATAATTGGATTTTTCCGGTTCCATAATAGCCATCCTTTGCATCATTTGGGATAAAAATAATTTAATAGACACATTTTCCTTTTGATATATAAATATCTTTTCAATAAATTTTTATTATTTGTAGAAATGATCAAATCTATTTTTAAATGTAAGAATCATAAATGAGAGTTTTGGAATATATATAGGGTGACCATATTTCGAAAACACCAAACTGGGACAAACGGTTTACCTTTTTTTATTTTTTTATTTAGAAGCAAATTGAAAAATAATTAACTTATATATTTACTTTTTTTTAATAACACAATTTGTTAGAAAACACAGAAATACTTTAAATTTTGGTTAAATATCAACTTAATAAGTATTTTTTTAATATATTATAGTAGTTTTAAAAGTGGAGTAATTTCTATGAAGTTATGTTTGATGAGATTGACGGAATGAATCAGAAAAGTCTTGTCGGATTTCCCCGGAAAGACCTTAAGAAGGAGCAGCCAGGCTGACCGCAAGTCAGGGCCGGATCTAATGAGCCTCTGGCACGCGCCACCTGCCGCTATCAGACTCCGAAATCACCCGGTAACTGGTCGCATTTTTCAATGGTCCAGCGAGTTTTTTCTTTCTCTCTCTCTCTCTCTCTCTCTCAAGTTTATTACTTGTTTCTTTTACTGGTTTATGATTCCTCCTTGAACGTTCAAGTTCAACAGGGTCATGCAAAAAAAAAAAAAAAAAATTGGGAAAAGTCCCGTCCAATGGAGTCGACCAGGGATGCGTGTTGGATATGCCATATACTACCACTTATAGATTCAATTCAATTAATAAAAACATTTCCTAAAGTCATTTTTATTTATTATTTGATATTGCTAACTTGAGCTGAATCTGGTGAGATTAAAATATCAACGCCGATCTGAAATTAAAATGGGAAATATTACTCATTTCCTTTTCAACTTTTTTTTGTCTTAGAATAAATGCAACCAGATCTTATCTACCGAAATCCAAAAGAATTCTCAATCTAATCTATACGAATACCAGATTGTTCTTTGAATATTATCTTGATAGGGTTTTATTAACCTTGAATAGAATAGAATAGAATAGAAGATGTACATAACAAAATGTAATAATTGATAATACACGTGGCTCCAAAAACTAGCAAGAAGTTAAGAGATAAAATAAGATAGCTATGTATATATATATCGTCTCCTATCCTATTTCTATTCTATTTCCCAATCTCAATCGAGGTTGAAAGATGAAGAGGATATGAGGATATAAAGATAGGAGATATTTTGAAATGAAAAGAAGATAGGTATTGATTGCGTGGAGGAGTCCTAAAAAAATAGATAGATTTTCTCTCCCATAATCTATTATTATATCTTCTTTTTATTTAATTAATCCTTAGGTCGGTTCAATCCAAAATTGTTAAATAATTATATTCAAGACAGATTCCTGTTAACAGAATTGAAATAACTAAATAAATATATCTAGTTGTATATGTATATTTGTAGTAGGCTCACGATTTGGAAATGGGAATTGAAATTTATTCTGATATCTCTTTTAGGAAATAACTCCAAGGGGTTTGCATTGAAGTTTGAATTTCTTAAGATTGGTCTGATTTCGACCACCCATGCTGGAACGTCTGGTTCAATTCGTCCAACTGGTTCTATGCCAATTGCATGCAACCGAAGAGAGATCCAAGCCCACCATTGGACAATTCACCTAGGGGCGGTATCAACGAACGACCAATTAAAAGTAGTTGCCCAATAAATGAATGTTATTTATATAAAGATCCCTTCGATTATGGATCAATGAATTGTCAAATAAAAAAAACAAACAAAAAAGATCTTATAGATACCAACGAAAATATTTTTTTGTTTAATGTTGTTAACTAGATAATAAAAAAAGAACATTTCGAAAAAGAAATCGAAGTGTCCTTTTTCTTATAAAAAAAAGATCAAACAATTTGGAATCCACACGCTGCGTGGATCCAACCGAAAAACACATTACAAACATCAACTTGACCATGAAAATTTCAACATTCAAACAAATTGGCCTTGTGCCTTTGAAATTATTCTAGATCAATAGTTTTGAAGAGAGTTAGTGTATTGTATTTTACTTCTGTTTCTATTTCTATTCTCGTTCTTGGTGAAGATATTTAGATCCATCAAAATTACTACAGGATAAATGAAAGAATTTGGATTACATAAATCTTTTACATGTTATTTCTCTGAAATAATTCAAAAAACAAAATCTAAATTTATACAGATCTTGAGAAATCAAGGCTAACTCCATTAATTATCCTTCGGCAGTCGTTTTTATAAAGGAGGAAGATGTAAGAAAAATAAAATGGATAGATATATTTTGCATTCCTATCATTCCATGATTGATAATAGACAGGATCCTTGTGATTAACCAAGGTATAGCCAATTGTGTATGGAGTGTTAACAATTATAATTTTTCATTTTTTTTTTTTTTTTTTTTCAATTATTCAGGAAAGAAAGGGTAGTTTCTTCATCATGATCTCATAACAATAATAATAGTGCCATAATTAAATAGAAATGTGCACAAATTCTTGGAGAATTTCCGAAATTCTGGTATTATAACAATCAATCTCGTATTTAGACGGAATCCTTTTCTAACAAGATTTTCTCTGAATGTTTTTTTTATAAATGATCTCATTCATTTGTTATAATAATAAATAAAAATCCATTGAGGAATACAAGATAGATATTCATTTTTTCGATTGTTTCAATTATTATTAAGAAAACAAATCCTTTCTTCTTGTAAATCTCATAATTATATTCATAATAATAGTAATAATAATCGAGAGCAATGTATGCAATTGGTATCGAAATCTACCAAGCAGCAACCCCGAGTTTAAGACAGACCAAGAATAATATATTATCTAATTATTGTTCAATTAATAGAAACAGACAATCCCTCGTTCTCTAGAAAGCTGCGAAGACAGGACTACTTCACAACAAACCAAAAATATCCAATTTTTTCCCGAATTCCAAGATTAGAACACTCATCGGAAATTTAAACATAATTTAATTCCAGGTGTTGTTGTAAATTATCATTATTTTTTGATAATAACAACTAATAATAATCCACTGGAAAATAAATTATGATTATTATGATTATGATTATTGTCTTTATTTTTTTCATTGATCAATAATCAGTAAACTTGAACCCTTTTTCACTTTTAAATACATAATAAATCTCCGCCTTTAAATAATCAATCCAAACCTATCCTATTTTATTAATGGAAAATGATCCTAAAATGCAATTCCAAGATTTGGTTTGTTTCGGTAATCATGCTCATGCAAATGACTATCTATTTTTTCCACTAACCAGAAATATTGAGTAATAAACGATCAACATTTTTCTTTCAGATCAATACAATTGGTTTATAATAAAACAGTTCTGGTGTTCTAATGTAAGCATTAATGACAATAGTTAATGTTCGGTTCGTATTTTTTTTCCTCAACCTCATCTATAATCTATTTTTGCGATGCTCATAAAACGACAAAGCTTTCAATCTTTTCACAGTGACCACCGTTAATGACCATCAGCTGTTTAGTTATTGATCCAAAAATTAAATCACTTTGGAAACATCCAATAAAGTTTCCACTGGATATTATCTAAAAGCTTGGCATTCAATAACGCTAGAATAACTAATTAAAAATATAGTTGATAGAAATAATATTTTTAGATAATTAAAAAAGCTGATCTTGATGTATTTATAAATTTGTAATTATTAAGAACGATGCACTTTATAAAAGTAGAATTTTTATGGAAAAGGGTCTAGATATAAAATTAAAATAGTAAGGTAGGATTAGGAGCATAATTAAATAATTCAAGATAATTAATTAATTATAATAGCCAATGAATCATACATTGTGTTTCAAAAACCTTAAACTTTTAAAACATCCTGTATCCTGTATTTCTTAAATCCTATTTAATTTAGATGAGAATAATCAACTTCAAAAAAAATTCAGTAAAAATACAAAATTGTTATTATAATGATATAAAGAATATGAATTACAGAAAATGTATTTATTTATAGATATAAAATAATAATTGCCAATATTTTATCGTTGTCTTTCATTATTATTATTTTGATGAATGAGAGTCATTTTTAATAAAATGCTCTATTACTATTGTAATTTTAAATGTTCTAATATTACATATGAAATAGGAATATCCTGGAATAAAATGTATAATAATTGAATTGAAATCATCCATTTTATCATTGAGCCTAGGCTCCATTTCATTTTCCATTCTATGAATAAAAAAATAAAAAAATAAAAAAAAACTTGAACTGAACTTTATCAAATTCATTCCACTAATAAACTCACATTGTAAATAAAATTTACTAGTCCTATTTTGTTTTGTTTTGTTTTGTTGGCAAAGCATGGGCCTAGCTCAGTGAATTTTTTTCTATTTCATTTTATAAAAGTATGGAATCTAAAAATAGCAAAATATTCTATTTCACAAAATATGTAATTTCAAAGGATCGAAAATCAATTTTTAGATTTCAAATACAGGTTCCAGACTTCTACTTGAGCTTAAACACACCTACGAGCTACGAGTAGATACGTTTGGATCCTATACATTCATATATCACAGTCACTCGAACATAAGATGGATTGTTCGAGGTTACTAAGCCTCTCTCCATGATTCATTGAATTTAGAAAATTCATTTTATTGAATAAATAGAAAGAAATAGAAAAAAATGAATAACTAGCTTTAGTGCTTTCTGTGAATAAATATTCTTAGAAATCGATTTAGTTTTTATTTTTTTTCTTATTTCCTCATTGGATATCTAATAGAAGTATAATTATCATTTCTTATTTAAATAATCGCATTGGAATTTTATGTAGTGTTCTAAATTATGATAGTTCATTAGATTTTTTTTATCTTTCTGAAAGAAGATCTATAAAAACTTTTTCAAGTTGGTTTGCTTTCTCGATTCGCGAAACAGGTTCAAAATCATTATCTTCTTTTGATATTATAAATTCTTAATGGAGATGTTCAACCAACTCAAAGGTTATTGTGTGATTGGAGATACGATTAGAAAAATTTCTAATTAATCGGACTGAATGCCTTGTCTATCAATTATATTAATTGAAAATAGATATCAACTTATAATAGATATATTATTTTTACCGACCGACGATAGTAAGGGAGGTATTGTTTTCACACCAAATTTCACATGTGGAGATTTTTACATATCTCCACGAATCATGCATTTTCTAAACAGAAAAAAGTATTTTTAGCATGATGTCTGTCCGTCCGTCTGTCCGTCCGTCTGTCCGTCCGTATAGATGTGTACAGCCTGAACGGCTCAACCGATTTTGATGAAATTTGGTATATTTACTTAATGCATCAGTGGGATGAATTGATCAACTTTTGGTGCAATTCCGGAAACCGGAAGTGGTAGTATTAGCGATCGACGATAGGAAGGAAAGGGTTATTTTCACACCAAAGGAGATTTTTTTATATATCACCACGAATCATGCACTTTGTATTGGTTTTATCCTCGAGAAAAATCATATTTATTAGTTTTTTCTTGATTTAAAATTATATGACGTCATCCAGCCATTCATGACGTCACAGCCTGGTCTTGCATATATATTATAAATAAAATAAAATTAAAAATATTTATGTTCTATCCATATCTGTTTTTTATTACATTAATAGATATATGAAAATTATTTGAAATTGTTTCTGTAGCTGGAAATTAATTTATTTCAAACCGTCGGTCGGTTCGGACCTGGCCACAGGTCAACTTATTTATTTTTAGATTTATTCTTTTGTCTGAATTGGAGGATGAATTTTTTATTTTAGTTTATTTATTGTCCATTTCTTTTAATGCAGTTTTTTCCAAAGTGTAAACTTTTCCATGATTGATAGAAAAGTATGATCTAAAAGTCTATTTTTATACTTTCTTTTTATATTAAAATTGGAATCTATTATTTTAAATTTGTAATTTATAATTAAATTTATGGCTAACTACGTGGGATTCACCCTCTTAATAAAATAAAATAATGGGGATTCTTAGTAACTATAAAATTCTCCGAGGGGAGCAATTGGATAAATCAATTTATGAAATTATTCTTTAATTTTCAAATAACCTTTGTATTTGTAGTGGCGGCTATGGAATACCGTCGAGGGCCTGGTCAGGATTCAGAAAGTACGTAAAACCGTAGAACAGTGATTCTCAACCTTTTTTTACCGCGGCATACTTTTAACGGTTTAAAACACAATGAAAAAGATAAGTGTAAAAGTTTACCATATTGAAATAAGCTGGAGTGTCTCCACTCGACTATCTCGCAATTTGAATTGGAGGTAATTATACAGAAGACTGGCGAAAGGAGGTAGGTGGTTGAAACTTACTTTGAGGTGTTCCTTGAATGATTCTGAACAACTTTATATGCAACTTTTTTTATGATCTCTTTTAGTTTAATTAATTAAACTGTGTATCCATACTAAAGTTATTTAAAGACTTTCGGTTTTTTAAATTCGGTTTATTTTATTTTAGAAATAGTTTATCCATACTAAAGTTATTTAAAGACTTTTTCGGTTTTTTAAATTCGGTTTATTTTATTTTAGAAAATATAAACTCCGCAAAAGCGTTTAAATAACTTTGGTATGAATAAAACTATTTCTAAAATAAAATAAACCGAATTTAAAAAACCGAAAAAGTCTTTTAATTAATTAATTTTTATTAATTAAACTAAAAGAGATCATAAAAAAAGTTGCATATAAAGTTGTTCAGAATCATTCAAGGAACACCTCAAAGTAAGTTTCAACCACCTACCTCCTTTCGCCAGTCTTCTGTATAATTACCAAAAATAATATTTATTATACCAGCGCAACATGTTTGGTCAACTCTTTGTTGATGGATATTTGTAATGAATGAATTAATAGATTCCAAAGATGATGATGAGAGCATTAAAAAATGAAAAATGAAATCAATGATCAAAAAGTAGATAACGTTTAGTCGTAAAAATCAAATAATTTAATCCAAAAATAACCATAAATCATTAATTAAAATATTCATTTTCATTTTAATAGAAAGTATGGATAGAAAACAAACAAATAAATAATATTTCTAATTAAAGAGAATGTATAAAATACAATTAATGAATTACCTGGCAAGGTGGACGGACACACACAGCCCAACCGTTCATATTCACTTTACAATGCAAACTAAAAGATTTTATTAAAATAAATAAATTCTAATTCTATTTTTATTTACATTCTGTTTTTCCATGAAATTTAGCCGAGTAGCTTATCGCACGATTAGAAAAAAAAACTCATTACTGGAATTGTGCTGGTGAGGCACCCTTTACTTTTTATTTAAAACAAAATAATATTATATTGAATGTGTATATTATAATAATAATTTATTATATTTATTAAAAAAATAATTTAAAAAAGAATATGTACTGATAATCATTTACTAAGAATCAGATATTTATTAAATAAAATAAATAAATCATAAAATATATTACGATATATTTATAATATAGATAATTTATTAAATAAAATTTTATTTTTAATGAATCGAAAAAAAAAATATATATATATATATATATAATATGATTAAGCACAGAACAGAAGCACTTACTCTTCATTATAATAGACTTTTTCTTTTCTTTAAAATAAATAATACCTATTCTATCTATCTATCTATCTATATCTATCTATATCTATAGATATAGATATATCTGTGGCGCTACTGAACATGAAAATTCTTGGCTAAATACCTCCATCTGTCCCTATCTTGGACATTTAATTTTTTTTTACGTTTAAATAATAAATAAGTAATATAAATTTATGAATAATATCATAAACTGGAAAATGTTCCAATTTACTAATAATATTATTTAATTTAATTATCTAATAAAAAGGCCAATTATATTATATATTAATTATAATTAAATCCAATAAATGAATTTGATTTTATGCTATGGTTTTTTGAAAATTCTGTTTATATAATCTATATTTTTCACGAAATCAAGTTCATAAAGCGGAAATAAAAGGCCAATATTAATTTGAATGACCTATTTTTGATGATCTTACTATTTTTATTTTATTTTTATTTTTGTTTATTAATTTTAAAACTTTTCATTGATTGCTTTACTCCTAGGAAAAAAATAGAATATTTAAAAATAGGTGTTATCATGTTAAATAAATAATAAGTTAGAGAGGATGGGGAATCCTTCTATATGTAGGAATGTATGTATCGATAGATAGAAAGAGAAGAGGCTCACCTTGTCGAGGAAAGGTAAAGAAGCGTTGCTCGGTGGACTGCGGGCTGCTGCCTTGACTCTGTCGACGCCTCCTGCTCTCCTGCACGTTGTTGACGTAGAGAGTGTGCATCCTCTCGTACTCCTCCTGGCTCACGTTCATCTGCACACACAACTGGCTTATTTACTTTTATCTTTTTATCAAAATGTCCTTTCAATTAAAAGACACATTGCCTTTCGATTTGTCCCACTTAATAGCTTTTCCTCATCATCAACACTAATAAATTGGTTTCCATTTATTTTGAAAAATTATATGACTAAACGAAAAATGTTTTCGTGAAAAATTCCAAATTGGTGAACGTGGGTGGTGGCGACTAATTTCAAATTTTTATTTATAGATAGATTCCAATGAATCACAAAATGCTCTAATGGCACTGGAATGATAAACAATTTCATTTTTTTTTTATATATTTTTTTTTGAAATGAAATTTTTGAATTGATATTCGAGGGCGGTGAATGAATCCTGCGTTTCAAATGTTAACTTTATCAAAACAAATCAAATCAAGATGCTTCTTTCCATTTTTTCCCCCAGACTTAGAGGATAAATATGAAATTAGACCTATATTATATATCAATGTAATTTTGTAATATATAAAAATAGAATTCATTTTACTAAAAACTTAAAATAAATTATTATTAAAATAATAAATCAATAACACAAAAGTTATATATATATTGAATTTAATGTATCATATTATTTACAGGTTCTAATATTAGTAGTTGTTTGTAAGTAATGTAGTATTAATATAAAAATAAGTGAATGAATTAAAATTAATTAATAGAAACAATATTTAAAAATATAGGTCTTATATTATTATAAGAAATGTTATAATCGGATAATGTTCATAGATATTCTTCATTTACATAGAAACGCACACAAATAAACTCTGAATAGAAAGAAATGACTTATTTCTATAGATCATCTTTGACCGAATAAAAATTGTCATCTACAGGCATACATAAAATTGTTGAATGCTCTATTGACAGAGCATCTCCTATTACTCAGTGAAAGAAGATTCTATACCGAGTTCTAGTGACGGCAAAGACCGCTCCATGGTCCTCCACCTGGAACTGGGACAATGGAAGCTTCTCGCTCTGATAGAGGCGCCCATAGAAAGAATAGCATCAATGGATGACAGACAGATGAGTTTTAATATACAATATTATTTTTTTTTTTTTTTTTGTTTTTTTTGGGGGGGACGGAAGGGAGGGAATTAAATGTACCAAAATTCCATTAATTATTAAATAAATCGAACAAATTCATAAAATGTTATTAAAAGTGATAAGACATAAAGTAGAGGTAGAACCAAAAATGATAAAATCTCTCTCTCTCTCTCTCTTTCTCTCTCTCTATATATATATATATATATAGGTTGCCGCCTTAGGGGTAGAGGCGTTGTATGATATGTGTGTGAAACATCTTCTCTTATCCTTTACCTTGATTTTCTTGATCAGCTATGTATATTTTGTACGTAATATATAAATAATATATAAAAACTCTCTTATTGTTTCCTAGAAATTGTTTTATTTAAATGGAAATTAATTAATTCAGTATTTTTTTTAATTCTATTATAGGATTATTTATATGATTTCGCAGCAAACGCTTGCATCTCAATTACGAAATATTACTAATAAAACAAGGCGCCATTATCGATTGCATAGCCATAAGGGAAAAGTACATAAATACGAATTACAACAGCATTTGTAAGTGCTTTGTGGTTGGTTGGCTTATCACGAGAATTCAATTGGTTGCTAATTCTATTCTATATACATAGATGAATAAAGAGAGGAATAGAAAGAAAAAGAGAAATGATTATCAATTCCTTCAAGATTTAATCTTTACCTGAGAAATCCTAATAATTAATTAGAAATAAAAATAAATGTAAAAAAAAAATTGGAATTGTTATGTTAACAATTTTATATCCGTATTAAATATACATTTATATCGAATATTAAATCAGAAATCTCCTATCCTTTATAATTTCCTATAATTTCTATCTATTTCAAATATATGGAGATTTATACATTGATTAATCCAATGGAATTGGAATTTATATTAATTTCGATTAGAGAAGGATTCATTCAAAGGCCAATGCTGTGATTTAAAAAAATAATCAATCCATAAATATTATAAATAAAAATATTTTCTCCTTAGTATTCACGAAATATTGATTATTTTTATTTATTAATATAAAATTTTTATTAGGATTTAAAATGGAACTAATGATTCATTTTAATCCGTTGAGTAGGAATTTTTCAATCCTATTCAATTTTGAAAACCATTTCTTTTTGGATTGTTTTATTTTTAAGATTTCTTTTCATCTTTCCGAAGATCCAAATGTAAACTGTTTATCATGTTGAATAAAAAAAAATGAACTTCAATTCAATATTAATTTATTATTATGAATTGGAAGAACTCTAGATTATTTTATCAGTAATAAATATCTCAACTAGTGTATATAAATTTATTGAAAACGATAAATATTTAGCAAAGAAAAATGATTTATTTTATAACCGTCCAATTATGCTGTATACATTTATCAGGGATTCCTATTGAAACACATTTACACGATATTTTATATAAGAACAATTACGAGAGATATTATTAATCACGACACAGTGTTGATTTAAGAAAAAAAAATAGATTTATAATTGGCGTAAAAAATCAGTATATAATAGATTAGAAATAGAAACTTGATTTCTTATCCTAATTAGATTGTATGTACCTAACATAAAGCAATAGGTAGATGAATAGAACAGATTATATTATCTTCTTCTTTGGATTGTAACAATTCATTAAGTCGTTGACACAATTGCATTTACAGGTTAATAAATGTATGTTCTATTATTTATCTTTATACATCGATTGTTATGGAGAATTCATCCATTACTTCTTTGTTTTATCGCTTCCGATAGATGTATATATATATATATATATATATATATATAAACGTTGGCATCGTTTAAATGCCATTAAAGTCATGCTAGATATTTTTATTTTATTATTTATAATTTTTCTAAGCTTTCTAAGATTTGAACACTAGTTTTTAAATTCTGTTACTCAGAATAAGAAAACTTGAGCTTATTTTTATTTTTTTATTTTTCAGAATTTTATCAATAGTAGATTTTTTAAGGTTCAGACAAGAGAACATTTGATATTAAGTGCAAATTTAATTTAATATTATTATTATTGCATTTACTGGTTTAATAAATAGTACCTGGCACACCGAGCTATCGCTCGACCCTTTAAAAAAGTATGGATATACAATTCTTTAATTATTTATTACAATTATTCAATGTTACATCATTGCTTCAATCGGATTTAAATGAATGGAACTTCAGGTCCTCAATAATAATAATTAATAAATAATATTTTAGTGAAAAAATATTAAAAATTATAAAACTATCTAAACATTAATTAATAAAAGAACAATGAATAAATAAATAGAAATTAGTAATTTAATAAAAAATAAACACGAAAACAGATAAAAAAATAACATAAAATTAACTAGTAAAAATTTATAAGAATTAACAAAAAATTAAATGACAAAACAGATTAAAA
The DNA here is from genome assembly GCA_963082975.1 of Labia minor. Taxonomy (NCBI): domain Eukaryota; kingdom Metazoa; phylum Arthropoda; class Insecta; order Dermaptera; family Spongiphoridae; genus Labia; species Labia minor. The sequence goes on from OY720348.1 coordinate 1,976,359, forward strand.
AATTTCAAATATTTTAAAGAAAAAAAATAATTAAAAAGGATAATAACTATAATTAATAATTCTTTTTACTATCTCGCCAGAGATAGTATTGCGATCACGAAAATTTTCGATGTTGAGATTTTGATGTTTTTATACGTTTTGAAGGTTCCTGAATCATTTTCACTAAGGTTGAGAAAAATGTCTGTGTGTGTGTATGTGTGTGTGTGTGTGTGTGTGTGTGTATGTATGTATGTAGACAAGATTACGCAAAAACGAAATGAGCTAGAATGATGAAATTTGGTACATGGACATTATTCAAAATTCATAGTTTTCTATCAACTTTTGAGAAAGGTAGCTCAACCGGAAGAGGGTCATTACCTACAACGTTTTGATTTTTTTTCCTCTAAAGTGACCGTAAAAATAAAGATATATGTTTGATAATTTTTCACATGATTAATAATTGTATAAAACTGCTATATATAGAATTTCAGCTTGATTGATTCGCGGAAAGTACCAGGATTAATTTTTTAACACTGCAAATCTCACGCGCCAACACGTGACGTGGTGCCATCAACAAAAAGCCAAACATGCGCTGGTTTATTATTTATTATTTATAATTTATAATTAATTAAATTTAATTTAAATATAATATATTATGTTATTTAATCCAATTCAAATTGCGAGATAGTCGAGTGGAGACACTCCAGCTAATTTTTATTAAGAACATATCCATTTTCTAAGGCTTAGATAAGAGGACAACTCATATAAAATAAATATTTGTATGAAAATAATTTCCATTATTTATATATAAATATAATAATATGAATTTTTATAAATTGAATTTTTTTTTTGTATAGTCCAAATATCATATCAATATAAAGAGAAATCAGCAGAAATCGAAGCCGAGAGTCATTCACCTGCAAATGAATAATAAATTTCTTCCCAAAAAGAAAAAAAGGAAAAAATTAACGTGATTAATATAATAATTTCAAGATTTTATTGATTGATAAATACGGAATTAATTATTTGGATGTCCTTGGATGGAGTCCCGGATATAACAGGCCGCCTGAAAAAAAAATACCTCACTTCTTTTAATGATGGAGTTTGTCTGGTCAATTGACTCGAGCCTCAGGTGAAAAAATTACAACACTGAGATAGGATAGCAATAATCTTAATTATCAATCGAATTGGCATATCTAGAGCAGAGGCGGTGGGAGAAAGGATGATCGCTCCTCCTTCCCTATGTACCAAAGTGTTTTCGACCCCCAAAGAATTTGCATTTGCTTTTCAGTTCCTTATCCTGATGTCGACCCTCTCCCCTTGACATAGATACTACAATTTTGCGAAATCCCGAACCTTCCTTATGATTTCATTAATTTACTTACACCAGGGGTGTCCAACTCGCGGTAAAATGTTTTTAGCGATCCGACTTTCGACTTTCAATTTGTCTGCGGCCCGCCTAAAGTTAAACCTTGTTTGTTTGGCCTAAGTGTACCTATGAGTTGGACACCCCTGACTGACACTCTATTTCGTATTTTAATTGAATAATATCAACGCCTCCATTAATTGGATTATTCATTTATTAGAAAAATGTTAAATTAATTATAGTTTAATGAAAATAGATATATATATATATATACTCGTATCGATATATTGTAGTGATTTTTTCTCATTACCAGGGAAATTTAATTTTTATAAATTTCCCATGAATCAGAAGGGCTTCCCAGTATCGAACTTCCTCAGCGCATAAGAATATTGCATGGATATCGTGCTCAGGCTCGACATAGGAGTGCAGATGAGTAACGGAAGGTTGGTGATTGACTAATTGGGAGTCATGGGCTTGCATTAACTCATACATAGCTGTCGGCAGGTGGGCAAGAAAAATTGGCGTGACCACATTGCATTAGTATTGTAGCTGCTGATGAGTTCGGATATATTGAAAAACGAACCCTATCAGCAGAGGGGACGCCACGCTCGAATTGTTTTCTCTCGACCATAGATAGTATCTCGCCAGAGATACTCGTAGTATTGCGATCACGAAAATTTTCGATGTCGAGATTTTGATGTTTTTATACGTTTTGAAGGTCCCTGACTCATTTTCACTAAGGTTGAGAAAAATGTCTGTGTGTGTGTGTGTGTATGTGTGTGTGTGTGTGTGTGTATGTAGACAAGATTATGCAAAAACGGTTTGAGCTAGGATCATGAAATTTGGTACACGGACATTATTCAAAATTCATAGTTTTCTATCAACTTTTGAAAAATGTAGCTCATCCGGAAGAGGGTTACCCACCACGTTTTTTAATTTTTTTTCCTCTAAACTAACCGTAAAAGCAAAGATATATGTTTCGTAGTTTTTCACATGATTAAAAATTGTATAAAGCTGCTATATATAGAATTTCAGCTTGATTGAATCATTGAAAGTACCGGAATTAATTTTTTAATACTGCAAATCACGCGCCAACACGTGACGTGGTGCCATCCACAAAGAGCCCAACACGCGCTGGTTCAATATATATTATTTATTAATTTTAATTTATAATTAATTAAATTTAATTTAAATATAATCTATGTTAATTAATCTAAATTAAATTTGCGAGATAGTCGAGTGGAGACACTACAGATTTAGATCATCTTTTGGTGTATATCCGGAAACTGGAAGTGGTAGTATTATCGCTAGACGATAGTAAGGGAGGTATTGTTTTCACACCAAATTTCACATGAGGAGATTTTACACACGAATCATGCACTTTGTATTGGTTTTATCCTCGGGAAAAATCATCTTCATTAGTTTGAAATTGGTTCTGAAACCGTCGGTCGGTTCTGTGCCTGGTCAACTTATTTTTTTAAACAAACTATTTTTTTATAAAAGATTCTAAGTATACATATTCATTTTGTTATTTCAAAAAAACTTTTTAATATAAAATATTTAAGATAGCTTTAATAATATATATTAATATTAAATTTAATTCTTTTTTTTTATTTAAATTTTTTTGTGAATACATCTTTTATTATACTATTCAATTTAAATTCGTAATAGTAATAGTATTTTTAAATATAAAAGTAACTAATCATTATTTATAATAGGTTGTCAAATATCTCCCTTCCGCCTTTTTAGCGGCTATGTACAAAGCACTACCGAGCTCGTATCTGGTAATACTATACATCATTTGAAAGGTCTTGACATAACCTACAAAACGACGCTATGCATGATTAGTTTGGATATTGCGTTCAACAGTTATAGACGAGTAAACATTAAAGCCGAAATTCGCGTTATTTTAAAGTTTCTCTTCGTTAAAGGCAAATCCGCTAGAGAAACGTTGCGTGAGATTAATGGTTTTTTGGGGGATGATATTCTATCACTTCGAACCGCGGAGGAAGGGTTTCGACGATTCAGAGCCGGTGAAAACGACACCATGGTTTTCCTGTATGTTTGCTGGGATTGGAAGGGAATCATCCACTATGAGCTGCTCCCATATGGCCAGACGCTTAATTCTACCATCTACTGCGAACAACTGGACCAATTACCACCTGTTCCTGTCCATGGCGAACGCCCTTGGTGGTGTAAAGTTAGACTCAAAAAAGGCTTGTGAAAAGTGGCTGTCCGAGTTCTTCGCAAATAAGGAAGGGGGTTTCTACGAGGGGGGTATTATGGAGTTACCGTCTAGATGGAAACAGATTATCGAACAAAACGGCGCATATTTGAACTAAATCCGATCACTGTAACACTTTTTATAAAGCATTGAATAAAGAGCAAAAAAGCGGAAGGGAGATATTTGACAACCTATTAGAATCTTTAATAATTTTTTTATTAATAAATTTTTTCTATATGTATAAAACCTACATTTAAAGTCGGATTGTTTTTATGAAAGTAAAATTTAAATTTTTTTTATTTTTTGAAAAGAGAATAACTTTTATGAATTTCTTCCTTCCTTCCAAGACGATTCACGTTGGATTCGAATTGTTAAACTTTGTCCTGAGTGCTACCATTACACTAGATACTTCCTTGGACTACCTCTTAAAAAGTCACCATCCCAAAAAATTATTACAATATATGTATATATATATATATATATATATAAGAATATGAAAGTAAAAAGAACAAACAATAAATATTTTAATTATTTATTGACATTTAGTTGTTATTGAAATATTAAATAATAATATTACAAAAACAAATTCTTCATTGATTGAAGTCTGAATTAAGCACCGTTAACTAAACAAATAAAATTTTAATGGAATCGTTAAATGAAAAAATCTACATTTCTTCATATGCTTTTAAATTCTAATTAAACATTTTTATTTTAATTATTTATTTACTCAATACGGTACAAAAATGTTTTAAACATATACCTTTCATCACAATATTATTTTGTTTTTTTTCCCTTATAAGAATTATTAGCCGAATCGAAAAAAGAACTTTAAAATAAATGTATTTATTAAAGCTTTTGCGGTTATTTTGATAATTATTAAGGGAATTTTTATTCAAAGACCACATTGTTTGTATAAAATTATTCATTAAATTAAAATAACTGTACAACGTTTCGACTGCTTATTCTGCAGTCGTTTTCAAGTAACCGTACGGTTGCTCCGATTCACTCATGATGGCGCCAATTTTTCGCTCCAATTTTCTCCCTCCAATATCACTGCCTATATAAGAGATGACGTGTCCCATCATGAGTCAGTTCGCTTGAATTGGAGCAAGCGTACGGTTACTTGAAAACGACTGCAGAATAAGCAGTCGAAACGTTGTACAGTTATTTTAATTTAATAAATAATTTTATACAAACAATGTGGTCTTTGAATAAAAATTCCCTTAATAATTATCAAAATAACTATATATATATATATATATATATAATGGAATTTCTATTCCTGTTTTCTTTCAATAGATTCAAATTATATACAAACGATAAGAATCGACTTTATTTAATTTTTTGAAAATTTCGCCATTTCCAAGATAATTATTTATTATTTTAATTGCAATTATTACATTGAGACATATATTATTACTATGTATAATAATAAAAATTTCTCATCCATAAAATATTTAATTAAAATTTTAATGAAAGAAAAAAAATCTGTTTTTCTAGTGAATTTCAAATAAATGTTTAATAAAGAAGAAGAAAAAACATTGGTCATTTTTCTATTACTATCGATGATAGTTTAAATTTTAATTTTATATTTAAAATTTTAAGAGACTTAATGGAAACCAAGAGCAACTTCGCCACTTTCATTATAGATATTACTTTTTCTTCATTTACCCTTCGATTAGTATTAGCATAGATTGTATACGTACCCATCGGAAACCCAACTCCACCGTCACTAATTGTATTTTATAGTAATTCTCATTAAAATTGCAATATATATTCACACATTATAAATTCTATAAATGATTAAATTTATTAGATAAAATTATCTTACAAATATAATTACAGAAATAAGTTTTTTTTCTAAATATAATGGTCACTCGATAAGCCCCGAGCCAACTCTTAACTTTAATAAACGTAATCTATTATATTACTTTTAACTTTCAAACGACAAGTGTCCAATTTTCATAACAATCTGTTTTTTTTTTTTAAAAAAGTCACAGTGATTTTTGACAAACTAAACTAATATTGTTGTTTTCTAAAGAGAATGAATTCCCTGTGTAACCAGTCAAACTGAACGAATTTTGTTACGATTGCAGTTGATCACCCACCTCAAGGAACAAAATAGAATGAGCCATGGAAAGAGTTTGGACTCCAATGAATAACCAAGTTCAAAACTATTTTGAAAAAGACGTATAAAATAATTAGAGAGGCACTGGACTCAATAAATTCCAATCTTGATGAATAAAATTGAATTTTACCTAAACGTTTTGTTTGATTAGGTAAACCCGAGACTTATTAGGTGACGTAATTTATACTTATATATAATTTATTTCATGAAATGAATTGAGATTCTATGATTAATGTAAAAAAATATTTTTTTTAGTCTAGTGACATACTAGGCATGAAAAAACATCCTAGTTCGGATTTTCCCGCAACTCACTATTGGAAATCCTATTATATAGTAAGAAAAAAACGCAGTATAATACGTTTCTAGGTCTAGTAAGTCACTAGATTTAGAGAAAGTTATTATATAAAAGTAAGCTAAAATGAAATAGATTTCAAATTACAATAATATCTATCTATCAAGATTGAATAGTTACTGTTTAAAATGAGTATACAATTAATAATATTTATTTTTTTTCTTCTTTTAAAGTGTTTTTATTAGCTTGACCAATTCCCCACTTAGGTTGGTTCATTTTCTATCCAATAATATAGTTATAATCTCATACTTACTTGCAATTAATAACAATTAATAATAATTCATAATTCCTAATTATTGTTTGAAAATGATAGTTTTGACAATAAAACAAATATAGTAAATAAATCATTAACAAAGATGAATTTTTTTACAATTTCTGTATTTCGGTATTGGAATGTGTGTAGGTCAAGGTTATTTCTACTTTAAGAATCCACTATATTGTATACGTCATGAATGTGGTTGTGCTATAGTGTACTAAAAGGGAGATTATTTTGTTTTTATTAATTAAAATATTTATTTAGTAATGATCAAATAGAAAAATTAATTGAAAATTGTATTTTAAGACAATATAGATAGATAGATAGATAGATAGATAGAGACAGAGTAAGATAATGAAATAATAAAAATTTAGCTGGAGTGTCTCCACTCGACTATCTCGCAATTTGAATTGGATTAAATAACATAATATATTATATTGAAATTAAATTTAATTAATTATAAATTATAAATAATAAATAATAAATATTAATCCAGCGCATGTTTGGCTTTTTGTTGATGGCACCACGTCACGTGTTGGCGCGAGATTTGCAGTGTTAAAAAATTAATCCTGGTACTTTCAGCGAATCAATCAAGCTGAAATTCTATATATAGCAGTTTTATACAATTATTAATCATGTGAAAAATTTGCAAACATATATCTTTATTTTTACGGTCACGTTAGAGGAAAAAAATCAAAGCGTTGTAAGTAATGACCCTCTTCCGGTTGAGCTACATTTCTCAAAAGTTGATAGAAAACTACGAATTTTGAATAATGCTCATGTACCAAATTTCATCATTCTAGCTCAAACCGTTTTTGCGTAATCTTGGTTACATACATACACACACACATACACACACAGACATTTTTCTCAACCTTAGTGAAAATGATTCAGGAACCTTCAAAACGTATAAAAAATCAAAATCTCAACATCGAAAATTTTCGTGATCGCAATACTATCTCTTGCGAGATAGTAACAAATATTAAATTTCTATTCGAAAAAATGGAAATGTTCCTCCTCGAATGATATGACTATTAATCCTTTCATTGGATTGGATCTGAACCGTTTTCAAATACCAATATCTAAACGTGATATTTGGCTAGTTTCTTTGCTTTGAAAACATTATATATTTTCACTTGGGTGGGTTGCGGTTTCTAGGTCAAAATGGAAATAGACGATTAATTGATGAAAGAATCTGACTAGGGTCACTATGTCTGATGATAATATATTCAACGCATTCGTGAAATTTTATAATCGGGTTATTTTGTGTAGGTTTAACATAAATTGAAACTGAATGAATCAACAGGAGAATATCAAACTGAGAATTAGAAAATAGTTATTTTTCATTAAAAATAAATATGATTCCTTTCGACTATTATGCTACGGATAATTAATTAATTTTCAGTAATCTACTATTGGTCCTAGAAAGAAAAATGGAAACAACACAGACGACTATGCTGAGGAGTTTATTATGCATTAAGAAAAGAGATAACAGAAATATATCGTAGATATATTTAAAAGAACAAGGACAAATAATACAAATACAGAGAAGATAAATTTAAGAAATGGAAGTGGAGATGGGCTGGCAATTTGGCAAGAAGGATGGACAGACATGAATCTGCAAGTGATGACAGAGTGGTGTCCTTTAGAATGGAAACAATAAAGAGGAAGACAGATAAAAAGATGGCCATAGCCAGTATAGCAGAAAGAGACTAGAATAAGGCAGCGGTTAAAAGAAGAGCATGAAGGATGCTGGAAGAGGGTTACGTTCTAAAAGGCCTAGTTTAAATAAGAAAATAATTATTAAAATTTCATTATGTTAAACAAATTTGTAACCAAATATGCTAAATATATATGTTATAATAATTAGAAGATTAACATCAAACAGAAATAAATAAATCATAAATAAATAAAATAAAACAACTATAATATAAACAATAATATATATATATATAGTAAATAACAAAAACAAACACTATAGATTGTTTCTATTTTCCAAAAGATAATAAGTTGCAGACAAGCGCCTGGAACTTATGCAACTCTCAACTTTTCCATGCTACTTTATCTAAAATATTTATAAATTTTATTAAATTTTATAGGAGGAATTGCAAATTCTAATTTTTTTCAAAGAAATAATGGTGAGTTGTTTTTAAAGGGTTTAGGAGATACTTCAAAGAAAAATACCATTCTCTCGCCCCCTCTCTCTCTCTCTCTTTCTCTACAATAAATACTCGTATATATATTTAATTTAAGTAATAGAATCTTCAATTTTTACAATTCATTTTTTTATACAAGAGTCCTTTTTTAAATAAACTAAACTAAATTACTGACCTAAAAATTTAAATTTGAGAAACACTCAGTTTTGACTTTCTTTCTACTAATATTAATCACAACATCAAACGACTATATCATGTTTTGATCTTTTTTTTACAATATTAATTTCCCAACAATACTTTGGAAAATTAAATTTATATATATATATATACTAATCATTTAATTTTAAATAAAAATCAAAATATGTTTATTTTTTTTAATGATGATGCTATACATTTGTACTGCTCAGATTTAAAAAAAATGAATGATTCTCTTACTTAAATTATATATATATTAATTAATTTAAATTACATTTTTTTCAATATAATAATATATGACAATATTGTTTATAATTGCTTTCTAATTTCTGACTGTTTTGTCAACTGAAAATAAAGCGACCCTCGCGAGAGTTAGACAAAAAAAACATCATCTGGATATTCAAACATCTGTGCCAGTAACAAATAGCTTAGAGAACCCATCCATATATAATTAGGCTATATTTAATTATTATTTTACTTTACATAATAACTATTTTTGAGGAAAATATACACATTTTTATACCAAAATTTTAAAAATCAAATAATTGAAATACAAAAATAGGAAAACACTCTTTACAGTTAATATAATTAAATCATTCAAATCAAAAATAATAAAAAAAAATATTTTCAAAAAATTTTCGATTGAGCTATCAAATTATATATATATATATATATATATATATATATATCAATAACATATCAACATTTGTAAATATAGTTTCCTTAATATTTTTATTCTGGCTGAGGAGAAAAAAAATTATTGAAAATAAATTTTTTTCATCCCGTAATTAAAATACTTATGAATTATATTAACCAGATAGCAATATTACTTAAACTTTTGAAATTATTAACTATACTATAAACAAGATCGGAAATATATTTTTACCCAAGGAAATAAATAATGATGATTTACTGTATTCTAATGGAATGAAGAATTTTCATTAACTATTATGAAAATAAATTATTTATAATATATTCTATGTATATATATTATATTTGATAAATTTTCCTATTTATTTGATAATGGGTGAACTTATTTAGAAAAATAAATTGATAACATTCATGATGAATGATGATGAATATATTTTAATTGCACAATTAAAAACATTTTCATTGATTAAATCTGGCAGAGGTCCTTAATTTGTCATTATAATTATATATAGATTTATTTTAGTTTATTTTATCTTATTATTTGAATTGAGAATTTTTTTTTTAATTTATAAGTATTCAATATATTTTAAAGAGGTTAAATAAATAATTTCGTTAATTTGTGTTTGTATTTTTTTCATTTTTATTTTATTTTATCTTCTAATTTATTTGAAATGAATACTTAATCAATTACCAAAAAGAAAACCGAATATTGTTGGATGATCAATAAAGAAAGATGATGCTTGGTGGTAGTGGTTATGGAGAGAGAAATACAAAGACTACCTTTTGTTTGTATTTAGTTTACAGATGGTAACGTTCTGTATTTTTCTGACTGTCTTATACATGGAGTGATCAGAGAGTGAACTCCCCACAACTTCTATCGTTCATCAAGCCAAGAAGATAATCAGTCCAAGAGGTCAAGGCCTGAGGCGATGCTATGTTTATAGAAGAGATTTGTTTATGCTTCTTTTGATAATATTCGAATGAGATATCCCAGCTATTATATTAAAGAAATTTTTTCTCTCTCTCTTTTTCCCTCTCACTCACTCAGTCTCTCTCTCTCTCTCTCTCTCTCTCTGACGCTATTTGATTTAGCTTCAAGTAACATTTGCTTTTCTCCGTGTTCGGTAACTTAAAAAAAAAAAAATTAAATAGAAAAGTTGTTGAAGAATCCGTCATTGACTCCCTCTCTTACCCCCCTCCCCCTCTTTCCTTATTCTTGTCGAGAAAGAATTTCGGTCGAACGCGATCGTCGCCATTGACTCATGTTCAATGATTCATGAATGATGTGGTGCAACATTACACGAATTTTTGTAAGGACGTCTAAATTGATCGTCAGTTTATGAATGAAGTTGCAACTTGCGTAAGCCGTGTGGGGGGGGGGGCATTCAACCACACAAGACGGGGGCCGATCGATCCTAAGAAATATTCATAAGCTTCCAAGATATCCTTGCATAGGAGATCATCTGTTTCCATTGGCGAGATAATCCCCCCCCCCTCCCACAATGGTGAAGCCAAAATAATTAAACATCCAATGATACCCTTGTTATATAATCGACTATACAAATTAGGCGTGTTTTTTGTTTGAATTTGAAGTAAAATATTATATTTAGTGTAGATTAGGGATTACATAAAAACAGTAAATATTAATTTATGTTATTGTAATATTATAATAGTTTTTATTTATATAAAAAAATTTAAAAAATATATAAATAAATAAAATAAAAAAAATCATGAAATTGAATTTATAAATAATAATAAATAATATAAATATATTTTTTATAAATAATATTCTTCTAGACAAGATCACCAACAGATTGAGAGGAGAAAAAAAGAATAACATATATTTTCGGAACCCCTCCTCCTCTCTACGAAACAATTTATGTCCAGACTTGAGTTCGATTCTCCAGACATGCTGATATTTGTGAATGGGACATTGGATCAAATGGAGATGAAATGTTTGATGGATTAGCTTGAAGGTGATAATTAATAAGTCTATATGTATAGGAAGCGGTTGAATGTTTGGATATTCGAGATATGGAAAGGTGTGAGCGGGTGGAATGGGAAGGTGGAGGGGAGACAAGGGAGGGAGTAGCAAAGGATCTCAAAGACCTAAGACTAGATTCCAATTATGCATTCCAGTTTCTCTCCTATCTTTTAATTTTTCTTTATTTATTGATTTCAATGCACTGTATTTATATAAATTTGTAAATTTATATTTTAATAAAAATAAAAAAATAAAAACTAAATAATTGAGAATATTTTTTTATTTACATTAAAAATATGTCAAAAAACGAAAGATTCTTAGGTTAATGAATCTTCAATATTATCCTTATTTATTAATGATTATTTATATTCAGTATATTTTAGTGGACATATTTTAATAAAATAATAATAATAATAATAATAATGGATGATATTTTTATTTGGATTATTTTTATATCAAAATAGGATTGTTAAAGTTAATTAATCTTAAACTTTGCCCTTAAAAATATAAGAAAAATCTTGTTCGAATGTACTAATTTTAGAAAATTAATATTCACCTGTGAGGTGGATGAAGCCGGGAATTCCGACTATACGTCATTTAGAGGGAAGGAAATATGCAGTGCGAAGGCGAAGGAGGGGGGATGTTGGTCTGAAATAATGCTTGGCTAAGTTTTACTGGAATGCTTACCTTCGAAACGTCAGGAAATCGACTAAGTCCAAGTCCCTGTAGAACTCTTCGCTTGAGCTCCTCAATCTGGTGAGGCCGTAGCCGGGTATTCTCTTCGGGCAGGTCGTCCTCGAATTCGTCTTGAACCGCGCAAGTGGCCAACACGAAGAACACAAGGAATAGGAGAAAAAGGGACAGGGAGGGCCCCGGAAAACGGCGAAGGACGATGGCCGGGACCACTTCGGCGCCCATGGCCCTCAGGGAAAAGGCGTCATCGCACACACGGGCTAGTTCACTACGTAAATGGAGTGGTTTCCCAGGCTGACACTAGCACTACCCATGGAACAACTGTCTGGGCGGCCGTCTCGCACCGCTATACTTTATATAGTGCTGGCAGGACTGCCCTCGTACCATTGGTGAACAGGAGGCAGCGGCGGGGCCCCCCCTCCTCGATCTGTTGCCGGAAATGACCGCTATCACTTCCACCCACACCTTGCAACCGATGCACCCCGATGCAGGGTTTGACGACGCCTCCCACCCCCCTCCCCCCACCTTCTCCCCCCCACCATCCCTCCCACCCTCACCCCGCATCAAACACACCCACATCGCATAGCCCCGCCATAAGACGATTAGCCAAACAAATCATTTCTCGATCAAGTGGAGAGAACCATTTTCAACCCACTGTCATTTCCAACTTCCCCCCCACCCCCACCCACCCCGGAAACCGTCTATGTCCCCTCTTCCCTTTTTCATAAATTCTATATATTATTTCAAAATCCAATTATTACATAACAAAAAGATACCAGTTTGTTTTTTGTTTTAAATTACAAAACTTATCAATAAGATTGATAAGAAAAATTAATAGATACATTAAAAGACAAAACCAAATTTCATTTAAAGTAGGTATATTCTACCTATAATCTCTATAGTATGTGTATATTAATATGAAAAAAATATGCCTTAAATTAAATATAAATTCACGTAATATATAATAGAATTTTAATTTATTTATAAATTGATATTATAAATATGACTTTCAATATTATTTCAGGCAGATTATAAATTATTATTATTATAAATTTCAAATATGAATATATATATATATATATATATATATATATATATATATATATATATATATAATGTTACAATACTTATATATATTATAAACTAAAGAAGGAAAAAGATTGAAAACCTTGCATATTTTTAAAGATCAACATATAATAATATAACAAGTGCCTTATATAATGTAAGGAAAAAAAATAATATTAAATTAAATATTAATCTTAATTTATTATTTGTGTATTATTTCAATTATATATAGATATATAGATATGTATATATTATATGTTATCGATTGTTTTATTAATAAATGTGAGTTCTATTTTATTTTATTATTATTATTTAACCTGCAAAATAATCGCCACAAACGAGTATGTGATAAGTATTTTATTTTATTTATTTATTAAAATAAATATTTTTTTCATTAAAATTAAATTAAAATCTCAATATAAAGATGGTATATAAAAATAATAGTAAAAATAATACTTTGTTGTTGTTGTTTTTTGGAAACTATAAATATGATTATTTAAAAATCGTTTAAATAATGTATAACTAGTATAAAAATAGATAATTTATTTCATTGTTTATAATTTACCTTGTAGATTGTGGGTGGGTGAAGGGAGCCGACGCTTCGATACATTCCATGTCACTGACTGCTAAGGGACTGACGCTAGCTTACCTCGTATGGCATCATTCACTTTCAATAGAAATTTTTGCATGAGAATATTCGCCTGAAAACTTATCATACCATTATTTATAAAAAAAAATATTATCTCTATTTATATATACAAAATAGATATTATAAATACTAATAAGATATTAATAGTTCAAATAATTTTAATAGATATTATTTTTTTAATTTTACTAGCTTTTTGGTTTCTATTCCCATTTTAGTCCCAGCTTTAGTATTTATTTTGAATTATTTTAAATCAAAATTAACTTGCCACAAGTTACAAACCCTCAGACTATGACCACTAAGCTACCTTTCCGGTCTAATAGATAATAAATAATCAATAGGAAAAATTATTATTACTAAAATAACTAAGTATGAGCCATCTAAGTGATCTCAAACAAGATACTAAAAAGTTTTTAATACCACTTTTATTTTTTAAATACTAACTACATTATTAAAATGATAAATATAACAAAAAGAATTACCAATGAGTAAAAATTAAAAATAAAGTAAATGTTAATCTTTTGGGGTACAAAAAAAAATTAATTTTTAAACACATTCTACCAAACATAACACTTCTAAGAAATGTTTTTTAATTTATACAATTGATATATAATTATTTTTAATATCGAAAAAGATGATTATCATTTCATTAATAATAGAAAACAGAACATAAATTTTCATATAATACAAATATTAAAATATTTTTTTATTTTCTTAATAATATAAATATGTTAATAAACAAATAATAAATAAATCGATTTATTTGTTATTTCTATAGAAAATGTTCAAAATCCGAAATTTCAATACCATTATTTTATTTTATATTTTATTATTTGTTTTTTTTTTTTTTTTTTTTTTTTTTTGCTCACATGAAGTTAAAACTTGGAATGTAGGTGAGTGAGTTCCAGGACATTCTTAGGTGCAGTTTCTCCCTGTTTCTCACCTGACCCAAGCTCCCAGTTTTTGTTCGCGATAAACAAGTAAATCGACGTTCCATAAAAATTAGCCAGGTGACGCATAACCACCGCCCTTTAATCAGTTGATTGCATTTCGGATTCAGAAAAGCAGCTCTTTACACGCAGCTCCAATCAACCAAAAAATGAATATATATATATATTTCCAAGGAAGATCGACATAACATCAAAAAAGATTAAACCGAAGCGAATAGATGCCTCGCTCGTTGAGGTCATTTGGGTATTTCTAAGAATTAAAAATTTATATAATTGAATGCAAGATTTTTCTTAAGTATTGGATAGAAAGAATTTTATACTTATCAAATGCATAATTAAATGAAATTAAATGAAAAATGATTGATTAAATGGAAAAAAAGAAATTGAATCAAATAAAATTTATTTTAAGTTTATATATATATATTCAATTATATAATATATTTATTGTTCTAAACAGATTAATAGATAATTGATTTTTTTTATATTGTTAGATGCACATGGAGAATACTAACTTTTTCAGTTGTCAAAAACGAACTACTTTTTTTTTTTTTTTTTTTTTTTTTTATTTATTTGGCTTTCGGTTTATCACCATTTTAGCCAGCCTTCTTTATTATTCTTATATCTATACTTATATATATCGATTTATATATCGATGCACTCAGCGAGGTTTGAACACTCGAACTCGAGTCGGCGGACCGGTCACTATAACCTCGCGGCTAAGCTCCCGGTCAAAACGAACTACTAATCCAAAATAACTGATAATGTCAACATATGAGAAATATATGTCTACCAACATAACAAAAAAAAAAATTTCAATGATCAATTTAAACCCCCGAAAATTCAAAATTCACCTTTTCTTTTGACCAGAGCTCGTATATCGATATATTTCAAATTTAAATCCATAATTATAATTACCCATTAAAAAAATATTAATTTAAATTTATTTTAAAAATATTTAGTTTTTTTAATTTGTATACTAAATATAAAAATGATTATTTTATAAAAAAATTCGTTATCAAAATGCGTCTTAGACGGAATTCATAGTCGTATCTTATATTAAAGATCATCTTAAGTACGGTAGTACGGTAGTAATAGTGAGAGACCATTCATTTAGATCAGGGCTTCTCAAAGTGGTGGGCCGCGGCCCCCCGCAGGGAAGCCGTAGAATTTCGAAAAATGTGACACATCCATTCCAATAATTAAATAAGGTCATTGTTAACATTAGTAAATGCATGTATTGACTAGTAAATTACATATTGAAATTTAAAATTATAAATTTAAGTAATCGAAACTAAAAAAAAATAGGGGTGCCGTGACATATTGATTTGAGTTCCAAGGGGCCGTGACTTGAAAAAGTTTCAGAAGCACTGATCTAGATGACGTCTTAAGTCGTATTTAAGATATGTAGGATATCGGATATGAATATAGGATTCGACTATGAGAGAGAATTCCGCCTATTACAAAGTTTATACGCTATATCGAAATTATTAAAATGAGTAGATGATTGGATGGGTGGCCATGTGTATGGAGAGAAGGCAACAAAACGATTCAATCTGTCAGTGACAGAATGGATGAGTGGGTGGCGGACGGCAAGGCGCTGGCAAAGCAGTCCATTAAGAAATCCAGTTTGACATTCAAGAAGCAAAGAAATAAAAATAGAAAATAAAAAATAAATCAATTTGATCACTATATTTAAGCTATACATGATCATTATTTTAATTGATTTTTAATATATATATAATTGATCTTTAATAAAAAATCCCCCTCCCCTCTTTTGTAAATTATAAATATTGGATTATATATATATACATATATATGTATATATATAATTGATTGTGTCTCAAAAAATTCTTCGGATTGTCTCAAAATAATAAATATAGTGTAGTGAACTTTGAAGACTTCTGCTTATCTCTGACCTCGCCTCGAAAATATCCACAAGTGGTTGAGCGGGTAGGCCCTTTCCTCTACCACTAGTGATTGATTTATATTTATTTCACTGAAACACTATAAATAGGTTAAATGTTAAAATTCGGGATCTAAATGATTCCAAAAATGCAATAGCTCACTTTTTTAGAATTTCTTGATGTAAAACGTGTTTTATGTTCTAGTTCGGTATTTAACAAATTAATAAATATGATATAGGTTAATTTTCAATTGTAAAATAGGTGTGTACACTTTAGAGGTAAATATAAAAAATATTATGTGGTGATGGTAAGTATGGAAGAATGAAGTGTGAATGAAATGCGAAGGATCTATTTATTCTGACTTTTCTATTTTTCTATAAACTATATACATATATATATATATATATATATATATATATATAATTATATAGTGAACTGAACTCAATGTCCTTGAGGTCTATTGTGGAAGGTTCTTAGTAAATTTAGCTCCGGAACATAGAAGTATTGTCCTTCACTCAAATTATTTTTATTACTTTTTGTAAAAATTTGAATTCAATAATTATTATTACGATACATACAAGATTATAAAAGAAAAAGAGACGTATATTCTATTTTCAAAAGAATTTAATCATTTAATTATTTCTTAAATTATTATTTTTTATCTTTAATCGTTTTTTAATAAATCATCTTGTTTTTTTAATTTTAAATAATTAATTTTATTTAACTTGTAGCGTAATATGATGATAATATCATAATTTTTTTAAAAGAGTTGGATTCATTTAATAAAAATTATTTTGATAAAACAATTTTTACAAATAATTTCTCTTCATTTGTTAATTAATGATTCATTTCTAGATTTTGTCTTTTGGTGGTGTTTTTATGTGTATCTGTATCGAGAGAGAGTGTAGCACACCAAATTAGTTTTGGTATAATGTGCCGTTATAATTCTATATTTATCATTTTTTTAAAGAATTTAATATTTTTATTTAACTTCCTATTCACATTTTGTTTTATTTTGTTTTATCATTGAATGGTTTTTTGTATATAGATTTATATTTATCCCTCTTTTTCTTTATTCTTAACGAATGTGAAAATAAATTTAAAATAAATAAATTGACCTGTGGCCAGGTCCGAACCGACCGACGGTTTGAAAAATTAATTTCCAGCTACAGAAACAATTTCAAATAATTTTAATATATCTATTAATGTAATAAAAAACAGATATGGATATAACATAAATATTTTTAATTTTATTTTATTTATAATATATATGTAAGACCAGGCTGTGACGTCATGAATGGCTGGATGACGTCATATAATTTTAAATCAAGAAAAAATTAATAAATATGATTTTTCTCGAGGATAAAACCAATACAAAGTGCATGATTCGTGGCGATATATAAAAAAATCTCCTCATGTGAAATTTGGTGTGAAAATAACCCTTCCCTTCCTATCGTCGATCGCTAATACTACCACTTCCGGTTTCCGGAATTGCACCAAAAGTGGATCAATTCATCCCACTGATGCATTAAGTAAATATACCAAATTTCATCAAAATCGGTTGAGCCGTTCAGGCTGTACACATCTATACGGACGGACAGACATCATGCTAAAAATACTTTTTTCTGTTAAGAAAATGCATGATTCGTGGAAATATGTAAAAATCTCCACATGTGAAATTTGGTGTGAAAACAATACCTCCCTTACTATCGTCGGTCGGTAAAAATGATCATGTAAAATTACTAATTCCTAAAATATTTGGTAATAGTACATGGTACTTGTCACCTTTAGATTTTGATAAAACTTCGCCACTTGATTCTTTCATTGATTCTAAAAAACCTTATCTTTAGGCTATTATGGGGTAAACTTTTAGTTTTCGAGATAAAAATTAAAGTTTGAATATAAATCCATTGATATTCTATTTAGCTACCATGTTTTATTGGTTTGATCAGGAGAGGCCGCCACTAATTTTTCGGTTTTTTACCGACCGACGATAGTAAGGGAGGTATTGTTTTCACACCAAATTTTTACAGATCTACACCAATCATGCATTTTGTTAACAGAAAAAAGTATTTTTAGCATGATGTCTGTCCGTCCGTCCGTTGTGTGTACGTATAGATGTGTACAGCTTGAACGGCTCAACGGATTTTGATAAAATTTGGTATATTTACTTAATACATCAGTATGATGAATGAATCCACTTTTGGTGTATATCCGGAAACCGGAAGTGGTAGTATTACCCATCGACGATAGTAAGGGAAGGGTTATTTTCACACCAAATTTCACATCAGGATATTTTTTACATATCACCACGAATCATGCACATGGGAAAATCATCTTTATTAGCTTTTTCTTAATTTAAAATTATATGACGTCACCCAGCCCTTCATGACGTCACACCCAGCGCCTCCTTATATAGTATAAATAAAATAAAATTAAAAATATTTATGTTATATGCCTATCTGTTTTTTATTGCATTAATAGATACATATAAATTATTTGAAATTGTTTCTGAAGCGGGAAATTAATTTATTTCAAACCGTCGGTCGTTTCTGTGCCTTGCCACATGTCAACTTATTTTTAGTTCGGATTGTATATAGAAAAGTTAAAAAATTAATTAATTAAATAATTTTCCTATATCCAAAACGAACCGAAAATTAGTGATAAACAATTAGTGAATTAGTCAATAAAACATTACCTAATGGCTGCACATTTCAACCTTTTTTTTTTTTTTGAGGGGAAATCCATCATGAACACCATATATGATAGTGCCGGACTCCTTCCGGCTAAAACCCCTCCTTTTCCCTGATTCATCCCACCCTGGAACCGCTATCAGCATTACTTCGGGGTGGGCAGGTAGTCTTGTTACGGACTCTCCTTGCGGGTTAATATATCTCTGCAGAGATCCGGTATCGCTCTCCAGCTGTTTTTGTCCTCTGTCATTGTCGCGACTAAGTTTTTTGGTGTTAGCTTACATCCGACTTGATATTCCGTATGCGATCTATAGTCCTTCCATTGTCGACAGTCGAACATAGTGTGTTTAATAGATATTTTACAATTATTTGAAATTGTTTCTGTAGCTGGTTATGTCGAAAACTAGAAGTTTACCCCATAATTGCCTAAGGAAAAAGTTTCTTAGAATTAATGAAAGAATCAACTGGCGAAGTATTATCAAAATCCTAAAGGTGTTTCATCAAAATCTAAAAGTGACAAGTACCACATGTACTATTACCAAATATTTTATTTTTCTTAACCTCATAAAATAGTATTTACTGTAAATTTTTGGTTTCAAATATAAACCTATAATTTGCCTTCAAATCTTCATTTATATTTTTGGGTGGAAAACAACTTTCTCATCTTTAAGTATATTAATATATTTAGCATCCTTGCCATGTAAATGAAAGTAAAAGTAATTAAAGTTTTTTTTTCATTTTAATTTTACTATCTCGTCAGAGATAGTATTGCGATCACGAAAATTTTCGATGATAAGATTTTGATGTTTTTATACGCTTTGAAGGTCCCTGAGTCATTTTCACTAAGGTTGAGAAAAATGTGTGTGTGGACAAGATTAGATTAGAATAATTAAATTTGGTACACGGGCATTATTCAAAATTCGTAGTTTTCTATCAACTTTTGAAAAATGTAGCTCATCCGGAAGAGGGTCATTACTTACAACGTTTTGATTTTTTTTCCTCTAAACTGACCGTAAAAAGAAAGATATAGGTTTGATAGTTTTTCACATGATTAAAAATTGCATAAAACTGCTATATATAGAATTTCAGCTTGATTGAATCGCTGAAAGTACCAGAATTAATTTTTTTAACACTGCAAATCACGCTCCAGCACGTGACGTGGTACCATCAACAAAGAGCCAAACACGCGCTGGTTTAATATATATTTATTAATTTCGATTTATAATTTAATTAATTAAATTCAATTTAAATATAATATAAGTGTTAATTAATCCAATTCAAATTTGCGAGATAGTCGAGTGGAGACACTCCAGATTTATTTATATCTATTACGTATAAAATATTCCTTGTCTATTTCAATGTAAATCAAGAATTTGAGTTAATCTTTTCAAATTTGTTCATAGTACGCAAGTAAATAAATTCTATTTGCACAGAATCGTTTTTTTTCTTTTTCTATTTATTTATTCAATAGCACTATCGATTTATTAACCTTTAACTTGTTTTTTTTTATTTATCTCTTTTTATTAAGCTTTTCATTGAGGCATTTCTAATCAAATCGATTCCTTGAATTAAAACAAAAATAAACACCACACTGAAGATATTTCAAGAATGTGTTAAGCGTCTCATTTCTAACAATAATTTATATTAATTTAACTTTGGTGAATCTATTTTAAGGGAAATGGATCTTCGTATATTCATATAGAAAGAAAGTTTTATAAGAATACAATATAAATAAATATATAATTTGGATCGTACGATATAATTTATTCATGAAGTGAGGAAAAAAGTGTTTAATTAGTTTAATTAATTTTAAGGAAAACTAAGTCTATTTATAGCTATAGTTTTTTTTTTAACTATTAGTAATAATAGTTTATTTTATTTATTTGTTCGAAAATAATGAAATTCAATTTTACTATTCATTTATTAAATTGCATATAATTTGTATATAATTTCACTAATCATGTAAAATATATCAAAGATATTTAAAAAAAATCGTTTCAATTCTGAATGTTTTCGATTTATTTGTCTTTTGAATAAGTGATGGGTATAGAATATATATATATATATATATATATATATATATATATTGAGGGGATGTAGAAGGGATAATAGTTAACAATGATTTTCATTATATGATGCAATAAATAATATATTATGTTATTGTTAAGATATTCCTTGATTACTATAACCAAAAATTTTAAATTCAGATATGTCATAATAGTGGTAAATATATAATTTTTTGAAAAAGGATTGGACAAGAGTTAACAACGGATACAAAACATAATTATGACTTTTATATATATATATATATATGTCATTGAAATTTTTTATTTATTTTTATATTTTAATTATATTTAACAATATTAAAATTGTTTCATTTATAATTTATTCAAAATATGATTAATTTATGTATTGCAACTCTTAGATTCCAAAATTAGATCATTCTTCCTGAATTTGTTTTCTATAGTAAGAAGGGAGTCCCGTATACACTCATTCCTCACTTTATATGCACTGTTGTGGATTATTTATCTTTTCGGTCAGTTGAAATAAGAGAGATCTTTGTTATGATGCTCGCTCTCCCAAATGTAATCATGTTTTATTTCGTTTTGTTATTATTTCACTTTAATCGTTAAATTGCAAAATATCGTTTAGGTACGTATTCTATTCATGAGAGGGAGAGATCCATATTTTAGTGAATTACAAATTTGTCTTGCCTTGTTTCCTTTTTGTTTTTTTGTCGTAAATAGCATAATTTCACCTTTAAAAAGTAATAACTTGTTAAAATGGCAACAGGGGAATCTTTTTACCAGGAACCCCAAAGAGTTGTTCCTGGAAAAAAGGCCAGCAATCCGTAAATTATTCACGATTATTCAACGAAACGACGAAATCCTCCCGGGAATATGGAATCTGGGTGAGGCCCCGCGGCATTCCTAAATTAAAATTTCCTTTTTTCACAAAGGATAAAGTGAGTGGTGACCAATGAAAAAAAAGAAAGAAAATACTATTTTATATATATATATTGAAAATACTGGTTTCATTGATTTGATCGATTCAGCAAATATTAATTTTCTTCTCTTACAATTAGTCTAGTTAATCGAATAATAGGGGGAGTAGGGGTAAAACACGAGGTAATCCAAAGGGGGCAATATATATATATGTTAAAGTTAAAGGATATTTAAAACCTTAATAATTCCTCTCTCTCAATTATGCTCTCACATAATAATTCCTCTAAAAATTTTTTGAATAATCATCATTAAAATATAAATTATATATATGATATTATGAGAATTAAACCTATTATTAAAATAAATAGTAAATGAAAAAAATAATTTAATTTGTGAGAAATTTTTGATTATACATTGTTTATTTGTCTATATTATATTTCAATGTTGTATAAATAATATAGTCGTTTTTATTCCTTTACGATTTATTGATTTATTCTTAGTATTTATTTGATTCATTAAGTTTACGTTCTCATTATCCATTACATGGTGTAATATTATATTATTATTATTAAAATATTTATTTACTTTAATGATTTAAAATTACAAAAATATTTTTTTTTTTACTTTATAATCTTCATCTTTAATTTTTGTATTTTATTTTATTTTATAATAGTGTAATTACTTCATTTATAAAATAGAGTTACTAATAATATTGTTTTATGTATTAATTAATTTTCCCTACACATTTTTTTACTATCTCCCAAGAGATAGTATTGCGATCACGAAAATTTTCGATGTCGAGATTTTGATGTTTTTATACGTTTTGAAGGTTCCTGAATCATTTTCACTAAGGATGAGAAAAATGTCTGTGTGTGTGTCTATGTGTGTATGTATGTAGACAAGATTACGCAAAAAAGGTTGAAGCTAGAATAATTAAATTTGGTACACGGGCATTATTCAAAATTCGTAGTTTTCTATCAACTTTTGAGAAATGTAGCTCATCCGGAAGAGGGTCATTACTTACAACGTTTTGATTTTTTTTCCTCTAAAGTGACCGTAAAAATAAAGATATATGTTTGATAATTTTTCACATGATTAATAATTGTATAAAACTGCTATATATAGAATTTCAACTTAATTGAATCGCTGAAAGTACCGGAATTAATTCCTTAGCACGTTGACTGCAAATCACGCTCCAGCACGTGACGTGGTGCCATCAACAAAGAACCAAACATTCGCTGGTTTAATAAATATTATTTATTAATTTTAATTTATAATTTATAATTCATTAAATTTAAATTAAATATAATATATGTTATTTAATCCAATTCAAATTGCGAGATAGTCGAGTGAAGACACTCCAGCTTATTTCATTTCGGAGGGGGGGATTCCCTGTTCTCCTTACTATGGGTGGTTGAGATTCAAGTGTGTTGTCTCGCAGACTTCATCGTCTCTCTAAATACTTTTATAAATAAAAATAATTAAATAATGAAAAACATCAAGTGGCGTTGAGGGGCAGTAAAAGAACTATCCTGAACTTCATTATTTAAATTTATGAATAGAACAACCTAGATATCAATCTGGGTTGACAATAGAGTCACCTCTCAGTCCAAGGATAGTTTTTTTTTCTCTTTGAACAAGAAAAAAATCTAAAATTGATCAATAACTATGAAAAGTATTATGCTATTGTAAGAAAAGAATAATATTTACAATTAATAATCCAAAAGGTATAAAGTATATCATAGAGAAGAAATGAATAACAAATCTATTTATAAATGAAGAATAGATTTAAAATAAAATATATGTAATATTAAGTATACATGATTATATCAAAGCAAGAAAGTAATAAAGATATTAATAAATAAATTCACACATCGACATGAAGATAGTCTTCAATAAATGTTCAAATGATTGGAAATTTATTTTAACAAACATGAATTAAAATAGTTGCTTTTTATAAAATTTCAGAACCATTGAATATATAATTTACCAAAATTTCACAGTTAAATTAAAGGTTAAATTTTTCTATGAAGAGGTATAATGTCACTCAGTCAAACATTCAAGGACAACTAAATTAAAAAGAGGTAATGAAAAGTAAAGAGGAGGTGAAGGGGAACAGGGAAATATATATATATATATATATATATATATATATATATAAATGTAGATAAACACACGTCCTAGGTAATTTAATATATACTAGTTTTTCAGAACGCCTTCGGCATTCTTCTTGTCTAGACAAGGGGGGCTTGGAATAGATAAAAAGAAAAAAAAGGTATATAGTATATATATATAAGTATGTATATAATTATTTATAAATATTTTAAAATAATAATCTATAAACAGCTTATATCGATAGCTGCACGCTTCGATAGTTTATAAGAGTTACTAATTATTTAATAACAAATGTTTACTATATATATAGATATATATATTCAATATAATATATAAATATATTTAAAAATTATATAGCGTATATAAATTTTCAATTCACATATTATTATTTTATACTGATGAAGTAATTAATTTTATTTTTACTGAGATTTAAAAGTAATTTAAATTTTATAGTTTTGCTGATTTTACTACTTTACATATATATATATATATATATATATATATAATTTTTTTTTGTAAGTTTAATTGAATGAATTCGATAGCATGGACCGAAAGAGTAATACAAATTCTTCGCCGGCTACGTCATCTCTGAAACGAAGGCATTTCCTATTGACCTGCTCAACAAAGTGAAAGCAGAGGATACAGGTTTAAGATCAAATGAAGATTGGCTTGAAATAAATAAAATTGAAATTTTGAGAAAATATCTATATACTTTAAATCCTATCAGATCTGGCCGTTATTTTCTAGTGTATATATATATGTAATATCATTATTCTATGTTTTACACCCTTAAATAGACACCAAGGATTGGATTATTTATTTATTAATTTTTTATCTTTTTTTTTTCTTTATTTTGATATGTGTTTTGTTTTGTTACCGATAGAATAGAACAGATGGATCAAATGAAATATCTTTCTTTTATCTTGGTTCTTCCAAAGAAAGGGCTTATGAGCAACGAGTTTGTTGACAGGTTGACGAGGCGATTGCCGATAGGGCGAGTAAAAAGTTGCTCACTCCACTCCAAAGGATCTGGTCGTCAACAGGGAGAGATCTTTATTTACATTATAAAAAAAGAACCACTCGTTAGTTTAGCCAATAACATAAACAAACATCAGGCACGTTGAGATTTCTCGATAGGATCTGACTAATATATAAGTTATAGGTTATATATATATATATATATATATATTGTTAAAATTAAATTAAATAACATGTATCTTTTTCTAAATAGCGCTATGGAACTCGAAACTTTCCTCCGCCTCCATCCAACACCTAATCTCTCACAACTCTCTTACGTCACTTATTTATACACTGAAATTTTAGGTAGAAAAAAATTAACCTATAAATAAATGTTATTACATTGATTCCCATGTAATCTATTAGAACAATTAAAAACGCTTTAAATTAACTTAATACTTTGAATGTGTGAAATATGTATGCCTTTTTAATAAAATTTCTGGATTTATTTATTTTTTCTTCTATTTTATAGAAAATATCATTCATAGTTCATATATATATATATATAGATATCCTAGTATTCATAGATTAAAAAGACTGGTTTTGTACATTATGCAAAGAATCTCGGCTTGAGAATATAATTCAATATATAAAATGTAAAAGATGGGTGCACGTGGCTTGTCGCTGGTGATAAAATTTACTATTGTCCTAAATGTCCTAATTAAATTAAATTTAATATATAATTACTGCCTTAATAATTAATATTGAATAAATAAATTATTTACATAATATATTGGGACCTGCTTATTATTTACCTATTTTATTTTAATAATAAAAAAATATGTACGATTTTGGATACACCAGTACGATTTATGATACCGGTTGCCAAAATCGTAACTTTTGATGTATTTCAAGAAAAAGTGAAAATATTATTAATATGCCGTTATAAATAAAATTTTTGTCCAAGATTGCAATCATAGGATGTAAATCTATAGCTTGTCCTAAATATTTGTTTATATAAGTAAATGAAATGTGATTGAAGATCAAATTTCTTTAAGGGGTACGATTTCAGCATCTCTCCGCTACTAAAAATAAAAATAAATTTTAACCTTTTTTACCGACCGACGATAGTAAGGGAGGTATTGTTTTCACACCAAATTTCACATGTGGAGATTTTTACATATTTCCACGAATCATGCATTTTCTTAACAGAAAAAAGTATTTTTAGCATGATGTCTGTCTGTCCGTACGTCTGTCCGTCTGTCCGTCCGTATAAATGTGTACAGCCTGAACGGCTCAACCGATTTTGATGAAATTTGGTATATTTACTTAATGCATCAGTGGGATGAATTGATCCACTTTTGGTGCAAATCCGGAAACCGGAAGTGGTAGTATTAGCGATCGACGATAGGAAGGGAAGGGTTATTTTCACACCAAATTTCACATGAGGAGATTTTTTTATATATCACCACGAATCATGCACTTTGTATTGGTTTTATCTTCGGGAAAATCATATTTATTAGTTTTTTCTTGATTTAAAATTATATGACGTCATCCAGCCATTCATGACGTCACAGCCTGGTCTTGCATATATATTATAAATAAAATAAAATTAAAAATATTTATGTATGCCTATCTGTTTTTTATTACATTAATAGATATATCAAAATTATTTGAAATTGTTTCTTTAGCTGCTAATTAATTTACTTCAAACCGTTGGTCGGTTCGGACCTGGCCACAGGTCAACTTATTTTCAATTGAATCCAAACACATCTGACAATTTGATAATGCTTGATTTCTCTACAAGTACACGAAGTATTTTAAATTTAATTTTCAGATTTCAATTTAAACTTAAAATAACTGAGTTGTTCTTATTTAAATACAAAAGAGGGGTGGATACCTACCTGTGTATTGCGTGCAATGCCAGCTGCACTGCCGGTTACCAGCCTTCAAGGGGCAAAATGAAAATTTCCAAATATGAATGAAATCTATTAAAGATTTCAAAATAAATATTGTTTTTGGCTTCATTTTAAACTTAAATATATCACAAAGATAAATCTATTTCTTCATTTTTTTATCAAAAAATAAAATAAATATTTTTTTTTTAAATTTGAAGGCCAGAGAAGCTCAAGTCTTTGCCCTATATATATATTCAAATTTTATTTATTTGTTATTTTATAAAAAAAAATTGTTGAAATGTTACATGATGTCTTATCAATTTCATTTCTTTAAATTTTTGGTTTTCCCAAGTTATTCATAAAAAATTATCTATTTATCAAAAGAATAGTATTTTTAAAATAATTACATAAAAAAATGAATAATATTAATTAAAAATAATTATCGTCATTTCAGAATTAAATAATAAAATAATGTTTTAATTGCTTAATGTTGAACGTTTGCCCAAATAAGAAATGAAATAAGATCGTAAATCGGTTTCAAATGAATTGATTTCAATTCTGTGAAAGCATGATTCAACCTAAACTAATGGCGATATGTAGTAGATTATATAAAATAATGATTGCCGGTTGAGTCATGGCGTTGGGAAGACCTACCTACCATTACCAAATTATGTAAACAATTCCTAATAATTAAATGTTTATTTATTGATAGTTTGCTCTCTAAATCCATGGTTGACAATAGATCATGAAATAAGTGCAAGTCAGAATATGACGTCCGCTTAGATGATAAAACGTAGCAATACCCATCCTAGTATAATATTACCCAGAAAAAATCTTCAAAAACTCGATTTACATATATAAGAAATATATTACTAAAAAAGACCTCTGATAAACCGATCCTATTCGATCCGTTGTCTTCTAGGCAGCATAGAGGTATTGTGTGATTAGTACATGACTCCTCTCACCCTTTACCTTGATGGGAAATATTAAGTATAAACATGACCCAATTTAAAAATAATGAAATTGAGATTTGTCAGTAGTCATAAAAGTATTTATTTATTAAATCTGCCAAAATCTCTGAAAGTAACGATAGGCTATAAGAGTTGTTAGTAATTTCTGCTGAAATACAAAATGTGATTACAGGTACGAGATCATGATCAACGAAATTAATTAACATATGATTTCTTAAATAATGATCCTTTAACTCAGCGGTTCTCAACCTGGGGGGCTTGAGCACATTCTAGGGGGGCGCAAGCATATCAAGTGCCGGCAAACTTTTGAAAATTTTGCTGTAAAAAAAAAGGTTAGATGATTTTCAGGCCAAACTTTTTGAACATTTCCGATATTTTTTCAATTTTTTTCAAAATGGTTCTAAAAAAAATGTCAGATGATTTTGTGATACTCTGAAACAGGGGGGCCTGACCTCACATCAGTGTTCTAAGGGGGGAACAGAGCCTGAAAGGTTGAGAACCCCTGCTTTAAATAATCATTCACATTAATAATAATAATAATAAATAATGAGAAATAATCATATTTTATTTCTAAAATGAATCCCTGAAAGTACAGATAGCTAAATATATTATCCAATAAATTTGAATAGAAAAAAGCAAACTGCCTTGAGTTCAATTCTCAATTTAATTTGTTAAATGAGATGAAACGTCCAGTTACAATTCAATTTACTTCAATTAATTGGACATTTCTCCCTATTATCCCATTCGTGGTCTTATCATGCGGTTGAAACAATTGATTCCAAGAGAATTTTTAATCGTATTTAGTATTCAAACAATTTACAATGAAAATATTTATTTCCTAACCGTTTTTCTATTTAGATGATGTCAGACTTAAATATGCCAGGTCTGGAAGCGAAGGCTTTACGATTCTTATGAATCATCATTGATCTTGATAAGTAAAAAAAAAACAAAAAAGGAATATAATTTATGTGTCCTGAAACATTAAAGATGAAGGCTCGATTCTCAGTCAGTCAATAAACCCGGAATTGGACTTTCATCCTCCATTCCATCATCGATCATCATTTATAAAAATGTATTATTAGCGAAATACTTTTAGATGATTGGTAAAGATTCGATTATTTCAGAGACAATGAAAAAACACAAGAATTTTTATTGAACTTGTAAGTTAAATAAATAATATTAGAAGCCTTGATCGCGCCTTATAAAATCATTTTTAGTTAACTACTTCAACCAATGCGTTTACTCGGTTGTATAAGCGGTAGGAGTTCCAATAGGTAAGGTTAGATTGATTTCCTATTCAATGGATTTATCAGAAGAAAAATGAAGGCCAGAGAGTATTTTTCCTTTATTCGTCCTACGGAGCACACGAAAATATAATTGATAATCATCAATTGTAATAAAAACTAAAGATTCAATTTGATTTTTTGATGAACAATACGATGAGATATACGAGTATAAAACAAATATATATATGCATATACTATAAATTGACTTGGCTGGATTTCGCTTCAAGTATAAATAAATGAATAATTACACCGTGTAAACATTTAGTATATTAATAAACATAAAGATATTAACGATTTAGATTGATTAATTAGAAAGTAATATTTTTTAAATTTTCATCTTTTTCTCAAGGTTTTAGTTATTTTTTAAAAATAGAATTTCCTGGGTAACGATTTACAATGATATAAGTATATTATACTATTATAAATAAGAATATATCAAATATTGCATATAAAAGGCATGTATAAAATATGATCTGCAGACCGAATTCGTCACTCAATGTTATTTTATGCAACCCATAGTAAATATATATATATATATATATATATACAACAATAATAGTATAATAAGGTAAGATAAGATATTATCATAAATAATAACAGTAAAAATGATGGATATTAATTCACTTTAAATTTTTATTTATAAAATCTGTCATATACAATTTTATTTTATATTTGCTTCCTGGCCCAAGGTGTTGGCTATGTTGCACATGACTGTGGCATATTATATATTAAATCAAAACTTAATTAAAGACAAATTTAATATTAAAAATAAACATTATTAAGTTTTTATCCAACTAAATATTAATAAGATTTGTAATTAAGAGAATTAATATATATTCTAAATAGATTATGTATTTATTGTTATTGTATGAGAAGAAGTAAATGATATTATAAATAATATATATGTAGCAAATATTAATTATTTTTTCTATTGATGTTGTGTAAGATTTAAAATAAATATATAATCATAATTTTATTGGTATTGTTTTTAAAATATCAGTTTTTGAGTGTTGTCTCATGTAAATGGATGAACGGCTGTGAATTCGCTTGCCACTCGGAATGCCGTGATCGCCACGCCTGACTGACTACCGGGGATTCCCCTGAGATTGACACTACTCTCCGCATGTACTTTCTTCATTTGCTCACAGGAACCCAACACAACAACCGTGCAACCCGGATTTCACTATTCATTGTTTCTCCCTTCCATCAAATTTTCGCTGGTTTTTCCAAGTCCGGCTCTTATTACAAACCACAAAAGCACTAAGATATTTTATTCTGAACAAAAAAAAATAATTCCAAAAAATATTTAACTTTTCAGTTTTTCAATTCTACGGACCCGAAGAAGCTTCGGCCCCTTGATTTAGCCTGTTTTTTACATCAATGGTCATAAAATTTACCAAATTATATTTTAAAATATGTCAGAGAGTCAAACACATACACACAATCCCACATGTTTAATTAAAAATCATTTAAATTAATAATTTATTCAAAAATTTACTAACATAATAAATTATTAAATCATATACAATAGTTACAAGTTTATTAAATAATTATTTTAAAAAGATATTTAAGATGTGGTTAATTTTAAAGAAATAGGAATGAATGAATTAATGAAATAAAAGTATTATCTTTGTTTTAAAAAAATCACACATACACATAATAATAATAATACATACCTGGTATACCGAGAGGTATATATAATTGGAGAATTAATAATTATAATGAATATTCTTCCGAGTATTCTTGTCTTATATAAAAAAAACACCTGTTTTTAAATACACATTATCATTAACTATTGAAAAACCTAGAAATTAATTATATAAAACCCTTAAGGATTTAAGGATATAAAGTTTGAAGTTACACAACTAACGCCTCTCTTGTTACACAAAACCTATCCTACTTAGAATATAAAAATATTAATTCAAACAATTGTCATTTTAGTAATCAAATATAATAAATAAATTTTAAATTTAATTTATAAAAATTAATCAAATATATAAATTTTAAATTTATTCTAAAATTTATTTTTAAATTTATATTAAATTAATTTAATTTAATATTCAATATTAAAAACATGAAAATCTATTATGAAATTAGAAGTTTTATATTTAAAAGATATATATAAACAAATAATATTTATTATGAATTATTATTAGTAAAATTATTTGAAAATCAAAAGAAATTAAATTTTTTTTATTTAATCATGTGAAATTAATCATTATACGTGAATGTAGATCGATTTTATACAACAAAATAATAAAACAAAATTAAAAATAATATATATATAAAAATAACGTTTTTCTCATGGACTAAAAAGAATAAAATAATTTTTCTTTAAGCCTGACTAAGTTTATGGATGAATTGCTTCATATTTTACGAAAAACATTGGGCGCATTTAGTTTTATTTATTTATATGAAAAATCAAGTCAAATTTTTGTAATACATTAGTAAAAATGTTATTAAACACATACTGACAAATTTTTTTATTATGCAATAAAATTAATATATATAGCTAAGAAATTAATCTTTTATTATTGTTCACTGTAATATACTTATATCAAAGTATGTGTATCAAAATTTAAAAGAATTTTTACTAAATTTACATATTATCAATCAAATCCAAAACTTTTGATTATATTAGAAGAAAAAGGGTTTCTTGTTAATGAAGTGTTTTAGTGAGGTATGTATGTATATTATATGAATTATATCTCTATAAAGGAAGTTAATTGCATAGAAATCAAATGAAAACTAAAAGCGCCCTACGTTTTTAGTTGAATATGAAGCAATTCGTTTATAAACTTTTTCAGGCTTATAGAAAAATTATTTTATTCTTTTTACTCCGTGAGAAAAACGTTATTTTATAAAAAAAATTTTATATTTATATTATTTTATTCGTTTTAGTGCAATTTTAATTTAATAAATTTATTTAATATAACAAGAGAAATAGAAAAGATGATGTTATACGAAAATTTGCAAATATGAATAAATCGAAAAGAAATTATTTATCTTCTATAACTGTGGTTTTATGTATTTATGTTAAGTAAATGTTATTATTGAATAATAAATTATTATATTATATTTATAAATAAATAATTAATTAAAATAAAATAAATATGAGATTTTATAAATGTATATAGGATAGTGTACTCATATTATCTTCATAAAAAAATGTTTTATTTTACTTAATTCTCTCTTCGGGACATATATAAAAAACGTTCTTTCCTCTAAGCCATTTGAGGGGAAACCTACTGCTCTTTCGTTGGCACTAAACCTAATTAATGAGATTAATTAATTCATCATTAATTTTAATGCTATAAAATATATTTTTAATTACTTTCAAAATGAAAATCTATCCTGAAATCAATATTTATGCTCCAGAATCCGTTGAAAAAAAATTAATCGGAGCAATACAAAATAGAATAACACATAAAAAATGAATATAATTAAGTAAATGTTATTATTGAAGTAATGTTTTTAAAATATATTTACTATAATTATTATATTAATTAAAAAGTTGTCTTTTAATGTTATAAATTATATTGAATTTCTTTTAAAATGAAAACCAACTCAATATTTATTCATCAGATGGCGTGAAAGAAAATTCAAATATTAAAACAATTAATGTTTAATTACATTAAAATTAATTCAATTATATTTCTTCCATACCTTCTAGGGAAATATCTATAAAATATCTATAAAAATTTTCAAAAGTATATCTCAATAAAGTTGATGAAAAATCGATTTCAATTGGTCAAAAGAGCGAACAGACAGACAGACATGAAACGGAGTTGATAAAAACGTTATAAGAATGAAAAGAAACTATTGCAATGATTCTTTTATCCACATTTATATTGTTAACATCTAATGTTAGATACCAGATGAGAAGACTTGCTAAAAGGGTTGACTAGCAAGTATATTTTAGAAAATTATTACCGTTATTAAATAAGTTAATCATATTTAATCATCTAATTTTAATATAATTTTGTTTGAACAATATTGGTATTTAATCTATATATATAAAAAAAGGTTTTTGTCTGCACATTGATTAGAATTTAAAAAATTTTGCATATCTTCGCGTTTCATGACCTCTAAAATCCAAAAGTGAATTTAGAATTTTTCATGTCTGTCTGTCTGTCGGTCTGTCTGTCCGTCCGGAAAATTACTATTTTATAGACTCAGAATTGGCTGAACCGATTTCTATGAAATTACATCACAATATTCTTATATACCCCTAGAGTAACCTAGGCTATAAATTTTATTTATATCTAAACAATAACCGCAGAAATTAATTTTTTAAAGTTTATATAATTCTCCGTGTTGTTCATTCAAGAGCCTGGCGTGGCCCACTGTCCCTAGCGGAATCATTTTAAACAATGAATTATCATAGCGATTCCCAATCAAAGAATTATTATAATATTTCACTTTTTATTTTAAATTCTAATATTTAAATATCAATTCAATTAAATCATTTATTCTAAAAGTTCCCATTTTAATTAATTTAATAAAATATTTGGATCATATTTAACTTAATTTTTATTTATTCTTTCTATATATTTGAATATTTCTTCTTTTCTATTTGAAAGTGAAAGGTTAAAAAATCTCGCTAAGAACATTCAATATTTCTATACACAAATTATTCAGAGTATTGGCAAAGCGTATCACTCACAATCAGTTTAAATTGAAATTTATATAAATTACCAAAGTGAAAATTTTTATTTGTTTAAATTTTATTACAATGAATCAAAAAAATTAAATATATAGATCACATGATTAAGAGAAGCAAGAAACTTGAGGGAAATAACTGTTGGACGGAGGTCGGACATGACAGAAACTATAAGCGAAATCTTCATGTTGCGACTAATAATTTTCAAATCTCCTAGCACCACAGAATTAGATAAGTTTCTTTTAAGGGAGGAAATTAACTATGATCTAGAAAAATTAATAAATGAACTTAATAATAAAAAATCAATTAATTTAAATTAATACTATTAATGAATGTATAGGAGGCAGGGTAGCCGAGAGCGTAGGATACCAACTTTCCACGCAAGAAGTCGGCGTTCGATTCCAACTAAGAACAAAAATTTTCAATTTAATTTAACATCAGCTGCCTCCGGCAAGCCCCACCATGGATGTCACCTTGTCGTGTTGGGGGGCTTCGACTTAACTAAGAACATCCACGTCTCGGAGATGAGACTAGCAATCTACTCAAGAGACGCAAATCACAATTGCTCAAAGAACCACACACAGCCTCGAAAATTGGAATGATTAACACATTGACGACACGGCACCGAACCTATTACGGCAAATTGGTTAAGATTCGCCGTAAAAATGGAACGAACACGTAGGAAGAGCCAACGCGGAAGGGCTCTTGAGAATATAGCCCGGGATGGAAGGCCAGCAACACAAGAGACCAAGCCACCGAAAAAATGGGCTGACTGCTGGGCGTACTCTTCCCAAAAAAGACCTGAGGATAGTGAAGAAGAACAGGCCTTAGGCCTATAATAGAAGAAGAAGAAGAAGAAGAAGAAGAATGAATGTATATATCGGTAATTTATCTATAGTTTTATACCGTTAATTTTTATAAATTGTCTCAAGTCTCTATTTTTGCATTTTCTCAAGTTTCATTATAATTAAAAATATTCAATAATAATCTAACAATGAAAATAAAATATCAAAATGTAATGATCAAGAAATATTATACTCTATTTCACTATTATAACATAGAAAATACTTAAGAACCATAGGCGGAGGAAATATTAGGAGTTATCATTGAGGGTTCAGGCCAAATCGAACACAACATTAATTAAGATATTTTCATCATGACAGATATTATGAAAAAAACCGCGAATTCAATATTTCTGTTCACTAATTATTTGTAGACTTTAGTAAAACATACACATGACTCAATATAGATCAGCATAAACTTTTTCATATTTTGATCTTCAAATTTGACTTGAAGGTACTAAAGAAAAAATAAGATGCGGAAATCAATTGTAAAATATTAGGTTACCCAGACGACTTAAATATAATAGGAGATTCGGCAATTGCAATTACAGATAGCGAGGAAAAATTAATGGAGGTTTGAGAAATTAATAGTGATAAGAAAAAATATTTAGTAATTAAGAGGAAGAGTATTAACATACAAAATCTTAAGATACAAAATGTAGAATTTGAATATGTAGAAAAATTGAATGTAATCACGAAGGATAATAATATTTGAGAAGAATTTAAATCGGGGTTGCAATCGGGAAACGCCTGTTATCTTGCAATAAAAAGGCTTATCTCATTAAAATTATTATCAAAGGGAATATATCAAAAAATTATTTTGCCTGTTGCATTATTTGGGTAGGATTCATGGTCAATGACCCTGGGAGATGAGAGTAGATTCAGAGTATTTGAGAATAGGATTCTTCCCTGCATTTATTGGTCAAAGAAAGATGAGGTCACCGGGGAATGGGGGAAGACTGCATAACAAGAAATTGCATGGCTTCTGCATCTTCAGAAATAGTTAGGGTTATGAAAGGGAAAAAGCTGCGATAGGCAGGGCACGTGGCTTGAAAGGGAGAGGAAAAAGATATTGGTGGGGAGACCGACTGGAAAACGTCCGCTTGGAAAACCAAGGACGCGTAGGAAGGGACGTAAGAGAGATGGCACAAGGGCTCAGGATAGGGACACTTGGAGAAATGTGGTTGTTGCGGCCAAGAACTTTCGAGTATCTTTGAGCCACATAGATAGAAAGATATAACATATACAATAATATTAATATATATAATTAATTTACTGATTAAATTAAAATATATTTTAAATAAGAACACAAAAAGAAATGAATGTTTTATGTAATATACTGATTGAAACAAAATGGATGAAAACCTTTTACTACTTTCAACCAAATACGATGTACCACTCGGGGGTACAGGGGGCGGAGCCCCCGTCTAGGTGTGAAGAGCGCCGAAGGCGCTCTGAGCAGCTAGTTTCATATAAAAAAATAAATATAAATTAAATGTAACATAATTTAAATTTAAAAATATATAAATTAATTTCGCATAAGTGGAAAATTAAATTCAATATATGACAAAACAATATGTGAAAAAATATGTGTTTAACAGTGTTTACTCATAACATAATTTGTAAATAGCATTTTATAATTTTAATTGATTTTTAAATAAATATTGTATATTACATTCATTTATTTTATTCATTTTTTTAATTTGTAGAATTTCCAGGTAAGTGAAAAATTATTTATTAGGGTTTGAAAAAAGCATATTTGATTGTTGTAATGTTAGTTTTATCTCTGAATAAATAATTTTTGCACTTAACTGGAAAATCTATATATTTTTTTAATTCCCAATATTCCTTCAAAAAAATAAAAAACAAAAACAAAAAAAACGCACACACAAGCCTGATTTTTTTTCACTTGGTTGAAACCTGTGCAACTAGGTGGCGCCAAAAACTTTGTTTAGTCAAAGACAATAGAGTTCACTAGTCTGTAGCCAGTTTACACGGGCTCACACGGGCTTAGTACTTGTCATTAGTTCAGGGGTGGGCAAATACAATACCCCTGATCTAATGACAAGTACTAAGCCCGTGTAAACTAAGCTTGTAAGAAATAAAGAATTATTATTATATTTTATTTATTATTTTATTATTGGGTTTTCATACTTTGACTATTTTTATTTATTTAACATTAAATATTTTTCATTAATGAAATTTAAATTAATATTTTTACCGACCGACGATAGTAAGGGAGGTATTGTTTTCACACCAAATTTCACATGTGGAGATTTTTACATATCTCCACGAATCATGCATTTTCTTAACAGAAAATAAGTTGACCTGTAGCCAGGTCCGAACCGACCGACGGTTTGAAATAAATTAATTTCCAGCTACAGAAACAATTTCAAATAATTTTAATATATCTATTAATGTAATAAAAAACAGATATGGATATAACATAAATATTTTTAATTTTATTTTATTTATAATATATATGTAAGACCAGGCTGTGACGTTATGAATGGTTGGATGACGACATATAATTTTAAATTAAGAAAAAAACTAATAAAGATGATTTTTCTCGAGAATAAAACCACCACAAAGTGAATGATTCGTGGTGATATATAAAAAAATCTCTTCATGTGAAATTTGGTGTGAAAATAACCCTTCCCTTCCTATCGTCGACCGCTAATACTACCACTTCCGGTTTCCGGATTTGCACCAAAAGTTGATCAATTCATCCCACTGATGCATTAAGTAAAGATACCAAATTTCATCAAAATCGGTTGGGCCGTTCAGGCTGTACACATCTATACGGACGGACAGACATCATGCTAAAAATACTTTTTTTCTGTTTAGAAAATGCATGATTCGTGGAGATATGTAAAAATCTCCACATGTGAAATTTGGTGTGAAAACAATACCTCCCTTACTATCGTCGGTCGGTAAAAGTATTTTTAGCTTGATGTCTGTCCGTCCGTCCGTATAGATGTGTACAGCCTGAACGGCCCAACCGATTTTGATGAAATTTGGTATATTTACTTAATGCATCAGTGGGATGAATTGATCAACTTTTGGTGCAAATCCAGAAACCGGAAGTGGTAGTATTAGCGATCGACGATAGGAAGGGAAGGGTTATTTTCACACCAAATTTCACATGAGGAGATATTACCACGAATCATGCACTTTGTATTGGTTTTATACTCGAGAAAAATCATATTTATTAGTTTTTTCTTGATTTAAAATTATATGACGTCATCCAGCCATTCATGATGTCACAGCCTGGTCTTGCATATATATTATAAATAAAATAAAATTAAAAATGTTTATATTTATTATTTATGTATGCCTATCTGTTTTTTATTAAATTAATAGATATATTAACATTATTTGAAATTGTTTCTGTAGCTGGAAATTAATTTACTTCAAACCGTCGGTCGGTTCGGACCTGGCCACAGGTCAACTTATTTAAATAATTATTTATATATTACTTATATTTACTTATAATTATTTTCCCTTTTTTTCTTGGAATTCGATAATTAAATAGGGCTACATACTATATGCTTTAAAATCAAACTACCAAACACGAAGTATGTGTTCCGACTGAAAAATGGGCCTGGAATTACAATATTGCCTAGGGCCCACTTTAGCCTTAGTCCGCCACTGAAAATTAGATTACCTTTCTATACAAAGTTTAATGCTTAGTTTCATAATAAAAAAACAACAATATTTTACGAAAAAGGTAGAAACATGAGCACATAATTATGTCTTATATAAAATTAATCCATCGGAGCCAGATTCATTTAATTGAAACTTGATAAAAATGGATAAAAAGGAGATGATGACAAACTTAATCAAAAAACATGCCAAGAAGATTCAGCGGAAGTGATAAATGAAAGAGATGGTGTTTTGCTCGGTATGAAAAGATTTAATTTAAAAATATATTTGTTTGCAACATAATTTTTTATTTTTTTTAATAAATTTGTTTTATACTTTCAATATTCTGTTGTTTTTTACTTTCCTGCATAATTCGTATAAGGGAAGTATTGGAATCGTCAAAAATTTCGACTTAGAGATTTCGATAGATCTTGACGTTTTAGACCATTTTTCGAATTATGTCTGTGTGTGTGTATGTATGTATGTAATGTCTGTGAGCAAATTTACTCAAAAACTAATCAAGCTAGGACTTCGAAATTTGGTACACCGATATTATTCACAGTTTGTAGATTTCTATCAAAATTTCGTCAAAATCGGTTAACCGGAAGTGGTACTTTACCTACACTGGTTGCGTTTAGCTTTCAAGTAAAGTACCAGTTTGCTTCGAGATATTTGCTTCCTATTTTGTATATAGATTTAAAAATATGAAAAAAATTGAGATACCAAATTTCATCATGATCTGACTACCGGAAGTGACATTTTACCTATACAAGTAGCGTTTCCTTTTTACCGACCGACGATAGTAAGGGAGGTATTGTTTTCACACCAAATTTTACCTGTGGATATTTTTAGGTACATATCTCCACGAATCATGCATTTTCTGAACAGAAAAAAGTATTTTTAGCATGTCCGTCCGTCCGTCCCTCCGTATAGATGTGTACAGCTTGAACGGCTAAACGGATTTTGATGAAATTTGGTATATTTACTTAATGCATCAGTATGATGAATTGATCAACTTTTGGTGCAAATCCGGAAACCGGAAGTGCTAGTATTGCCGATCGAAGAGAGGAAGTGAAGGGTTATTTTCATATCAAATTTCACGTGAGGACATATCTCCACGTGTTATGCACTTTGTATTGGTTTTATCCTCGAGAAAAATCATCTTCATTAGTTTTTTCTTAATTTAAAATTATATGACGTCACCCAGCCCTTATATATTATAAATAAAATAAAATTAAAAATATTTATATTATATCCATATTTGTTTTTTTTACATTTAAAATATCAGATAACCGGAAGTAGCACTTTATTCTATATATATATATAAATGTTACCAAATATCAAATTTGACACCAATAAACTAACACGAACTGGCTCTTTATCAATACCAAGTTTACACATTCTAAATATTCATTCACAACTCTTTATACCTATTTATATGCGGGAAAGTCTAGGGGAGGACACTCCCGATTTTTTATTAAATTATCAAAAATAAATCACTATTTGGACAAAATTGAATCTAAATAATATTTAAAGTAAAAAAAATAAAGATGAAAAGGAAAAAATTTGAAAATTTTCAAGTGTGCCACTTTTATTGATCTACAGTGTACTATTAATTATTATGTGCGAACACATACTTACTTTTTTATTCTTTCCAGTTATTTTACTTTCAATTTTTGAAATCCCTGAGAATTTAAATAGAATTACACGAAATTATTTATTATTTATAAGTATTATATTTTAGTATAATATACTAAATGTGTGTGTGAGCCCTCCTTTCTTCCTCGTCTTTAATAATAAATATATCTTTCAGTTTTTTAATTACAATTTATATTTTATTTTTATTAAGAATAATTATTAAATAATTAATTATATTATATATGAGTTTTAAAACCTGTAAATATTCTTTTAAAATTTATATTGAAATAAACATAAATATTTAATTTTTACTTGAAATTCAATATTAAATAAAGTTGTAAGTAATTATATATTTTTTCTTAATTAAATAAAAATGAGAATATTGATTATAAATTATAATATTTAATTGAATTGTTGTGTTTTTATTTAACTTTATTGGCTTTTGTAATTAATTATTAAATCTTAAATCTAAGTGAACTTGGCGGGGAGATGCTAAGGACTAAAGTCACTAAGATACCATCCAATTTTATTTAATTGTTAGTTGATTTTAAAAATTTAATTAAAATATAATTCTGTGAATTCCAAAACTTCTTCTGTCACTACTCATTTTATCTGTATGAACTGAAATTTTCGCAATATATTATTTACAGAACGGTATCTCAGTTCATCTTCCGCAAGTGAGGATTCTCTTGTATTTTTTATTTTTCTACTTTATAAGTTGAATATTGCGCACTTGTCTAAACCGAATGACATTCGAATGTGCAGACTGAAAGTTCTAACTTCGGTCAAAACAGTAAGCAGAGTAGACTTTTATATTGTCCATGTGGAGAAAATGTTTTATATCTTTATTATATATTATTATTATTATTATTATTGTTTATTGGCAGATAACGTTGGTATATACATTTTAAGTAAACCTCATTTCATTAACAACTTAGACTATATTCTATATACATTACAAAATGTTGAAGTGAATATATAATATTTCTATTTAAATGATAATAAATCTTTAATATTATGTTAATTATTAGAGGATTTCTAATTAATTGAACCTAAGTATAATCTTCTTATTTATACAATATATAAATATATATATATATAAACATAAACAATATAAGTAAGTAACGCCAGGTAACAATTAACATTCAATACATTAAAACGACATTGCTAAGAAAATATAAAATGGATCACACTCTGAATTATTATCTAAATATAGAAATTGCAACTTCTAACTGATAAAGATATTCAAGAAATTGAGCTTATTAATTTAGACTACGTTTCATTATTTTTACCGTAATCGGATTATTTTTTATTATGATTGCTTTAGAGAATCTTGAAATATCTAAACAGGAATTTGGTGTAGGTGTTGGTTTGTATTTAGTAATCCCATTCTTTGTTTTTGTTTCCTTTGTTCTGTCATCTAAAAAATGAAAATATACATTTCTTGTTAATTATCTTATTGAATGAAATGTTATTAAAAATAATTTATAATATTCAATTAACATTACCTGATTATAGAAATAATAATTATTTAAATTATAAATATATTATAATTTTTTTAAATAAAGCTTATTTACCTGATCTTTCAGTTCAGTTAATTGATACGAGAGTTTTGTCACTAGGCGTTCGGTACTTTCTAACTGTAGTTGTAAGGTCCTTACTTCGATTTGTTCGGCTTCGCCTTCATCGGCAGCAAGGGACATTGCACGTAAACGGGGGAACCATTCCAAATTTCGATCCTTAATGACAAAAATAAAAAACTAAATTAGATAGAGAGAAATATTAATATAATATTCAGGGTGTACCAAAACTCAAAACTTGAACAGGATGAAGTAGAAATAAATATTAAAAGTTCAAATTAATATGTATGAATAGGATTGCATCAAATAATTTCCTCACAGATATCAAATAATATTTTAATTTTAATGCTAATCAATAATCATTTCTAAGTAATAAGTTAGTTATCGAACCTAAATATAGAATTCCGAAAAATGCATAATTAATTATTTTAGGGTTCATTAATACGGCTTAATGAAATTCAATTTAATGTAAATACCTTAACCATAGCATAGACGTAACTTTCAGGACCGGTAAATTCGGTTGGATCTTTAACTTTCACTAACACTATGAAATATAAATAGTGCCACATGTTATGCTCGCACTTTATATGTTCCTCAAAGCTTACAGTTTTATTATCAAAGGCGGATCTATTCAAACCTGAGAAGAAAAGAACATGCTAAATAAATAAAAAAAATATATATATAATTATTTAATTTAATATATTAATTTACCGCAAATAAAACATGTATTCTTTAGTATTAATTCTTTTTGTTGTTTTTCACTTCTTAGATCAGCAAATGTATCAATGATGACACCAAAAATAAGATTCAAAACTATAATAATAACAATAAAGAAGAAGAGTAGATCATAGACAACTCTCGCAACAAACAAAGATTCCTGAAAGCAAAAATAAACATTTTTTTTTGGTTTAAAATAATATTTCTTATCTGAGAAGAAAAATTTTTACAAAATATTACCTGGCTACTTGGTGCTCGTAAAATATCACCAATACCACCTCCATTTCTTAAACCTTGATTTAATGTAGTGACTATGCACATTAAAAGTGAATCACAGGATCGTTCTTTTGTTTCACCAGACATGGAGACGAAATCTACACTATTTGGAGCAACAGAGGAAGCAGCTAAAAATAAATTAAAAACATGATCTCATAAATTATAATTTTAATTGTTTTTTTTTTGTTCAATATTAAAATGAGAATAACATGCTACATCATAATTAAGGATAAATTTTTAAATATCAAAAAGAAAAATGAAAATTATTTTAAAATTCAGATAAAAGAGAAAAAACGTTAAAAAAGATATTTTATTTATTCGTCAATGAAATGCTAAATTAAGCATTTGATATAAAAGATGTTCCTTATTAGGGAATATTTATATATATAATGTATATATAGTTGGCAGACTGAGCAAGAGGACTATAGAGGGAGTGAGGAGAAGAAAGAGAGAGAGAGACTATATAATATAAATCGGATTAATAAAAACTGTCGCATTAATAAGCTAACCCATTGAATTATTATCTTATCTCCTTGTTCCATCTTATAACTGGTGTCAGAAGAAAAAAAAATGAATTTTGAACTTAAACAAAAAATTAAAAAAATAAAATCACAATTTCAAAACTTCATAATATTGCGCAAACTACAGATGGAGAATTAGACCAGACCGACGAAGATAAAATGATGGAGGTGCGCAAGGATTTTAATGCCATTAATAAAATATTAATGGACATGGACCTTGAGGAAGAAATCGAGCTCGAATCATATTGTGAAAAGCTAAAATTTCTCCTGGACCACCACAAAAAAGAAGTCCCGCATCATATCAACAATGGCTCATCTATTGACGCCGAAATTATTCAATGATTCCTAGATTTTTAATACTGGGCGTCTTCCACTTTGAAAATCATTGAAGAAAGCGAGTCGCCGGAAGAATTTAAACTGTCACCATTAAAAAACGCAGTAAGTGGAAAGAGTTTGAATTTAATTAAATATGTAAACTCATTGGAGAGCCAAAAAGCGCCTCATCGATTATTATGGATCCAGAGATTGTAATGGACCATTGTTTCAAAGAAATCAAAACTGACTTTTAATTTTGAAAACTTTCAAGAGTGGCTAGAAAGCGCAAGTTTCTTAGAAAACATCATAATTGTATTTTTAAAAACAAATCTGGATTTATCAAAAATAAAAGCTTGTAGAAAAAGCATTATAAGAAAGTTGCCTCTAAAAATAGCGGACCAATACATTAATTTATATACGAAAGAATCAAATTTAAATGAATTATTAGAATTTATAAAATCTCAAGGAAACATAATAAAATTTAAAATAGAATTGAGAATGAATGGGACAAACAAAATTAAAAATAATATCTCCTCGAATACATCGAAATCAAACCTATGCCTTTTCTGCAAACAAAATCATAAATCAATATTTTGTCAGCAAAATCAAGGCTTGAAAAAGCAAAAAGTTTAAAATTATGCAAAGTGTGCCTAGCAAGTAATCATAAAACAAACGATTGCAAATCAAAATTTAAATGTCAAAAATGTAAAATGAGGCATTCTACGACCTTATGTTTAATAAATGAAAAATCTATTAATGTTATGACGAATGAAGACACGTTAGAATCTGACGAAGAGTCCGCGATTTTAAACTGCTAGCCCGGCCTGGGAAATTAATTAAAATAGGTGCCCTTGTAAATAATATTCCATTAGAAGCAACTTAGGATACAGCTGCAATAACATCTGCAGTATCAGAAAAATGGATTATTGAAAATAAAATAAAATTCGACATTAAAATAACTAAAATTAGGCAAGCAATCTCGATAGGCACTAGCCTAGGTCGGGCAGCACTAAATATTAAAATTGGCAACATGGAAAAAAATTGTAATGTGTACTCGTCATTAAAAATTTATCTCAAACACTTCTAATAGGATTAGATATTATAAATAAATATAAATTAGAACAAAAAATTCACGGAATTTATCAAAGAATGAATGAAAAACTAACCCCATTAGAAAATAAAAATAAAAATATTATATAATAAAATTTTTATAAATACGATTGAAAAAATAGATCAAAATGACATCGTACCTTCAAGCGATTT
Organism: Labia minor; assembly: GCA_963082975.1. Lineage (NCBI taxonomy): Eukaryota > Metazoa > Arthropoda > Insecta > Dermaptera > Spongiphoridae > Labia > Labia minor. The sequence continues at coordinate 2,021,233 of OY720348.1, forward strand.
CGATAAAAATGAATTATTTTTTTGTCATGACAAGTTAAAAAGTTTAATAGAAAAATATTCAAGTATATTTCAAGGCATCGGACGAAATCGGACTCTAGCAGAGTATCCACGCCCACTAACAAAAGGGGAGCTACAAAGATTCATTAGCATGGCGAATTTCTATCCAACTCTCATTAATAAATTCAGTGACTCTACAAAACCATTGTATGAGTGTATAACCAAAAAAAATCATCTGGAACGCGAATTGCGAGAAAAGCTTCAATGAATTAAACGAAAAACTGATGACGTTTACAGTGGTGTACATTCCAGATGTAACAAAAAAATCCATTGTGACAACAGATGCATCAGAGGGGGGATGTACTAATGCAAGATATTGATGGACACAGAAGGGTCATAGAATACGCAAGTAAAACTCTCAATAAACCCCAACTAAATTACTCTAAAATCAAGAAAGAGGCTAACGCCATTATATTTGCTCTAAAAAAATGGCAAATATACTTAGAAGGTAAACCATTTTCGATTGAGTCAGACCATCGCCCCCTGTCTTGATGAGCAAAAAATATTGTACAGGGAAACTCTCGCCAGATGGGCTCTACTACTACAGGAGTTCGATATTGATGAAATGAAACACATTGTGGTCGACGCCTTAAGTCGTATTCAAATTAATATTGTAACAAATACAGAAAAGGAACAGCCATTGACAGCAGGGAATATCGAAAACATCATATGGGGATCTTCAAATGCTCGGAATTGATTCGAAATCGCTTCTACTGGAAAGGCTGGAAAAGAGATGTAAAGAATCACGTCAAGAAATGCGTGAAATGTCAGACAAAAGCAGACGATAACGAATCAAGAGAATCATTATTATTAAGAGAGGCTCATTTATTAAAACCCTCGCAAAAACTATCTGTCGATATCTCTGGTCCCCTAAGATCAACAAATACATAATCTTAGGACAGGACTTATACACAAAATTAGTGATCGGTACAGCAGTAAAGGAAGTCAAAGTAATTCAAATATGCAAATGGCTGACATTATCGTCAAAAAAATATGGATTCTCACAAGAAATCATCGTCGATCAAGGTTCTCAATTTATTAGCAAAGAATTTCAAAACTTCTGCAATAAAAATAATATCGGAATCCACTATATATCGCCATACCATCACCAATCAAACGGACAAGTCGAGAGGTTCAACAGAACACTAGAAAAAATGATAAGAACATCAATTGAAAACCAGAAAGATTGGTGCGTCTCTGTACAAAGAATGCACCTGGCGTATAATTCAACCCCCAGTTCAGCACAAAGGTATCACCTTGAGAGGCATTATATGGAGTACAACCAAACACTCCACTGGATGTCAAATGGCCTACAATATTAAAAAAAATAACAAGCAAGAATTGAATAAAAATATTCAAGATAATATAATAAAGGCTGAAAGAAAAAACTTAAACTTATTACGATAGGTCATCAAACCCTTCCAAATACAAAGTCGGAGACAAAGTCTGGTGGCACTGCCCTGAACAGGGCTTGGAGAAATCAAAAAAATTAAATAAAAAATGGCAAGGACCATAAAAAATAGCTGAAATCGCCTACCCATTGATAACATTAGAAGATAAAGAAAATAAACGTAAAAATATCCATCTAAACCATGTAAAAAGGTGCGAAAACGAACCAATACAGCTTGGACAATTTCGTTTCAGAGGGAGACCAAAAATAAGAAGGGGAGGAGTTGGCGCCATATAAGCGCGCAGGCGGACTGAGCAAGAGGACTATGAGAGGGAGTGAGGAGAAGAATGAGAGAGAGACAGGTGGGCTGAAAAGTTCGTTAGGCTAGCAAAATTTTTTTTTTTATATAATTTGTTTTTATTATTCAATATAGTTCCCTTCGAGGGCGATAGAGCGATTATAATGGTCATAATTTTTTGATACCATTTTTATAATATTTGTCTTTAGTCTCAAAATAGGCTTCAGTTTCGGCAATCACCTATTCATCGGAGCAAAGTTTTCGCCCAGCGAGCATCCTTTTAAGACCTGAGAACAAAAAAAAAACTCACTGGGGCCAGATCTGGAGAATACGGTGGATGCGGAAGCAATTCGAAATGCAATTCTTGTAATCTCGCTATCGTTTTCATTGATTTGTGACACGGTGCATTGTCTTGGTGAAAAAGAACTTTTTTTCTTTTTCAAATGAGGCCGTTTTTTCGGATTTTCGTCTTTTAAACGCTCCAATAACGCTATGAATAGTCGCTGTTTATGGTTTTTCTTTTTTTATGATAGTCATTGAATATTATACCATGAGTATCCCAGAATACTGATGCCAGAACCTTGCCAGCCAACTTTTGCGTCTTTGCAAGCTTTGGAGCAGGTTTATCACGTGCAGTCCACTCGGTTGACTGTCGATTGGACTTCGGTGTGAAATGATGAAGCCATGTTTCATCCATAGTCACATACCGACGCAAAAATGCGTATTTATTACGTTTGAACAGCTCCAAACAATCCTTAGAATCATCGATTCGTTGTTGTTATTAGTCGATTGTCAGTTCGCGCGGCACCCACTTTGAACAGAGCTTTCTCATATCCATATATTCATGCACGATATGACCAACACGTTCCTTTGATATCTTTAGGTTCTCAGCTATCTCACTCAACTTCACGTTGCTATTATGCTATTATTTGGGTGACTTTTTTTATGTTTTCGTTCGTAACATCCTCTTTGGGGCGTCCACTGCGTGCATCGTCCTCGGTGCTCATTTCGCCTCGTTTAAACTTAACAAACCATTACTCTACGGTTGATTTTGCTGATGCAGAGTCCGAATAATGTTTATCAAGCCAAGCCTTTGTTTCAACAGTATTTTTTTTCGCCAAAAAGCAATGCTTAATCAACACACGAAATTCCTTTTTTTTCCATTTTTTCAAATTAACAAAAGTTCTTTCACAAAAAATTCTATAACTCCGATACTAATTGTGCAACAGCTGTCAGATTTATACAGGCGTCTTTTGAATGTTAGGGCTAGTTAAAAAAATATGGACTTGATACTAGTGCCGCCATGTGTCAGCCTACGAACTTTTCAGCTCACCTGTATATATATATACTAATTTTAGTTGATTAATAAAGTCTAAAATAGAGAATGTTAAATTTCAAAGGAATTTGTATATAATTTATATACTTTTAAACAATCAACAAGTAAGACAAAAAAGTTAAAGCAAAGGTTTGAAACTACAAAAAAACCACTTCAAACAAGGATGTCTTACATTTAATTAAATATATATATATATAAACAAATTGCCAGGAATGTCTCTTTTAAAGAGAAGTTATCCTGCTTATTGAATAATGTTTTTATTATGGAAATACCAGAGAACATGACGATTCTTTCTCCTCAATCATCGAATCGAATTTTTCAACAGTGAATCTATAAAAATATTATTTTAATTATAAAGAAAAATAAACAATTATTTGAGATTTGATTGTTTAATTAAAGATTTATTTAAATATTATTTGAAAAGTCTTTTTGGAATAAAGTGTGAAATTAAAAAAAAAAATTATTATAATTTGTCCACATAATAATTCAAACAATCTTTTTAGTTATGAATTAATAATTATAAAATAAAGAATAAAAAACTTTCCAAATAATCAATAGAAAATTAACATTTCTTAAGTCTTATACGATCAATGATTAAAACTTTTTTCTCTACAAGTACTAATAAAGTTCAATTATTTATTTATTATACATTATTTTCCTGTAAGTGATTATAAGGAAAACTTAAAGAGATTTGTTTCAAGAAATAATATAAAGTTATTAAGTATAATTATATTTATGATATACTTACTTGGTTGTGTGTACATTGAAGATACTGTTGTTTTATCACAACCTTTTTCCGAAGAGCAAGTCTCATTTGTTATACTTTGATTAATAGGCTCCGTGGCTATATTTGAAATTCATGTGATATTAATAGTTTGAATAAGAATAGATTGTAAAATTATAAATAAATCGATAATTAATTATTATTAGATTATATATATTATTATAATTAAATAGATTAATAAGAATAAATTGAGATGTTATTTGAAAATTTTATAGAAAAGAGATTACGATTTAATTCACTTAATTTTGATTTTCAAATTGATTGATTCATAGAATATAGAAAAAACTACCCATTGGGAGTAGATAGATCTTAGTTTAGTGTAAGGATCGGCAACCTCCGGCCAGCGACATCTTTGTATCTGACCGACCACTTGATTCATTTTAATTAATATAATATAATCTTTTTATTGAAAACTAGTTTTTAAATATAAATATAATAACGAACTTGAAAAGAAGTGTAATCTCTTAAATTAAATAAATTATTAAAAATTTAATTAATCTCATTAGAAATTGAAATCGTTTTTTCAAAATAAAATTAATTAATCATTAATTAAAATAAAATATAAAATTATATAAAATTTTGACAATATTTTGATATTCTAAAATTTAAATCGAAATCTATAATAAAATAGTTGATTTAATTTTTCACAAAATTTTCGAACAAGTTTCTAGCTTGGTCAAGTTTTCAATTATGACCCGAACTATAATACGGTTGCCCATCTTGATTCATAGGATGACCATATTTCGAAGACACCAAACCGGGACAAACGGTTTACCTTTTTTTTTAGAACCAAATTGAAAAAATTTTGAAAAAAGTACGAAATGTCCTAAATATTTAAAAAACGGGACAATAATGATTCAGTGTGTTGAAAACACGTAACTTTGACATCAAAAATATACTTACCAACAATTTCATCATCAACACTCACAAGAAAATCATCTTTAAAAAACATATAACCTATAATTGAAAACATATAAACAAGTATAAGGGCAAGGACAGCAGTTAGAATAATAGAACGTCCATTTCTGGTTACAGATCGAATAACATTAAGTAGTGTCTCCTCACGATATACGACATCAAACAACTAAAATAACATTAAAAGAATTTATTAGTATTAAAGATGAAAGATAAAAATAAATAAAATGAAATATATTTGAAACTTACCAAAACAGAATAGAAAAAGGGGTGCATAAATAATCCCAGTACGCAAAATATCAAATAAGCCAAATGATAAAGTAACTCTGCATCGGTTAACATTTGATTTAAATTTTTAGAAAGAGTGCCCTGATTCCCCATTATACTAACTAAATGAATTCCTTTTAGAAAAAACTGAAATAAAAATAAAAAAAAATCAATAGAATTATGGATTTCCATTAAAATAATCATTAAAAATACAAAATAGACATTAAAAATAAAAAAAAAATATATTTATATTATTATACAAATTATATATATTGTCTATGTCTAAAGCATAGATATATTAATTACAATTGAAAATAGCAGGGCTTCGAACCGTTATTTTTTTCGTTTCGGTTTTCGTTCCGGCAAAAATAACGGTTTTTTTCGGTTTTCGGTTTTCGGTTCAGCTCCGATTAATTAATTTTAAAGACCTTTTATTTGTATTAGAAATTTAGGTCGGGGTATGCCGAGTGGCCATAAATATATAAAAATATTTCTTGCTACCACCCTAAATCATACTACATGAATTGATACAATATAATATAAATAATAATAATTAATTAAAGGTATAATAATTAGAAGTATATAATATAAGATGTTAATATAATTTATTAAACGAAACAAATAAGTATGAATATTTTTTTACATCCTTCTACTTTCAAACACTCAACAAACGAATCAAATTCGTATATTTAATGTTAAAGTATACAGGATTCTTGGATATATTTACTTATAATTATGACTAGAATTATAAAAGATGAAAATTATACCTCTAATTATTAAAATATCTTCTAATATATTTTCATTTAAACTATTTCTATTGTCTCGTAAAATAAACTTTAAACCAGAGAAAGCTCTTTCAACACTAACTTGTGTTGCAGTATCTCCTAAAACCACCATTGCAATTTTGTTAAAATGAGGATATGTATTTTTATTTTCCTCCCAAAATTCTAAAATAAGTTTTTTACTGTCTAATCTTCGTACTTGGTCAAAGGTATTCAATATTTGTTTAAATTTATTTAATAATTTTATTTATATTTATGAATCATTTTCTTTATATCAATACATAACCCTGTAACAAATGGAATAAATAATTTAAAAAATTAATACTATCATTAAATCAAAATATCAGTATTAAACAAACGATGAAAACATTAAATTCTGTATTGCGACTACGAGACGCTGCCAACACAACCGAAGGGAGAGTATGACTAGGACACTAATTTTTGAAACAAAGTTTTTAGCGACACCATGCAGTGCGAGGCATAACTAATTGAAAAAAATTCGGGCTTGGGTGTTGCCAAAACACCTCTTGTGGCAACTCTGGATTGAACACGTACTGAACCGAAATAAACCGATATTATTTTTTTCGGTTCAGCTCCGGTTTTCGTTTCGACAAAAATACCGGTTTTTTTTCGGTTTTCGGTTTTCGGTTCAGTTCCGGTTCGAAGCCCTGGAAAATAGTGCCAAAACTTTATGAATAAAATATCACTATAAAACTTGAAAATAACCCGTAAATAACTTTTCATTATATATATATATATTATATTATATATATATATAATTAAATTTTTAATTGTTTAACAGTTATATAGGGTGGCCAATTTTTTTGCCTCTTATAGGTTATAGGCAGTGGCGTACCTAGGGGGTGGCGGTGGGTGCGGTCCGCACCGGGCGGCACTTATCTTGGGGCGGCATTTTTTATATTTAGTTATAGTTGTAAAAAGCAACTTATTCATTTCATATTTATTTTTTTTCTTTCTTGAATAATAAATCATTATTATGATTATTATAAGATTACTATTTGATTTATATAAATTATGATAAACTATATGATTTAGTGTAAATTTTGAATTCTAATTCCAAGAACAGGATAATAATTTTATTTTATTGTATTCATTAAAATTCGTTGAATTCGTAAATGCATCTTTACGATTTTGTTCGGCAATTTTTCCTAACTAAAATTTTTTGATATCAGTTTATAAATGTCATTTCTTTTGAAAAGTTTATATGATTACTTTGAAGTGATATACCAATATTTTTTTTAAATCATCGATTTTTCTTTTGAAAAGCAGGGCCGGCGGAAAAAATATAAATATAAATTTTGAGAGCATTATACACGATTTTTCTAGTATGAAAGCTAGAAGAGTAAATATTATATTAATATGTTTACAAGTGCATACAAATATGTGTAAAAAAATTTACTCTGTGTATTAATTAATATTGATTAAATAACTTAATAATTTATTTATGTGTATTAATTTATAAAAACCACTATTTGATTAACTTATAATAAAAAGGGCGGCAAACCGGAGATCGCCCCGGGCGGCAAAAGTTCTAGGTACGCCACTGGTTATAGGTTTCCCTTTCTTCCTTTCTCTGATCAATTAAATCAATCTTAACAAAGGGTTATTAAGAAGAAAAATATTTATATAAGCGATGTCATGGTTATTTAATAAAAAGAATAAATTAAAAAAAAATAATATTAAACGCAATTCAAAATAATGAGTTTTTATTTTATTGTAGTTGTAGAGGACAGGAAATATTTCAGAAATTTATTTTATTTTATAAAATGAATAAAATATTAGTATTTATAAGTATTTATTTCTCTATTAGCTACTCAGCCAGGACGTTCCTTCACACTTTGGGGTTCTAATACCTCGTGCTATACATATAATTATCTATCCCTGGACTCGAAAGTTCTTGGCCGCAACAACCACATTTCTCCAAGTGTCCCTATCCTGAGCCACATCCATCCAACTCCTACCCTCTCCCATCTCTCTTAAGTCCCTTCCTACGCGTCTTTGGTCTTCCAAGCGGTCGTTTTCCAATCGGGCTCCCCACCAATATCTTTCTCCACTCCCATTCTAGCCACGTGCCCTCCCTATCGCAGCCTTTTTCGCTTTTATAACCCTAACTATTTCTGGAGATGCATAGAGGTCATGAGATTCCTCGTTATTTAGTCTCCGCCATTCCCCGGTGTCCTTATCTTTCTTTGGCCCATAAATACTGGGAAGAATCCTATTCTATAAATACTCTGAATCTACTCTCATCTCCCAGGGTCATAGACCATGCCTCACACGCCTATAATACAACAGACAAAATAATTATTTTATATACACGTGTATTTTAATTGTGATCCCCTTTGATAATAATTTGGATGAGATAAGCCTCTTTACTGCATGATAACAGGCGTTTCCCGATTGCAACCTCGATTTAAATTCTTCTCAAAAATTCTTATCCTTCGTGATTATATTAAATTATTCTACATATTCAAATTCTACATTTTGTATATTAAGATTTTGTATGTTAATACTGTTCCTCTCTGTTACTAAATATTTTGTCTTATCACTATTAATTTCTCTCTCTCAAATTCCATCTCTTTTCCTACCTCGATAAATTTTTTTAAATGCTTATTAATTATTAACTTATTAATTCAAATCAAGTTAAATGATTATTAACACACTATGAGCGGCTAGCGTAGGATATCAGACAGTGCTGCGCAGCGGGTCAATTTGCCAGTTATGCGTGTGAAAATAAACTTGATAGAGTAAAAGTAATGGTTAGATGTTTGCTAAATTTAGTAATGGGTCTTATCTGCAACTATATTTTATATACATTTATTTATATGTTTTTTTTTTATTTTATTTATCTTCCAAATAATAAAATAATTCAACATCTGCCTTATTTGAGGCAACACACGAACTTATAATGATAACAAATATATACATTATATATATAAAGATAGAGGGATATTATAGAGGGGGGGATTTAGATAGATATTGGTGAGAGTGATAATATGAATTTAAATAAAAAGAAAGATGATAGGGATAATATGGGAGAGGAGAGGAGATGGAGCGATTGACTTAAATCAGTCCGACTAATATTTTTATATTTGATATGTATATTTCAGAAATTCGTGAGTTTCTGCAAGACTCACTTGTTTTATAAAAATACAATATTACTGTTCGAGTTTCTTATGAACAAAATTATACAAAAACAATAAAATAAACATTTCAAAGATTTAAAGCTATATATATACAGAACAATATTATACTAGTTTATAAAGTTACGTGTAGTTAGTTGCTAATATTTTTCTTTAATGTGATATTTGAAAAAACAATCTCCCCGAAGCAGCGAAATTTTACAAAATTCACACATATAACACGTTAAACTTTTTTTTTTATGTGCGACACATACACGACACTGTCTTTGAGGTTTCAGTTTTGTTCCACCTGTGGTAATTTTCACTAAATTATGTCTATCGAAATCTTTTGATAACCTCTCTGGAGGATCACTTCTTATGGACAGCGGATGTAGCTGGTACAGGATCATCTGTATTGCCAGGAAGAGCTTCCATCCATTCCTTTGCCACATCGTGTAAAAAGACCTTATACTTTTTTTTGAATGTAGATTTAATGCTTTAAAAACTCTAAAAGCATTAAATAACGCACAATTGATGAAAAACATAACAACTCTTTTCGTCCATTTTTTGGTACGACGCACAATTGAGTAATATGATAAGTATTGGTCAGCGCGATCAACACCTTTCATGTATTTATGATAATCAATCACGCATATTGGCTTCGAAATTCTATTTTTTGTTGCCCAGTCAATATTATGGCTTTCCGCAATGTCAGCCGAATGCACAGTTGAAATCATTCGGACAATTCTCTTTGATTGCCAACATTGTAATAAAATATTTTGGCGGCGACGAAATATAGATTCCCCCTTGCTAGTTTAAGATCTTTCAAACACAACTGGGAAGGCCTCTGTTTACCCGAATAGTACCACAAGTCCGAAAAACATGCTGGAAAAGTAATTCACAAGTTCCAACACTATTATAATAGTTGTCCATATATATGTGATGCCATAAGTTGGAACAGGATTCAAGTAGGTTTAAAATTGTTTCTTGTAAACGACTTCATTCACCACAATACATGCGAAAGTTACAAATGTATCCCGTTTTAGCTTCACACACCATTCTTATAAGTAAACCATACTTTATAATTTTTGATGCATTATAAACTTTAAATGATAAACGGCCCCTCCATGGCATGATGCTCTCATCTAGTGATAACTCTCTCTCTGGCTTATAAACTTCCTGAAATTTAAGTAAGAAGTAAGAAATAATCGCGCGGATTTTTTCAGGCGATCTCTGTCAACACTGACATCATAATTGGAGAAATGCCACGCATACCATATCTGTCTAAATCTATCCCTGAAAATTGGAGTTTGGATAGTTTTATCTGTAGACCAATATTCGTCTCTTGTATCTTTACGAACTCGTCCCATTAGGAGAAGTAGTCCGAGCATTTTTTTTAAATCTATCACATTTTGCTCTATCTCGAAATTTATCTGTGTTTTGTTCGCGATACCGATTGGTTTCCGTTGCCATATATTCAAATAAGTCATCTCCAATAAATAGCTTAACGACATCTATTACACTCTCTGAATTATCTGGCATTACAAAAACTCCACTTTGTCCTAAAAAATGTTTAATAATTGGTACATTATCAGTTGTTGACCAATCAAGCACTTCGTCATCACTGTCTTCGGAGTCGCTGGATGATTGTATTGTCAAAACTCGATTTCTTCTAGGTCGAAATAATTCCTAGACACTTTCACTGTCTAAATCAGGAAATTCCGCGTCACTTGAAATCTGCGACAAGTCATCTGCATATACATCACTATCACTATTAGAATCCATTGTCTATGAATAACAAAATTTAAATAAATTTATACTGCTTTAAAAAGTATTAGAAAAATACGAGTTGTTCTGAGGATGCAAACTCTACGAACTCCTATGACTTTATGAATTTAAACTAAATAAAAATTCGGAAACAAAATATTTTAAGACCTGTATAAATAAACTATAAACATATATAAAAAATATAAAATAATATAATATAAAAATAAACGAATAAACATTCGTCAGAATGTTTAATCGTTTATTTCTTTATTAAAGAAATTGAAAAATTATAAACCTATTGTCATAAGGGCAAAAAACAAACCATCATAAATACGAAGTTCGGAAATATAATATATATAATATATATTTTCCCTTGTGTGATATAAAATTACTTATTTTAAACGATAACAATATATATCCCTCATATAAGTGGCAACGGGTATAAATACCCGCCCCGCTTATAAGTGGCAGTCCCCGCAACGGGTACAAATACCCGCTCCGCTCATAGTGTGTTAATTATCCTTATTACTAGGCTAGTGTTGTGTTGTAGAGCAAATTATTCGAAACATACTTTTTGTTTTAAAATTTTTTGTCTTCAAATTTTTACAATTTAAAAACATTGTTATTTTATACATTATTATTTTATTTGAGAATGGAAGTGGGGTGGTGGGAGAAAAAGAGAAAGAATACTGAATGATTGAAATACGATGTCAAAATAAATTAGAAATTACAATTAGATTAAAAAATAAAGAAATTATTTTACAAGCTCTTATGCGTGAATAATATGTAAAAGCAAAAGCTTTGTATTAAGGAAAAAAAAGTTTAAATAATAAAAAGCTTGATTTGTTAAAAGATAAATAAAATAAAAATGTTAGTTAATAAGTGATATAAAAAAAATTCAAAATATGATTTTCAATTTTAATAAATAATGATAATTATTATTTTTTAATTGTAATAAAGCAAGGATTTTATTTCTATATATATAAATATAGATAATAATGAACACAATATTGTAATATAAGAATTTTGTATTTTCTCAAAGAAATTAAAACATTTTTAAAAGTACCGTAATTGTTCCAAGCAAGTATAAAGTGGGTTCCGGCCCAACAGAAAAGATGAGTCGCAAAATCGCTGTGGCGACAAAAGTGCGTACACCTGACTGACGAGGCAGTGTGATTACAATTGCCATCGAGATGAGCATAACGGCCCAGATAAAGCCTGACATGTGCTGGCCAAGCTCTGAAAAGCAATGGAGCCAAAAGGATAGATTATGTGCAAACTACATATAGGATTAACTATTTTAATTAGAAATGCAGAAATATATCATAACATTCTTTTAAGAAAGCGCTTGATAGTAATAAAATAATATAATATAAAAACTTACTTGGTATAGCATCAGTAAACGGATAAAAAAATGCTACAATAAGATTAATAAGTACAGCACAATTAAAAAGTAAGTTACTCCAAAGAGACATATGACTGCTTACGGAGAATAGAACCGGTTGGCCTACGAATAGAAAGAGAGAGAGATCACAGAAAAGTTCAAAATATGTTTTATATTAACTTTCTAATAATATTCATCAAATCCATTTATTAAATACATTATAAATAGAGATAAAATTTTTAAAAATTCACAAGTCAGGTTTTGTGTATCTTAAATTAAAGATAATAAAGAGATTATTAAAACAAAATAATGTTTAATTATTTTTATCAAAATAGAATTTTGAATATTGAAAATATAAATTTTAGAATAAATAAAGAAATACCTCGTAATTTTTTTTGCCATTTCATTTCATTAAACATATCTTCTGCTCTTTCAAAGAAATCAGAAACTTTTGAGCCTTGATCATCCCTTTCTGCGGTGTTGAGAATCCGAGCTTTCGTATCGGATGTCAAATACTCACAGATTTCAGGGATTGGAAATACAATTTGCTCAAGTGTACGATCGTGGCGAACAATCTAACAAAAATAGAAAAGAAATCAATTAGAAATGTAAGAACATCGTAAATTAGGTAATTCTTATGTAAACTAAAATTATTTGCTTTATGCTTTATGCGCATTTCGACAGTTTTTAATTAAAAATTATTCTTTTTAAGTAGTATATTTTTATTAAAAGTTTAATTTGAATTTACATAACCTAATAAAATGTTTCAACTAGTGCCTAAAGTTAAATCTATAAATTTCATAGACAGTCCATTTTTTAATAATTACAGTTTTAAATAAGTTACCTCAATTTGTGAAGTATGGGAGGCATAATACTCAAGAGCTTGAGTCATTTTAATATCAGTACTATTTTCAGAATGCTTTAACAATGCTGCAAGCTCTTTATTATGTTGTGCAAGTTGATGACAAAGAATATATATATTATGGCCCACCTAGAAATTGGAAACATATCATTAAAAAGTATTAAAATTTCTATAAATACAATAATATTAATTATTTAATATACTTCTTTAGGAGATACTCCATCATCATTTTCTGAAGAGGTATCATCGGTATCATCATCGTCATCAAGGACTTCTTGATGATAAGCACGACATGCAACATCAACCTAAAAAAAATTAAATATAAATTTTCTCAAAATTAAAAAAAATAAATAAATAATAATTAATAATATTATACCAATTGCTTTGGATTCATATTATAGAGAATTCTTTCGGCATTTTCGCTATCTCCACGAGATTCCATAATGGCAAGTAATAATTTGGAAGCGTTATTTTTTAATTCAAGCACTAAATCCATCCTTGATTTTCCTAAAGGATTGATATCATTCAAGATGAGTGCTGTTATAATATCTAAACCATTGGATTCATGAGTAGCAATACAATTTTGATTTTCATGACATGGGCCCTGACAAAATTCAGTCAGTGTTTCAAGCGTTTGATTTATTAGGGTAACATTATATTCATTGATATATAATCCAAGAAGTCCTAATCCACCGGTGGTTGATCCACAAATACAATCAAGAAACATTAATGTCTCGGAAACCAAATTATAATTTGATTTGTTATTTTGATTTCGTAACAAACCCTAGAAAAAAAATACAAGTAACATTTCAAATCACAAGAAATATAAACTTCGATAGATTCATATTCATTCTCAAGTTTGTTAAGAATAAATTTATTTCATTGTTTTTCACATTTTGGTATTTTGAGTGAAATAAAATAATAAATGCATGAAAATCGATTATTTAATAAACGATTATTTGAGAATTATAAAATAAAAATAATAACTTAATAATTAAAATTGACTTTATGTTTGAAGACTCTTATGGTGCTAGTCCAGAATGATTTCCATTGATGATTCGATTTATTATATTTATTTTTAAGTCCTTTACAGTCACATCTCTAACATCAAAATATTTAAACCTTTGAGTTTATTTGTTGTTATTATTATTATTTATTTGTTTATTTATTTATTTAACGATATATTTACATATGAAAATGTTTCTTTAAATAAAATACAAATAAAGAAATATAGAAAAAAGTACCTGTAACGAGCGGTTGTGATTTTCGCAAAGTAATTGAACAAATCGAAGAATTGGTTGCATAACGAGAACTTTGGTGCTAAGTTTATTTTGGTCGTCTCTATCACGATGTTGTTGACCGCTCAATTTTTCAGCGATCATGTCTTGTAGAGCTGAGCCTGCAACAAGATTAAGTCCCGGTCCAACAGCCTCATCACCAGGTAAATGGGCTCTCGCGCTTCCTAAAGCGTTCACCGTTGCATAGGCAGCTTGATTAAGTTCATCACGAAGTTCTTCCGTAATCATAACACCGTTATGTTTCACTAAAACCATGCAATCCAGGTAAATTAAAAATATAAAAATTGTTATTATTTTTTTTTTTAATATTTGAAAAAATATATAAGTTTAGAATTCACATAAACACTTACACCCCCTTTTTTTGTTTAACTTATCCAAATCTTTAGATTGTTCTTTATCTTCGTGAGCTTTAGCCGCTATATCAGATGTATTGACAGTGACCGTTGCTTTAATTTCTTGTTGTGCTTCTTTCATTTTATCAAAAAATACTTTGAAAAAAGATTGACTTAATTCACCACCCATAAGCTTAGAAAACATAGATTTTTGTATTATGGGATTTCCTCCTTCAAGTAATGCAATCCCAAGTTCAACTGCTTCCACGAATATTGATGGCGAATGAATAGAATTAATAACTAATTCCACAACAAGATCTGAAGCACCCTCCTTATCTAAATGACTTTGAACTTCATGTAATGTTCTTCCAGCTCTACTCAAAATTTTAGCTAAAATAATTCAATTAATTATTAAGTATAATTAATTATAATTATATATTATAATAAAAATAAACATTACCTCCCGGTCCATGTGTAACAGGTGGAAGAGGATAATGTACTGCTAGTTCAACAGTTTCTCGATTCATTACAAACAATTTTCCAAAATATCTAGCAAGCAAAAGATTTCGTAATGTATCACCCTGAAAACCAATGTCCAAAAAAAATTTTAATAAATCATTGATTAAATTTTTTAAGAAATAAATAAAAAAAATTAAAAATTAAAATTGCATAAATGCATACGCAGTATATACTAATATTGAAATAAAAGTGGTATACAAATAATATTTATTTTATTTTAAAAATATCCAATCTAATTAAATATTTAAAAGAAGAGAGCGGATTTAAAAGAAAATTATAATTATATATAATGATAATATAAATAATACAAAAACATTCATAAACAATACATAACTTGCAAGAAAGAAAAATTACTTAATTATTATTAATAAATTTGATTATTTATTTAAATAATATTTTATAATATTTTTAAAATAATTTTAAATGTTAGTATTTGGAAATTAAGAGAATAAATTTTATATATATATATATATTCCGTGAAAATTTTTATTATTATGAGAAGTTATATCCGGGTTAAAATTATTCAAATTAAATGAATCTCTTAATGATTTGTGAAGTATGATTTGTGAAGTAGAATTAATTTTATCACTCAAATAAAATGTTATTATACAAATATTAATGAATAAAAAAAATAATTTGTTTGTTTATAAAGATAAAAAATTAAAAAAAAAACACAAATTTTAAAAATTCGTTGTAATTTAGATCAATCTTAGTTATTTATGAATTGTGAAATCATGAAATGCAATAATTTATCATATTTTTAATAAATGTTGGATAATATTGAAACAGTTCTTTCTTATAAAAAAGCATACTCTTAAAACTAATCCACTCTCTAAAATTTATAAAAACAAAAAAATAAATAGCAAAAAAAACAATATAGCATAAGATAAACAAAAAAGAAATTAATAAAATAAATATTGAAACATTTAATTACATAATATACATTTATATTTTTTGATTTAAATAACAAATGGCTTAAAAAGTTTAAATTAATGAAAGCAATAGATTGTATATTTATTTATGGTGAATGATCTACATAATAAATGTTTAATTCAAATATATAATATATAAAATATAATAATAATTACTTTTAGAATAAGAGGTAAGTGAGGTAAATAAGTATATTATTTATTTAAGCCATATGTGATTTCAAGAAATAAAAAAATGAAAATTTACATAGAAGGTAAAAAAAATTGTTTCATATAAAAGGGAGAATATAACAAAAAATCCCTTGATTATTTCTTATATAGAGTGAAATTTTAAAATAATTACAAATAAGTACAATAAACTAATAACTAATAATATTAATAAATTAAATTGGTCAAATATAAATAAACCAGAATTTCCCAATAAGTCTTTCCATAGAAGTCTCCATTTGAAATGATTTTATACACATGTATCAACCATAATCGAAATAGATAATTACATCATATAACATTCAAGGGTTGAAGAGAAAAGAAGTTTCCAATTCTGTTTTCGTTATATTAATTTATGAATATGAGATCTTTATAAAATTGTGGGATTTATTTAATGTTTATAAAAAGAAACGTTATTGGATTAACAACTTTCTTAGTTAGAAAAATTGGATTTATTTTAATAACTAAGATAATAAAATAATCATGGGATTTTTTAATTATATGAAAAAATGTATTGAAAAGGTAAAAAGCTGATTTAGTATGAGACAATTATATTCTGAGAGCATAGAATTTAAAATATTTCTGATAAAAAATTTGCTCAGTTCGATTATAAAAATGTTTTCATTTTTTTTAATTAAAAACGAAAAATTGAATAAAAGTTTAGAAATAAGTTTATTTTATGAATTTGTTTGAATCAAATTAAATTAACTATGTTTTTTTAAGATCTGAAATATTATCTCATAATATCAGATAAATTAATGCAAATTTTTTATATATTATATGTATGTTTAAAATATGCCTATAAATTCAATTTTATAAAGAAAATTTAATTAGAAAAAGAAAAAAAGGTAATCTCTGTTTAATGAATGGAAAAATGCCGTGTTGAGACGAGAGGGAAGATGAGCGGTGGGCATGCTACAACCAACAACAAGAAACACTGAAGAGATAAGAGAAACGATAAGGACGCAGCGACCAATTCGTACCCTGGCATCAACCGGGGCTGCTCCTCCGGCTCCGACTAATGACTCGTCAGACTGACAGCATGTTTAAACAAAGCAATTATTTACTAGACTCTATACAAAAGATAGCATTTCAAAAATCACAAATGCACAAACCATTCTTTTTCTATTGATTGATTTATTAAAAATAATAAAATAGAAATCAAATTAATTTTGGATGTCAATTTTCCCCTTAATTGACACTAAATAATATCAATCAAATTTTAGAAATTTTAAGAATTTAAATTAAATATAAATTTATTCTTTCTCTTAGTGTATCTTTAACAAATTTTATTGTTTCAAAAAATAAAAATAAAAAAATCATAAAAATATCTAAAATTACCCTCAAATAAGATTAATATCTAATTTATAATAAAAACAAATAAAAGTTAAAAGAATTTAAAAGGAAAAAATTTGATTTCTATTCATATCAAAAAATTCTAATAAAAATTGTATATCACTTATTTCCCATGCATTAAAATTTAATTAATCTAAATATATATAAATAGTGATCATTTTTCAAATATTTTATATCAATTAATGCATAAATACAGTTAAATAATTTATACCAAAACTTTTTTTTTTAAGTTAATTTTAGTATTTTTAATTTAAAAAAATACACAAATACCTACTTCCCTAACTAAATTGAAAGTAGTTATCAAAAATTCAAATCATAGTTATATATTAATATAGATATATAAAATTAAAATTTATTAGGATTGTTAAAATTAAATTTTCTAATAAGTTACCAAAACAACAATGTGTACATAGTTAATATTCAAAAATGAAAAAAATGTTTAATAAACGTAAATATCAATAAAAAAGCTTATATAAATAAATATATTCATATTTTTGTGATTCTATTGATAAAAAAGAAAAAAATTAAATTTGAAATATTTTTCAATAGAAAATAAATTTAAATTATATCATTATTTAAATATAATTGATTCTTAAGATAAAATAAATTGTACTTACTTATAAATTAAAATAATATTTAAATTCAATTAAAAATTAGAGATTTAATTTTATTATAAATTATAAATTTCGTATATTTTATCTACTATATTGTCTTAAAAATAATTAAATAGCAAGAAATAGGTTGTTTGTTTTTTATCTAAATTTACAAATTGAAAATGTACATATTTTTATTTAATTTTCAAAATAATAAGTTAATATTTGTTTTACCTAATCATAAACTTTAATTATAAAAAAATATCTATACTAAAACAAATGACATGTTATTTTGTGGGAAATTTAGAATAAATACAGTTACTTACTAGTTAATTGATGATTTTCCTAAATCATAATTTGATAAAATTATGAAGTTTGATGCTAAAGATTTCTTTGATTATAAAAATCATTTCATTATATATTTGTAATAATTTCTTTTATATATATATATATATATATTAATAATAAATTACTAAACATATCTTTCTAATTAAAAAGATCAAAAACTTTTAGTAAATTATTTAAATTCTCTCACACCTTTTCTCCATATTCAGGATCAATGGCCATCATTTCACGAAGTGTTCTAAGTACCTTCACACAAAGCTTTTCTTCTTTTTCTTCTAGTAACTTTTCAGTATGTTTAATTAATCTATAATAATTATTAATCAACAATTATTTATTAAAATTCAATGTAAAATAAATAATCAAAGAAAAAGAGAGCATACCTTCTAATAAATCCTCCATTTTCACATCGTCTTCGTGGTTCTGTTCCACCCGGAAAGAGAAGTTCTGGACGATATAATATATCCACTAGTAAAGAAAGTTCTGATTGGACAAGAGGCTTAAGTTGCTCCTCTAAAAGTGAAACAATATCTTGCAAACTTTCGATAATACTTCTGTCCAGGCGCATGAGCTTCGTTTAAAAAAAATTAGAAAGAATGTATTGTATTTTTTTTATTAGAGAATTCAATTTTAAATAAATTAATATAATTTGAATTAATATTCATTCACCTGTGATTGGGAACGTTCCATTTTTGGACTTTTGGTTGCTTGTATCCATTTAGTGGTTTGTCGGGAAAGAAGTGCCGCTTTGTTAAAAAGATTGGCTATTAGAGATTCTAGATCTGACGGTATTGCAATACCACGTCCTTTAGCTATAAGATAAATGTGATTATAATCACATTTAGGAAAGAATAAAGGTATTCCTTGACTTACCAACATCTGAAAGAGTGCGAATACAATTATCTACATTATATCTTTGTCCACCTGTTAGCCATGTACATTGAGATATTCTAAATGCAGATTGTAAAAGTTGAACGAAAATTGGTTGTCGACTCTAAAAACGAATCGTTTCAAATGTTTTATTAGAAATAAGAAATATAGATAATTTTCTCAATATAAATTACCTGCACGGTTGTGCTTTGATCGGAAAAAGGACTGTTAAAAAATGTTGTTATTATATTCATAACGCTATTAATAACATAAGATTCTAGAGCAAGATCTGCACGATTACGATCTAAACTGCTTGTGGCAACAAGGCCCATGTCGACAAGAAAACTTTTTTCGAATAAACTCCACATATGATTTGATGTATAAATATCTTTCATTTCAACTTCAGTATCAATATAACAATGATTTAAAAAATTGATATAAGCTTCTTTTACCTAAAAAGTAAACAATAAATGAATTAATAAATTAATATAAAAATTGAAAATAAAATCAATGGAATATACCTCTGGTATACAATCAGGATGTGTAACCATAGCAACAATATCATCCAAGGGTAGCAAACTGTGACATTTTATTTCTGTGATAACATTTTTCCCCATTGTACAGCAAGCAAGTAATTTAACAAGTTCCACGTGGTAACTAAAAAAATAAAATTAAAATTCATTTAACTAAAATTAAAATAATTATAAAATAAGTAAACAAAAATGTACTACCTAAGAGGACTCGTTTCATCCATTCGATGTCTTTCACACCGCATCATCTCCACAAAATGATTAAATGATGCTTTATCATTATAAAAGACAAGGACATCTTCGCCTGCATTTACAAGCTGTTTCATAATAAAAGATCAATTAAATTGGTAAGTTAAAAAACAAGTATATATGGTAAGATAAAAAAAACAGTTGAATATATGTGGTAGCCCTCATAAAAACCCTAGCTCATCAGGGCTCAAAATAAAATCTCCCCGTTGATCGCGCATAGAAAGTGAAAGCCTTTACCACATGTCTTGCACTTATATTTCTCTCCACTTTCGTGGAGTGTGCAATAGGAACATATTGGCCATTCTGGCATTTGTATTTTTTAATTATTATTTTGATTTATTTTGAAAATAGTGGTATTCTCAAATAGAAGATGTTAACAAAAAATATGTAAACAAGGAAATTACTGAAAATTCAAATAATGAATTAGGAAACTTAGCTGAGAATGAAATCTTAAAAAATGAAAATAGTCACTTAAAACAAGTGATAAAGATTCCCACAAAAGATCTTCAAGAAATTAAAAGTAAGATCTTAGAAAATCCTTGCTCTGAAATTACATAGGATAAAAATAAACAGGAAGCAGACGCTAAATTGCAAAATTTGAAAACTAACCCTATGCAAACTTCTGACAATGCAATCGAATATTTCACGGACAAAGAGGAACTAGAAACTGAAATAGGGTGGTCAACGGTAAATAGAAATGGGAATATGAAAAGGAAAACTTTTTATTCTCCGGAAAATTTACAAAATAAAGAAGACATTTTTGAAAAATCAAATAATAGAAATATTAAACAGCAAACTACTGAATAATAGATGTATAGATATGAGCTTCATATGGTTGGATCGTAACTTAATTTTCTTTCAAACATTTTATATTAAAAGAATTTGGTGCCATTTTATTTAATAGATTCATAAGCGGCTGAATATTTTCAACTGCCGCTACAAAGATCGGAGAGGGTTTTACTGCTTTTCCAGTTGTTTTTTTATTTACAGTTTCAACCTGAAGAGTTTCAAAACGATTTGCCGTTTTTACATTTGGATTGTTTAACCAATATGAATAATAATAATAAAAATGTTTGAAAGAAAATCAAGATCCAACCATATGAAGCTCATAATTATACATCTATTATTAAAGAGATGGAATCAAAAATCACACAATTTCATATATATCAGCTAAAGAAAGATAGGCCATTTAAAGTTGTTCTAAGAAACATACATCATTCAATGCCTGCCGAAGATATTCAAGAGGCATTATTAAATAATGGACATTAAGTTATAAATATACACAATATATATAAAAAATAAAAAAAAACCTCTACCTTTATTCTTTATAGATCTTATATCAAAATCAAGAAATAAAGATATATATAATATTAAAAATATCCTAAATACAATTGTGACTTTTGAACCACCATATCCTAAAAAAGAAATTCCTCAATGTTTCAATTGTCAACTCTTTGACTACCCAAAAAATTTTTGTGCCAGAAAACCCAAAGGGTGCTATGGCACATTTAACCAAGGACTGTAAAATTAAGGATAACAATACAACTCTTTTATGTGCTAACTGCGGCGAAGTTATAAAGGATGTATAATATATAAAGAATTAAAAAAAAACAGTTTCCACCGTTAAGGGTAAAAGTATCTCAACAACCAAAGTAGAAAATACCCCCAAAATGCATGGTCTAAAGAGAAACCTACACCAATAAATGTTCAAGAATCAAATTATCATAAACTTGAAAATTTTATGTTTAAAATGATGGTCAAAATGGATAAACTGTTAGATATTCTAACAGTTCTTGTAACTAAAATGGCATAATGGATAGAAAAATACTTAAAATTGTAATATGGAATTTGCTCGAAATCAAAAAATTTCTTATAAATAACAACATAGATATTACGCTCATAAGTGAAACACATACGACTAAAAGAAGCTACATTAAAATATCCCAATACAATATTTATGACACTAAGCATCCGGATGGAAAAGCTAGAGGAGGAACTGTTATTATAATTAAAAAAAATATTCAACACCATCAATTAAATAGCTATTCGGAAAAGTATCTTCAAGCAAAAACAATTGAAATTGATGAATGGCAAGGGAAACACTATCTGCAGTTTACTGGCCGTCGGGTACTAAAATTGAGTGTGAACATTTTAAACAGCTTTTTAATACCTTGGGCCACAAATTCATCTCAGGTGGAGATTTTAACGAGAAGCACACCCATTGGGGCTCAAGATTGACAACACCTAGAGGGAGGTAACTTTACCAAGCTATTCAAGAAAGAAATCTGAAATAGAAATAGAAATATTAGCTCGTCAACCAACTTACTGGCCTTCAGATTCAAAAAAAATCCCTGATCTATTAGATTTTTGTATTCTTAAAGGTATTTTTCTCTTGATTGCTTAAATATTGAATCTAGTTTGGATTTATCATCTGATCACTCTCCTTTAATTCTAACTGTATCAACCCAATTTGATAAAAGAGTAAAAAATTTTCCCATTTTCAATAGATATACAAATTGGAACTACTATAGAAATTTAATAACAAGAAATATAAACCTCAATATTTGTATAAAAAACGAACAAGATATTGAAGATAATGTAAAAAACTTAACAAAAATAATATAAAAAGCTTCTTGGCAATCTACTACTATAGCAAATTTTAAAAATAAAAAAATTGTTCTCAATTAATTAAGGACAAAATAGATGAAAAACGTAAAGCTAGACATAGTGGCAAAAGAAGTCAATGATATAGATGTATTGTGTGTATTTCATATTTTATAAAAAAATTACTTATTGCCTACATTAAAATAGACAGATTTATATTTTCTAAAATAATAATAAAAAATAAAAAAAATTATTTTGAAAATAGTGGTATTAAATGATTCAGGAATGAATAAAATTGGGGGGAAGGGAAGAGAAACGATATATATAGTATGGTTAAAATATAAAAAAATTATTAAAAGAGTAGTTTAAAAACCATTAATAAAAGAAAATGAATAATAATATAACAGTAATTGAAAAAGAAAAATTAGGTGAGCGATAAAAATCAAAGTGAGCTTGGAAAGAAGGAAAGAACAAGTGAGTGAGGTGGTGAGAGAGGGCATATTGATAATGGCATATTAATATTGGCAATCGACAGTCTCTCAATCGGGATTACAATAACTTTACTCTCAAAAAACTTTGAAATTTTTCCGATTGATAAGTAAAAATTTAACAGGAATAATTGATATTCTAATATAACATCTCTTATTGAAATCATTTAAAAAGATTCATTTCGTTTTAAATGTATTTATTAAAATAAATATATTAAAAATAAATAAAAAAACTTACTTCTTGCATGACCATATCTTGTGATTTTCTGATAAATTGATTTTCTGCTTTAACTATAGTTTGTAAAAATTTCAAATATTGTACATGGCGACCATAAGTCTCAATACAATGGACAAAATGTTGAATTACTTTTTCATTAACTTCATTACATAACGTGGAATTATCCATAAATATACTGCGAACAGTTTGAGCTTCCCGAATCTAAAAAATTAATTAAAAAAAATATAAATATTAAATTAGATCAGGGTGGTAGTTAAGTATTAAGTGGTTATATTTTTTCTTTACTTAAGGTTAAGGGTTTGAACCTCACCAAGTTCAAGTTAAGTTTACAGTTAAATAATTCATTTTAAATAAATGTGAAGTCTGACTAAAATAGGTATAGATTCTAAAAGCTAATAAAATAAAAACTAAATAAATAAATAATAAATCTATATTAAATTATAGAATATTAATTTTTTTTAAATTTAACAAATATTTACCCCTGGATTAAGAAATAAATCAAGTTGTTTATGGAGCAGCATTTGATTTTGTTGATTACTTAAACAAAAGTTCTGAAGAAATTCATGGGCAAGTCTCATGAGTTCATTCATTCGAATATCTTCCTTTTTATCATAAGGTATTTGAAGAAGATCAAGTACAACGGTGTGTACACCAACATTTCGCAAAAGCCGCTGTTCATGTTTTCGTGGTTTCACAACTCCACCAGGTAATTGTTGCATACACAGTTTATTCATCCGGATTAAAATCTATAAAAATGATTATAAATAATATATAATTATCAAAGATGAAGAAGAATAGAATTAGTGGGTCCCACGCCTCACTCCCAAATATGCTCAACCAAATTCTTCTTTTGGGCATCGAAAATATTTTATATGATCTATCTAAACACCCTTTCTTACCTTACCTTCTAATCAAAACTTGGCTTCAATAAATGTATCTTATTTTCAAATTTCATATCGTGTCCAAGACCAGTGCGTGGGGTGAGGCGTAAGGGTTCCGCCTCAGGTGTCATTTTCAAAGGGGCGGAATTTTTGCTGGCAATTAAGAAATAAATATTTTATCAAGTGAACTCTTTAAAAACAAGAAGGAATAAATTTATAATTTAACAATGTCTCTCTCAATTTTCTTTTCAATTTGTTGCATGCATAAATTTAATTGGATAAATGAGGTCAATTAGTTGTACCGGCCCTGTTCCTGAATACATACAAATTTTTTTTTTATTATTATTTTATTCGGCCAGGGAATCTTAATTGGAAATTTTATTTTATATTTTATTATTTATTATTATTATTATTATATTATTATTGTATTATTTAATTTCTCAATTATTTATATTATTAAAAAGGAAAATATTATAGAAGACAGTTTTTCCTATACCCACCTGTTGAATTTTTTTATATTCGTCTGTTTGATCGCTATGGAGAGGAGGTCCAATATCTAAATCAATAGCAGATCCTTGTTTCTCTAATAAATTAATGACTTGGGATGAATGTCTTTTGGTTTCTGCAATACTAGTATTTTCCCCCCCACCAAGGGTGCTCTCATTTCCTCCACTTTCATTACTTGCACAAACACCTTCTGATTTTTTAGAATTTAAAGTTAAACCCGTTGTTATTTCTTCTTCATCATCTTTATTTTTCTTTTTATGATCATCAACACTTTTCGATTTATAAACCCATAATTCACTTTTTTCAACTGATTGCCGCAAAACGTCTAAATCCGATTTTATTTGTTTATAGGATTCAACATCACTATCGGAGACAAGAAGTTGTACCTAAATAAATAAATATCATTGTTTGAATTGAAATCTTCAACACTACTACATTAAATATATAAAGCTACCTGTTTAAATGCTTGTAAGACTTCCTGACGTTGGCTGAAGTGTCGAAAAAGTAAATGTAAAGCTCCTGATACAAGTGGTGGATAGTCATGCATTGTTAAATGTAATAAAACCCGTAGGAATGTACGTCCTCCTTGTCCATCTAAGTCTAAAGCAGCATAATCATCACTTCAACAAATAAAACCATTATAAATTAAAATCACACACAATTGAGAATTTTATTTATTTATTTTTTATCAGAATTATTATTTAATAAACATTCTTAGGTTAAATTTTAAAAAATAGTCAAAAGATTCCCTCTTTCTTTTCAAAATTCTACTTTAGTGATTTGTAATTATGTTATCTTGGTTGATTTGAATAACCTAGCTCCTGCTCGGTACTGTAAAAAATTATTCTTCATGATCTCAGAAAATTGTTTTAAGAATAAAACGACTTTGTCTGGAAATATTAATAAATAAATAATATCTTCCTTTCTTCTATTATTATTTTATTCTCTCATTCTCTCTCTTTCTTTCACACACACAAATGCATACTTTTTCAAAAACCCAAAAACATTTTATAAAATTTTATTAATAGCTCTCTGTTCAGAAAACCTTTCTTGTACAGTGGCGGATTATGGACGTATGGGGCCTCTAAGCACTTTATGAATATGCATTGTTTTTTTGTTCTACCCGCATCCACTACCATTTAAAATTTTTAAAAATAAAAATAAAAGAAAGTTGTCAAATTGTACTTTTTAAATTTTTTTATTTTTTCTTGATAATATTGTTTGCATTTGAATTTAATATTTATCATTGGTAATTGTTTACAAAACGGGAAGCTTCAGGGATTTGGATGAAACTTTGCAAGTAAACTGAATAATATTGCATAAGGAAAGTTTCTTTGGAATTAAAAGAGGAATCCACTGGCAAAGTTTCATTCAAATCCCTGAAGCTTCCCGTTTTGTAAACAATTACCTTATAATTTATTTTATATACGCGAAAATAATCTCGTGCCATTAAGTTTTGTCCATACGAACATTTGCTCTGAAGAGGTTCATTTTAGCAATTATATATGAATGAATGAAAAATATTTATTTACCTTGTACCGAAAATTCCTTCTGCTTGTTGTCCGATGCTTTCCAAATCAATTCCTTTTGGTGGTCCTTGTTGAAGAGATGTGTCTTCAGTAGCTTTTTCGGTTTCATCAAATTCTCTTTTAAATATGGATAATAAGCAACTAATTCTATAATCCAAACGAACATCTAAAATAAACTAAAAATAATAATATTAATAATAATTATATAGTTGGATTATAATGATGGGGTGATCCAATTAGAGAAAGATTCTTATGTTTACAATTACAAGCAGCTTCACAAATTCCAAAATAAGCATATATTTTCAAACTATCGAATGTTAGTTTGTAACAAAATATTTATGAAATAAAATGAACAATACATCCCAATTATGAAATTGATCATATACATGTGAATTTGTATTTATATTGAAACTCAAATTGGATCACTCATTATAATTACAGATTATTATATACTAACTTGTAGAATTTCAATTATTTTTAATTTTGTGTCCATTACAAGGGGATATTCTTTCTTCAGTGGTTTCTTTTGAACATTTGGCGATAAAGCACTTCGTGTTGTAGTTGCAGCACTTGCTCCTCCTAAAGTAAGACTTGTCATTACAAAGCCCATATCACCTATAGATCTTAGAACCCCACCTTCGGCTGAAAATTATGAATTAATTGATTAAACTTTTATTGTTTTTTTATAAATATTAATAAAATATTGCAAAATGAAATATAATAATAATAAATAATATATTTTATATAATATTAAATTTTTAATGAATTATTAATTAAATTATTTACATACATATAAATTAATCATAAATTAAAAATATTAATCATTAATCAATAAGTTAGTAATTTAGTTACAAGACATGAACGATAGAAATACCTTTATCCTCGTTATGATCAACCGAAGCTGCATGTACAAAAGTTTAAAAAGAATACAAGACACAGCACTTTGAGGAAAATACATAAAATCAATTTAATAAATACCGTAGAGATGGAGTTAATTTATAAAATTATAATATACCGAATATTTTATTACCCAATAAAAAATTTAAATAGATATTGAGAAGAACTAAAAAAATTATATTTTAGCTAGATTTTTTTTAAATAAAGGAATTATAATTATTTTAAATTTATCAAAATTTTTAACTATAACTATACAATTATTTCCATTTTAATAAATGTACAATATAATTTTATAAAGAATAAAAGATTATTAACTCAAATAACATATCAGAGTTAATTTCTGAAGAATTTTTGATATATTTATTGCGTAATTACAATCACAAATACATATATTTAAATAGAAAATTATTCAATCATTTATCAATTTTTTCATTTAAGAATTGTATTGAATCTTAAATGATATTTTTGAATAATATATATAGTACACTAATTTGAAAATGATTTTATAATGATGAATGAAGAAGAAAACATAATATATAAAGCAAGAAAGCTTTGGGTGTATTAGTAGTGATTAGCCCAGCTGTTAATTACTTACAGTCAATGTCACCTGTTGGAATCTTGTCGTTGGTAACTTCTGAAACGCAATCCAATATAGAAAGGAGAGTTTTAGTGAGCCGAAGAAGATCACTGAAGCTATAAAATCCAAAATAAATAAGATCTCGTGCAAGTTTCACCACCTAAAATAAATATATAAAAAGATGTATTATTTATACACTGAAAATTTGTGGATTAATAATATAAAATTTAAAATAATCGAAAAATTATTAATAAAAAAAAATATTTATTTAAAAATATTCATTAAGTTATTTATGTTGTTTAATTACAAAAAAAAAAACAATAACCATTCTCTATTTATATATTTTAAATTAATATTTATAATTGATATAGGTTACTTAATTTGTAAGGGTCGAAATAAAAAACAATTTAAATAAATTTAGTAGATTACTTTAATCTATTTTCCTTACTTCAAACGTTAATTTATTATGATCGTGGTCACTAAAACTCCATAACTTTGATCCAACATTACATAAATAATCCTCAACGAATAAAATAGTAGAACTAAATCTTGCGCGTACTGCTTCCTTGTTTTGATCAGGCGTTTTGTTATTATCATAGCTATAAAAAAATCAATGTTTTAAATTTCAATTAAAATTTATATAATTATATTATAATTTATATTTATAAATAATATGAAAAAAATTATAAAAATAAATAATTAATTGTTTATAATTTCAAAATAAAAATATTCTTACTCTTGAATAGACATTTGATTAGGTATTTCTGACCACAAACGAGCATATTTTACCGGGGTAACTTGTTCTTGAGGATCGCGATCAACATGTAAATGGAGCATTAATTGACAAAAAGAAGCACGGAGCTCATAAGGAACATTTTCATCAGCCATACACCTGATTAAAAAAATATGACATTAAAAAATTATACCAAAAGATTCGAAAAACTTGATCGATAAATATTCATAGTGAATATTTTAAATATAATAATAATTTTTACAGATTACTTACTTTAATATGAGATCAATATCCAAATGAGGGGAAAGATTGTTTAAAGCAAGATATTGACGATTCAAACACATATTTGAAAAAAGATTTAGTTGATGTCGATAATAATCAAGTATTGCTTGGTTTTCTCTAAAGTTGGGATTATTTGGATTGGAGAGTTCTGTCAGTGATAATGAGTTCTAAAAAAATATAAACCGTAAATTATGTGAAAATAATAATAATGGTTTTTATTCTTATTACTAACCTGACCATTATTCCAGAAAAGAAAAACTTCATCATCTTCCACAATGGTTAAAACTGAACCTAATTCATCTTCTAATCCCTCATCAACTTCCAGTTGAGTTTTTACCATTCTAAAATGTAATAATATATAAATAGTTAAATAAATTAATTAATAATATAATAAAATTGACATTAATATTGTTTTGTTTCAGTCAATAACTTTTATTTCGAATATAAAAAAAAATTAATTTTCTAGGTCTAGAATATTTATCCTAGAAAATAATACTTAATTTAAAATATTAAGAGCCAACCTGGTTTCAATAAGAATGTCAGCATTTTTCGCACTAAGTACGCTTTTACAAATTAATTCTTGTGTTACGGCAATGGCTTTTTTATTGGATATGCATAAATCGGATAAATAATCAAGAAATCTTGACTCCCAGTTATGCATATTTTTCCTTACTAAGCCAACAAACGTTTCTATTTCAGCAGCAGTTATATGTTTTTCTAGTAATTTTCGATTATTATGGAGTAATGCTGTTATAGTATCTTCAGCTAAAATATCATATCTGTAAATAAAAATTTAACAAATTTTAAGAAGTTGCAAATAATAATTAATTGTAATTATTGTTTATATATATATATATATATAAGACATCATACATAATTTGCAAATAGTATAAAACACTTAGTTAAGAGAAAAATTGATGACAATATGTAATACACTTTTATTCTTCAATTCTTTTATTCAAAAATGGCAAGTTATTATTCTTAAAATTAACTTTTAATCATATTTGGATAAAGAAATGTTTACCCAATTTGTTGTTGCATGAAACGAAAATGTTTTGCAATATATTCCTGATTTTTTCTATAATCTTGTTGGCTAAGTCTGAGTATTCGGTAACATAATCGAAAAATATGTTTATAAGGTGCATGGCGTGGATCGCCAAGTTCTTCGATTCGAAGAAATGGCCCTTCTCCCTCAGCAGATTCAAGAAAAGGAGCTTGCAAGATTTTGAACAATTGTTTGAGAATAGATTGTTCACGAAGCAACTTTTGCCGATCTCGATTTGGATTAGCTACACTTAATTCCAACGCTTCGGACTTGTTTTGTTCATTTTCTTGGCCTGCTATGAAATATACAATATCTTGAAGTAAACTGGTAACAGCTCTAAAAAAATATAATACAAATATACATAATTGGTTATACATTGATTAATTAATAATATATAATATATATACAAAAATTAGACCTTCTTTCATTATGGGAAATATTGCCTTTCTCCAAATTCGATGATATAGAAGCCAAAACTTTACATGCATCATTTGCAAAATCTAAATCTCGAACTTCTGTTGGAGAAACAGAAATTAAAGCAAAGGCCTCCTTATCTTCTTTTATGGGCGCGCAGCCAACCTAAACAACGATATTAATTGGATTATAAATAAAAACAAAGTAAAACTAGGTCAACGTTTAAAATTTTAATAATATTATTGTATTCGAAATAACAAAAAAAAACAACTTTCGTAAACATGTTATTCATAAAATTTGACTTTAAATATTTCTATTAATATTAATTAATAATTTTGCATGGTTATATTGAAATATTATTGATTGAAATAGAAAATAGTCACCTTAGACATCACTGGCTTTTCTTCATCCTTATCAATTGGAATGCTCGTGCTGTGCACCCAAGTCAACGTGCATAAATGGTGCAAACGTACGTATGAACTTTGAGGGACTAATGAATCCCCTCGTGTCAAGGTGGTTGGATTTAATTCAAAAAGTGATGAAATCTCCATGGAGTGAGGGACAGAAACCAAGTGATAGCACGGTTTTGAACTCACTAAAATTAATTTATTAAAATCATATTTACTAAATTGTTATAATTAATTAAATTATAAAAATAAAATATCAAATAATAATGAAAAATTTTAACATTACTTAGATATATATGAACGACAATTTATATGCTATAATAATTTTATTAATATTCTAGTCTAGTACTTTAATGGATTTATTAATAATGTGTGAGGGGAAGAATTAATGATAATATTCTATTTAAATCTATTTCTTCATGCTTTCTAAGAAGACGATATTAATTAACCTCGTAATTTCGAGCGCATAGGATCCGGAGTATCATCATGATCAATTTCAGCGGCAAGATAATGTCCAGTGGCGAGATGTTTAAAACGAAAAATGGAATTCCAATGACCCGCTCCACCACGACAGGGGTCATGTTGAACAACCTGTTAGAAAATAATTTACTATAAAAAACATTTTCAAATAATTTCAAAATATCAAAATGATTTTTATTTTTCTTATTTTTATTTAAATTCTATTAATAATATTATAATTTTCAAAGATTAAATTAATATAGTATAAATATTAGGAAATTAAAATGTTAATTTTTCCAATATTTAAAATTTTCTTGAGAATTTAATTGATTCAGATAAATTTTAATTATTTGTGTCACGAGAGTTTGAAATAGTTTTTATATGTTAAAATGTTGAGAAAATAATATATTTTACAATAATAATCTTTGAGAATATAACTCCATCTTTATCTCAAGTTACTATGTTTATTATATTGATATAATATATATACACTTATAGAAATAAATATAAATACCTCAACTTCCCAAAGGGCTTTAGAACTGGTTGCAGCCGTTGCAGATGTTCTTCCTGTAGTTCTTAAAAAAACGTGCTGTTTTTTTTTAAATTCATCCATTGTAAGAAATTTTTCTTGTTCAGCATGAAAAAGTCTAACAACATCGCCTCCTTTTAAAATATCCTCTTGATTTTCTCTATGTTCCATAAATAAAGTAATTTTCCATGAAGTGTTTGAGTTAACAACATTGACCTTTAGGCATTGATGATATTATTTTTATTTTTCTTATAATTATATGAAAAAGATCATTTGAAAGTTACCTCTTTGCATCCTATATTATCTGGTAATTCGTAGCCCGCCGCTACATGAAGAACCTGTTGCCCGGCATTCACTGGATTTAAAATCACTTTATCCCCAACAACTACATTATCACCAGTCGCTCGAAGTTTGTAAAAAGGCATGATATAGAACCATGACCCTTCATTACCATTAGCATCCAAATATACACGCATAGCATTTTTTTCTAATAATGCTGGTAGTCGTTTATTTACAGTTAAATATTTATTTGATTTCAAATGTAATAACTGTATCACATTTCCATATTGAACCACTGAACCTAAAAGTTTTTTATTTTCCCCTTCATTTTGTTTTTTTTCGATTTCTGCAGCGTGCTAAAAATGAGATAAAATAAAAAATATATAAAATTGAAATTGTTTTGAAATTGGGATGGCTAATAATTTCTTACATGTAATCTTTTTAAAAGGCTTGCATCTGTTGCTGAATTTGCACTTTGTTTTGCTGCTTTCCAAAATTGCTTTTGGGCAGAGTATCTGTTCATAGGACATATTTTAAAAAGGCAATCTATAAAAAAAATATTAAATATATAAATCCCTTTATAATAAAAACATTACAAGATTTATAATAATGCATAAATAAATTATATTATGATTTATTATATATATATAATAATATGTAAACAAAATGTTGAAATATATCTTCAATTATTCTCTAAATTAGATATTTTACAGATAATTTACAAATTGTCTTAAATCATCATTGGTTTTGGTTGTTTTGGAACGACTGGAATTTATGTTAAAAATTTAATTAATAAAGTTCAAGTTTATGACATAAAAAAGAAGAAAAAAACTAATTTACTAAAATATTGAAATACTTTTTTTAATGAAAACAGATATAAAAACAAAAATTTTAAAATTTGAATATTTTATTCCATGTATTTAATTTTAGGTTTATATTTAAAAAAATTTATTTGTAATTCAAAGAGAACATTTTAATTAGAATAATTATTAAAATCAACATTAAAAGAATAATGAAAAAAAATCAAAGAGTGAACTTGAAATGTTTATTTATTCGTTATTGATATGACAATCTAATAACATAATAAACAAATTTGAAAAAATACAAATGAGTAGTTTAACGTACCTCTAAATTTTTTAGGGGGAGTGTTTAAATCACCTGCATCTGGGCAAACTACTGATCTGTCATCAACTAAACTGCAAAATACAAAATAAATGAAAAGGTTTTGTATTTCAAAAAGGCTAATTCATATCAATCACTTACCCTAATGTACTAAGAAATCCACAAACATTCCCTTCGGCATATAATGAGACTATATCTCCTAAATGAAGAAAACTAGCAGAGCCTATTATCTCAGCCATCCTCTAATTAATTATGAGAAAGCAATTGAATATTTGTTAATCATTCAGTGCATATTAATTGAACGTTTTGACAGATGACATCACACTTCCATTTTCCAACACAAACAATTTAATTATTTTCCCCACTGAATGATATTCAATAGGTTATTCGTTCACTATTCTTTAAAGGAAATTTGTGAATCATAATATTAAAAATAATTATATAAAATAATTATTTATACATAAATCTAAGAATAGCATTAAAAATAATTAAAATTTAATTACTAGAAATAAAAATTAAAATAAAAAAGTAAATCCTAACAAGTCCGAGAATATCAATAATTTAGTAAAATTTCATTTGGGTTGGTTGGGTAATTTTAGCATAAAAAAGAAATTGGATGATAATTGAATCTGTAATGAACAAATAGTCAAGTGCTTTCAGGTGGAAGGAGCCACCAGCAAAAATTGGCCAACTTCACAAACACAAACAAAACATCAGTTATATAGAATGTCAGATAATTTAAACATTGATCAATTTTGAAAAGTAGAAAACAGTTGTAATATTTATTCCTAACAAAATTATTATATTTTTATATTTATTTTTAATTAAATGGATCATAGAAAAAAAAACAAAGCTTCTTATTTATAAAATATATTTTATAAAGTTTTTAAAATGAAGGTGCGGTCATCCATGGTCTATATGGGAAGATTTCATTTTTAGTAAACAATTGATTAAAATATAAAGGTCAATTGGAATTGAAGACCATTTCAGAATTTAATTTAAAATAAGGATAAACATAAACACATGTGAAAAATAATTATTGAGATATAAGCAACTAATTTATCATGTATTATAAAACAAATATTAATATATAAAAGAAATAATTTTAAAAATTACAAATTTATTATTTATCAATCTCGGCTTTAACCGGCATTGCTTTCTTTTGAGATGATATCAAAGAATTACAATATAATTCTTTGGACAATCAAAATAAATATAATTAATTAGCTAAATCATGGGCTATAATTTAATACTTTTGAAATTAAAAAATAATAAATAATTACTATAAGAAAATTTTATTTATTATTTAGTGTATAATATAAATTTATTGGATTTCTGCAATAATAAATAACTTTCATTTTTTTTAAGAATATATTAATATTTATTTAAAAATTTATCTTCAATTTTACTTGGATAAAATAAAAAATAGTACTTATATTTAAATATCCTTGAATTTGAAATATTAAATTATTATAAATATATATTTAAGAAGAAGGCAGTTAAAGTGCTTAAGTGAAAAAGTAATAGGCAACCATCCTTAGTATGTTGTGGGAAAACGGGATATTGTTTAGGACAATTTTTTTTATTTTGTTTGAATATTCCAGATATAATTAATAGTAGTTAATGTATAATTAATTATAAAATAGGTAAGATTCAAATTTTATTTTTAAATTTTAATAGTTTTAATAATAAAATATGAGCTAAAAATAATAAATTATAAGGAATTCTAAATTATTACTTATATCTTAATAGTTTTATATAAATTTATAGGATAATTAAATTTAAATATGTATAATTTTTTTTTTAAATTGAATTAATATTTTTAAATTCATCTAATAACTATATAGATTTGTACTTTTATTTAAATATAAAACTTTGGATTAAGTAGTTTAATAAAAAAAAATGATTGAATAGGAAATAACGAAACAATTATATTTCATTTTGATCATTTATTAAATTAAAGTTTAATCAGCTCTCAATAAATAAAAATTGTATATTAATTATTAGCAAGTATAAAAATAGATTTAAAAAATATCTTTATAAAATTTTCTTATTTTATGCCGCATAAATATTTTTTAATATTATCATGTTACAAGTCAAGGACGGGCTCATGCAGCTGTTACTGATATTTATATATTTAATTACTTAGGGTCAAGGGCATTCAACGTTTTCAAATGGAAATATTTTTCATTGTTCATTCTGAAACTATGTATAAATAAAAATAAATAAATTTTTACTTAGTAGAATATTTTCATATCTTGCAAATATGACAATCTTTTTGTGTACAAGATAAAAGATAATACGTATAAAAGAGAATCATGATCAATTTTTAAACGAATTTCTATTTTGATTGAGTTATGTGAAATCTTTGGGTCTAAATATAGATCAGAATTGACTATTTAAAAATTTTCAAATTTAATAAATAATTGGTTGTTTATGAAAATTGTATAATATTTAAAATTATATATTGATACTATTTAAACTCATTAGGCATTGCTTTGGCTGTGTTAAGAATTAGAAAAGAAAGAAAAAGAGTGAAATTTGGCTTTCGGGTAAAGCGTGTGGGGAAGGGAGGGGAGGAGAAAGGAATTTTCAAGTTAGAAAAATTCCTGACGAAATTTTGTACGTAACTTGCCGAGGCAATTTGATGTCAATTTCACAAAATTTGGCTTACAATGAACAATCAAGTATTTCCAAGTTCATTATTTCTTCATATTTATATTCAAAAATTGTAATTTGAATTCACATGAAAATTAAATAACAATTATTATTATTTTTTTCTATTTTATTCTATGAAATTAGATTTTAAGAATGCTCAGTATAAATATTTTATCATGTATATAATAAATACATTTTACATTTTATGAAATAATTTAATCTAAAAATAAACACAATAAAAATAGAAATGGATATTATACTTAGAATTAATACTAAATTGTTATTTTGATTTAGTTTGAAGCAATATATAATAATATATATATATACCCTAACATAATAAAATTTCATATATAAAATAATATTTGGATAAATGAACAAATTATGTCTTCGTAACTTGGACTAGATGGTTGAATTTATTTATAATTTAATTTATTTTATTTTTTGGCATGTACCTTGACATTCCTTAATAGGAAATTGACCTTTCTATTAACTAAAAACAAGTTAAAGTTTACACTATTATGTAAATAACTATCTTTGTTAAAATTTTAGATTTCGATTCAATCTCTTTCTTTATTCTCCTATGGTATTTGTAAGTTGAAGAATTAACATACAATTTATTGTAGACCTAACTAATAAAGAAAATGTTTAGATAGACCATCTTGTAAAATTTATTAATTTGAATGATAAATACTTTTTTAAATTCTAACTTATTTTTAACTTTTTCTAATAAAAATTAAATAAAATAAAAAATATCTATTTTCTAATTGGATCAATATTTAATGTATTACATTAAAAAAATCTTATTAGTTTAATTTTTAGATATTTTTCTAAAGTAATATTTTTATTAATGAATATAAAATTAAATATTTCTAAAATAAATGTATTTATTTATTATGTTATGATATATCTTATTTAAAAACTTTATTCAGTTTTAACTTATTTAATAATTTGTTAAACTATTTTAGTGTTTGGATCAGCGCCCCACAAAGAATAATATCATATCATTTTATTGGTATCCTAAACATTTAACGGGCTTCTTATGATTGTTAAATTTCTGTTAAGTTAAATATATTTTATAATAATCGCTACAACAATGAAACGATTTTTCGAGACCTTGAAAGAGACATATATTATAAAAATTGTTCATTAAATATTTAAGGTTTAATAATTTATTAAGTTCTTTTATTTTGTCTACGCCCCCCCCCCCCCCCCCAAGAAATGTCGAACTTTCGTTTGACCCTTCGATAAAAAAGGTTGTTCACACCTGTATTGTATTTTTTATTTGAATAATATAGGTTTAAACATGAATTTATTGATTATTACAGATTTATTAAACATATTTTACAAATATATAATTATAAGTTTACAGTGGACCAAAAGTTAGTTTTCTCACAGCAATATATTTATTAAATAAGAATAGCTATTTTCTTACCTACTAACCTTTGGCCTACACGGTGAATGGAAGATTTATTTAAAGATTAAATTTATATATTTTCAGACTTTAAAATATTAAAATGTTTACAAAATTATCTAGGTCTGTGCATCTTTTTAAGTATCTATTATTTTAAAATTTTTAAAAAAGAAAAAAAAGTTCTTTGTGTTGAAAATAAATAGTTTTATTATATGAGATATTTTTTGATTGTTTCTTTTTATCTATCATTGTTTAATTATGATTGGTATTGGAAAACAAAATTTTAAAAAATAATATAATTAATCAAAAAGGCAAGATTTATATTTCTTCCATTCCAAGTATCCACGAATGTTCAAATGATAATTTATAAATAGATATTAAAAAAAAATTAGTTTCAAAAAATATAAATGTAAACCACAAAATATTTAATACAATATATTGAATAATAATGGATGTGTGTTAGGTAATTTATTGATTCAATTAATAAACATTGATAGCTTAGTATTTATATAAATGCATGAATTTTTTCTTATCATTGTATTTTTCTAAGATACTAAATGTACGTATCCAATATAATGAATTTCAAAGGCTATTTTTATTTTATTTTTTTGATTAATGTTGATTTTTAATTGAACAAATAGGAACTATAATCTAAAATTCTTTCACAATACAAAATATGTACAAAAGCATTTCGTTTAAAATATGATTATATGATAATTGTTATACTGAAAAATAAATTAAAAAAAAAATAAACATAATTATTCATCAAATTTGATTTGATATATTATTATTTTATTAAATTATGATAATGAATATATATAGTTCTATATTGAATTGAATTTAGTGAAACTTTTGCGAATTATTGCCGAATTGAACAAAGTAAACTTATAATTAGACTATTATTTTAATATTTATTCAATTTAAATTTTTAAATAAACAAACTTGGTCTTAGTTATAAATAATTATAATTCTTTATTGATGTGTGTGAAAATTAAATTTATATAATTTTTGAATTATAATGTTATTTTAAGAAAAAATATTGAATTACAAAAAAATGCATTATAATACAATATTTAAATGTTAATTTTAAATATAGTTGAAATTATTTTTTAAATAAACAATATAAAAGAGAAAGAATTTTTATTTTATAATAATTGGTGCAAAAACAATTGCTATTTTTATTATTGTTTTACTATATTAAGTCCATATATTTAAAATACAATCTTGCAATTTTAACAATTGTAATAAATCAGATAAAATTAATAATTTTAAGAAAGTTACAAGAATTTAATTAATTAAATACATATAATCTTTTTCGAAAATTAAATATATATTATATTCAATAAAATATTCATTTTGAGATCAAGAAGGAATTGTTATTGATTTTTAATTTTATAAAAGGAAATCACATATAATTTCATAGTTACAATAATTTTTATTTTTATTAATATGTGTGAAATAAACACTCTCTAGACATAAGGGGATTAATTCTCCAAAATATATTGTTGACTGTTTTATCAATTTTCTTTTTTTTATAATTCACTAAATATCTCCGATAACCAACAACTTTTTGCACCAATTTTATTTACAAAGGATGCAAGTTTTTTACTAAATTAATTGAACATGGTACAAATATGGATATTTAAATTTTATATAAAAAATCTTTTCTGGCAATAATTCTTATACCCTAATTGGAAACAATAGTTATAGATATAGTATCTAATATATATATATATATATATATTAGATATTATATAATTTCTTTATTTAATTGCACAATTCACTAATTATATATACATATATATATATATGTATATATAATTGCCAAAATTAAATATAACTTTAATTTTATTTGTGTTAAAAAAAAGAATAATTATTTCGAAAATAGAAATAACTTATTAATATAATTACAACCATGATATTAGAATGATAAATATGATTTAAGTATTAAAATATAGAGCCTCCACTAACAAAATTACAAGAAAGTGGTTGTTTATATTGATATATAAAAGATGGATCGTTATGAAGAGTAGGCGAAGGTTGTTGATATGGTTTAGGTTTTTTCCAAACTTTTTTAACTTTTCCTGCTCCTTTTTCTCTTTCTTTGTGTTTCTTCGATCCAATATGCTGAAAATAATTTAGGTATATGAATATATATAAAATATTTTCCTTTCTTTATTTTCACTTATGTAATTAACATTATTTAATTAAACAAATTAATATCTATATAGAGACAAGTCTTTTTAATTTTATCAAGTCTCAATGCATTATCCTTTAATTTCTATAAGATTTTATGCAATCCAAAATTACACAAAAGCACTTGATATATTATTTACCTGCTTCAATTGTGTAAGGGAATTCAATGTCACGGAACAATTATTACAAAAGTATTTTACAGATTTGGATGCAGCAGATTCTGGTATTTTTTGAATACCTGGTGGCAATATTTCATCTCCTTGTTCTTTTTCAACTTTATTTGCTTTTGTAACTATTAAAAATTCATAAAAAAGATACTTCTTGACTATTCAAAGTTATAAAAAAAATTTAATGAAAATATATACCTGTTGAAGTAGGTGTTTGATTGTTACAATAATTACTAGTAGTAGGAATATTATAATTATAAATGTTAGAATTTGTTTTTACTTCATTTGATGAACCATTAACACCAGTAGTTCCTTTTTTAAGAGCTTTTAGATGTTTGCTTCCTATAATTTAAAGAGATAATTTATTTTGATTAAGATTTTATTAAAAAATACAATTTGAATATCTCTGATTAACCCGATGTACAAATCAAGGAATTTAACTTTATGTTCCATTAAATGCAAGACATTTAAGTTCCGAAGCAGATTTTAAGTGTTGATTTGTAGAAATTGGAGCCCTGACGCTTCTTAAACTAAACAATTAAAAGCTCAGGCATACTCAAGTTTAGTTTGTTCTAGAAATCAACACTTGATAACGATCCTAGAAATAGAAGTGAAACATTAATTGAAATTAATTTTAATTTTTTTTTTGTTAATTGGGAAAAAAAAACTTCGAACATCAAGGGTTATTTTTAATGGTGAATTTCAATTAAAAAAAAAGAAAAGAAAAAAAAATGATAAAGAAAATTTTTCAAATTTAGAAAAAGAAAAAGAAAACATAATAAGGTTTTAAAAACCGGAAAATATTTACGATATGTATATAAATGATAGATTATGATTAATAATTAATTCAAATGTTGACTCACGAATTAGTAGATTATAGGATATTAGAAAGATCGAAGTAGTCAGTTTGTTTAGTCATTCGAAATGTCTCTATCAGCAAACAATTGAATTTATAAATATATTTTAAATATTATAGAAGAAATACTGACCTGATAAATGTGTTTGTAATTGTTGAGTTGAATTAACATAAATATCGCAAGTGTCGCATCGAAGACATTTTTTCTTTTCATCCTTGGCATAATTCTCTCCTCGCATTATACGATGTGATTTTAACTGTAAATTAAATGAAGATCATTTAATATTAGATTTGATTCTCCAAGTATCCCTTTTCTATGCCACAACCATCCAACCCCTACCCTGTTCCATCTCTCTCACGTCCCTTCCTACATTATCCACCCATCGCGTCCTTGGTCTTACAAGCGGAGGTTTTCCACTCGGTCTCCCCTGCCCATAGCATCCTTCACGATTTTATGGTTGTAACTAACTATAACTGGAGATGCATAGAGGTCATGCAATTGCTCGTTATGCAGTTCCCCGGTGACCTCATCTTTCTTTGGCCTATAAATGCTTCGCAGAATCCTATTCTCAAATACTCTAAATCTATTCTCGTCTCCTAATCTCCTAAGGTCATAGACCATGCATTACACCCATATAATACAACCGGCTCAATAATTCTTTTATATATTTTAATTTTGAAAGTTTCTGACAGTTGATTCCCGCATCTTACTCTTCCTTTATTACCTTCAAGACAAATTTGATTCATACGTACTAATTTTTTGGGAATTCCCATTAAGATCAAAATTTGAAAAAGTTTTTCCCAGTCTATTGAGTCATATGCTTTTCTAAAGTCTACAAAAAATTGGTGAACAGAAATAATGAATTCGCATTTATTTTCTAATATCTGCATTAATGAAAATATCTGATCCACAGTTGATCGATTCGGCCTGAACCCGCATTGATATTCTCCTAATATTTCCTCAGCATATGGTCGTAATTTTATTAAAACAATATTGAAGAGAATCTTATACGTCGTCAAAAGAGATATGCCCCTGTAGTTATTGCAGTTGGTTCTATTTCCCTTCTTAAAAAGTGGAATAATAACTGCCTAATGGCATCTTTTCCTTATGCCAAATCGAAAGAACTAATTTGTGCATACACTCTACTAAAGGGTTTCCACCATATTTAATCAATTCTGCCGGGATCCTATCTATTCCCCCCTATAAATAAATACAATAAATTAAAGAAAAATGATAAAAATTTGTTAAATATTGTAAAATAATACAAAAGTTTTGATAGTTATGGAAATTTTTATTAGAATACATTTGGAAATCATTATCCTTATCATTTTTATTAATTATATTTATACAATAACAGGGACCTAGTCCATGGATTTTCTCCTTATTGATAATACATAGATTTGTTATTGTTTTTAAAAAGGAAATTATGTACTATAAATTCATGGCTATAATGTACATTATTGATTATTGATGTACAAAAGCACTGTCATAATTGAACTATGTATATTAAATTAAATATTATAATAATAATAATAATAATAATAATAAATCTTTATTTGCTTTTGTCGATTCGATAATTGAACTATGTATATTAAATTAAATATTATAATAATAATAATAAATCTTTATTTGCTTTTGTCGATTCGATACATTTAATGTTATTAGAGAACCGATACAAACAAAAATAGTTAAATAAAAAAACAAAAACAAAAAACATTTAATTAAAAGTTTAGTTTTTCTTTTTTTTCTGTGTGCTGGCTTTTTTTTAAATTAAATATTACAAAAAAGGTCTGAAATTCAGAATATGTAAAAATTAGGAGTTT
This sequence comes from Labia minor, assembly GCA_963082975.1. Taxonomy (NCBI): domain Eukaryota; kingdom Metazoa; phylum Arthropoda; class Insecta; order Dermaptera; family Spongiphoridae; genus Labia; species Labia minor. Next base: position 2,063,543 of record OY720348.1, read on the forward strand.
AAACAAATATATTATAAATTTTTCTTTAATGATCAAATATTTTTAAATTAAAGGTTTTTATGCATATTTAAATATGGGTGCGAAAAATTGCGGCACTAATTCAAGGAATAGTTATTACAACAATATTCTAGAAGTAATAAATTTTAAGATACTTTTTTAATTTTTGTTAAATAATAAAAAAGATAAAATAATTATTTGTCTCTTATAATTAAATTATAAAACTAAATTTCTTTTAGAATATTAATGCTAACCAATCCAAAGCATAGAAATATATTATAAATATTCATAGTTTAATGGTCAAATTTTTTTTAAATGTATAATTAAAAATACCTTTTTATTATGTTTAGCGCCTGTTAAGTGAGATTCAAGTATGTTTTTTGAGGAAAAGACCAAATTACAAATATGACACTTGCACATAACCTGGAATTAAAAATGTATATAATTTTTTTATTTCTATTCAATGCTTATATTAATTGTAAAATAAATAGAAGAGCAAATAGAATAGAATAGAAAAAGAGCAATTAGTATATAAGGAATCGTAAATCTCAATTATATTTCAATTTATATAGATATCGCAATTATAATATTTAATTATAGATATTCTATTTTTTTAATAAGAAAAAATTATTTAATTTCTGACAAAAATTTCCATTTAATTATTGAATATTAATGGTAAAATAAACAAAATGAATCCAAATCGAATTCAAGATTAAATATAATAATTTGTTTATGTAATCTTATGGTTTAGTCGGAATTTCGTTAACAAACTTTTGTCTAAACACACCACAGACACTAAAAAAAAACCTGAAAAAGTCGTCAAAGAATAAAATGATAAAGATTTATGTATGTAACCTTTATTATTATTATTATTATACTTTTAAGTTTATTTTTCAAATAATTTGTCATTTTAAATGATTTAAATATATTATACATTTTTTTTATTAATTTTTAAATTTAATCTATTAATTCATTTAAATATTATAAATATTTCATATTCTAATAAAAGTATTTATCCAATTAATGATGTTGAAATTAGAAAAAAGAATAAACAAGAAGTGTATAGTATTCAATAAAGAAATAGGATGAGTAGTAAAATTTAATGAGTAAACAAAGATGTTTCATTCTTAGGTTAAAGTTTAAAAAAACTAGAAGCTATAATTTTCTTAAAATACATTCAAGTTGAATTTACTATTTTTTATGAAAAATTTTGTATGAAATGAGGGCAAATATATTAAACATGTTATCTCTTAAAATTTTGATTATGATATATTTTGGAAATGTATATTTGGAATCCAAAATATATTTCTTTTGCTTCATTTAATTCTAATAAAATGAATGGGGGAGAATATACTAACCGCTTTAGTGGTCGGCAGCTTGCCCATAATATTGTCCATAATTGCCTTTGTAACAGGATCGGAAGCCGGTGCCTGGACTTGATTTTCAGGTTGAAGTTGAAGTATTCTTAAATTATTATTTGGTTTCGTTTGTGGCATTGCCATTGGAGGATATAAGTAATAATTCATTTTTAACTGAAGATTATAAAAAAACAATTAATTAATTTAGTTTTAAATAATATTATAAATATTCACAATACTTGGACGTTATTATTTTTTTTCGTTTTAATGAAAAAAAAACTGTTGAACTAACTTAATTGGAAGTTTTCTTTTTAATTTAATTTTAAAATATTATGAATTTAATTTCGATTAATTAAAGAATTTATTTCAACTGGTATTAATTAATATATGTGTGTATAAGGTGTTATTATTTCAATGTTGTCTTAATCATTATAAAATGTTAAAATAATATAGATAGTTTAAGAATATTCAGTTCAAACGTCAATAGAAGAAAATAAAAGTTATTTTTAGTGGAATTTAGTGGAAATATTCAACATATCCCGCGAATTTTAAACATTAACAATTTTGATATATAATTCATGTTTGCTGACCGTAGGCATTATAATTATCTTTTCATCTTCATCCTCCATATCTGCATAACTATCTTATTATTGAATTTCTAGTATTTCTAAAATGATGCGCTATAGACTCAATTACTATGAATTTATAATAATTCTAGCAATTCCACAAAAAATGATTATAATATTTATATTATTTTAATTTTTAATATTCTAATATCATTTCAATTATTTAATTTATTTAATGTTATAATGTGTTTTTATAATCGAAGCTGAATTGTGGCGGATGATTGATGATTGGAAGATAATTAATGGAATGGTCTGTGGTATCGGAAAAGGGAGACATTTGCTATAGTCCTAAATTTGTATTTTAGTTAACCAATACCAATGAAACTGATTTTTTTAATTTCAATATTTAAGAAAAACATTAAATTAGAAAATGTATGCATGACTAATTTGTTTTTATTTCTCCATGCTCACACAAGTTACACATGTAATTTTACTATTTTTTAGAAGTTTGTTTGTTTTGTTTTTTTTTAAATATAATTAATTAATGTATCTATTAAAATTAATATATTTTGTAAAATTTAAAAATAGTAATGTTTGTATATATAATGCCTAATTCTAATTTATTATTATTACAATTATATTCACTGATTAATTCAATGTTTTAGATTTTAGTCATAGTAATAAAATCATGTTTAAAAAAGAAATGCAAAACTCTTCACGTTTTATTAAAAATTATACAGCATTCACTTCAAGTAAATTTTATTTGCAATAATGATTACTAAAGACAAATTAGGTTTTATTGAAGTTATAAATGTTATGGTTTTGAAATTTAACGTTAAGGAAAAATAAAAGACAGAAATCAATCAACTAAGCTTGATCAACCATTTTGTTTTATTGTAATTTTAAGATTTTTGAGTAAATATATTTTCAAAATTGTGAACATATTTTTTTAAAAATTTTTAGGATATGTTTTTTTATTCCCTTCATTTGTAGACTATTTGGGGTGTTAGTAACGTTCTTTCATAAATATACATAGATTAGTAAAAGTAGATAAAATAATAGGAAAAAAAATTAAATTAATTTAGGTTATTTTGGTTAAAAAAAATACATTTTTTGAAGATTATCTGAATTGAATATTTAATATCCATTAATAACTTCCCTAACAATTGGAATGCGATCTAGATCGAGGTTAATATACCTATCCTTGATATTCGCTGGAATGTCACTCCCCAAGGACAAATTTCGCCCTCGAAGGAACCTTATTTTAAAATTCAGTTTCCGACCTGTACTAATAGCCTAAGATAATGTTTAATAAAAAAAAAACAATTAAATCACTAAATTCTTACAGAATTTAGTTAATGCGGCTAATTTTTGGAATCACAAAGATAATTTTTTTCTTTTTATAGATCATATTTTAAGATATATAATGGTTTTTGAAAATAAAGTTAGAGTAGAATTCTAAAAAAATAAATTAATTATGGAATGTTCAAGGTTAAAATAAAGAATTTTCAGGTTTGCATTTCTATTTTAAAATAAATATGCCTCTTATTATATTATTCCCCTTAAAAAGTAACAATCTCTCCTATATATATATAAGAGAAAAGAAAAAATATGAGAATTAACAACACCCAAGATCTGTGGAAGTTAAGGTCCCTCCATCTATATCATTAATTGAATTTATATATATGTATAGAATGTTTGCAAATAAAAATATTTTATAATTATTTATTGAAAACTCCTGTCACAATTTTTAATAGCAACTTTTCTTCAACAACTTGTTAAATTCCAATAGTATTATTCATAAAAAAATTATTTATATATCATTTCGATAAACTCTTAAAATTAATAATAATAATATTTTAATTTAAAAGTTGTTAACCTATTCAAATTATAAAATTAGTAATTTATTTATAAAAAAAATTTCCATTACATTTTGGAATATCCAACCATTAATAATAATTACTTTCAGGTAATTGGATAATATTATTAAATATTTAGAATTTAAAACGTAAAAATTTCTGATGATTTTTTCATTAAATTTCTACAATCACTTTAGCATTGCTGGGATTATTTCATTTAGTTAAAATATCTGTCATTTTCTTCGATAATTTTAGTTCATTTTGAAGAAAATTGTATAATTCTGTGATTAAAGTAATCTTCTCTATTAGTACAAAAAAGTCTAACGAAAAACGTTCAGAACTTCACCTATATATTTTTATAGAATTATTTAATTTATTCAAATATTTGAATTTATTATTATAAGAACAGATTATTTATTCAAAAAATCATAAAAAATTATTATAAAGGTTTGAGAATATAAACACAATTTGGACTGAAAGGTTAAATAGTTTTATAAGAATCAGTATAAACTTACGAATATACATAATATATAACATTTATATATTTATTATTTATTTATTGATAAATTTTGAAGTGATGAAAATGAAATTTTAGGCCAGAGTGGATGAATATTATACCAATGCATAAGGTGACCAGACGTCCCGCTTTTGGTGGGACAGTCCCGATTTTTCACAATTTGTCCAGCGTCCGGCGACGTTTTTCAAAAGTCCCTTCTTTTAGAATTAAGTTAAATTTTATATTTATGAAAATCATTGTTTTGCGTTCTAAGAATCCTACGGGCTAAGACGACTAACATATTGCTTTATATTATATGTCAAGGTATAAAATATTATACATTTTTTTATATTTATAAATTGTACTTATGTTAAAAATAAAAAAATATTTTACGATATTATTTTTATTCTGTATTAAAATTTTTGTTGATATCCCCCCCTCCTTCAGAGTTTTCCCGCTTTGCCCATCTAAAAATCGGGTCATCTTACCAATGCACTATACTTAAATAGAAAAATTTTATGAATTTGAATAAAATTTAAAAATAATATTGTTAGTTCAATCAATACAAATTATTATATTTTTGCTTTCTATCACTTCACTGTCAAAGAAAAATCCTCTAACTTGAATAATAAAAATTCAAGCAATCTTTTGTCATCCAACTCATTGTTTATAATATTTAATTTTCAATTAACTTATCTTTCAACAGATTCTTGGTTGATCTTTTCAAATTTAATAACATTAACCTGTTTATCCAGTCCAGAGGGATATATTGGCAACACTCTAGAATCTATTATTGATATCTAATAAAGAATAAATAAATATTGTATATATATATATATATATGTTATTTTTATATATTTCTTATTACATTTAAAAATTAGTATAAAATAGTGATTAATTTTCAAATATGAATTGAAAATTAGAAAATAATATAACATCATTCATCATTGCATATTTTTATTATAATCTTATATATACGTATATAGATAAAAATTAATTACTTATCAAATGTAAATACAACAAATATTTATTTTGATATCGTATGTAATAATGTAATAAATGAAAGTAGTGTGATCTTGGATCTATAGAGATTTGATTGAATTTTGTATTGAAATCGAAAAGGCAAAAAAGATTATAGATGGATGTCATTGTATCTTCCTTGGTGAGTTTGTCTCCAGGACAGGACTTGTGGCTGGTCCCCCTCCTGACCAAGCACTCACTTGACGGTCGCTGCTTCACCCTTGACGCTTAGATATAAACAGCGAGTCTTTAGCTCGCGCTTCACAAGTCCTGTAGCTTCCAAATAAGATGGCAGGCAGCTGCTTAATTGTGAGTTTTCTTGAATATTGTATAAAAAATTAACAGGTTCACTTGTCATTTTGTTATTTATATTCCGTTTGATTTATTCCATGATATTATAGGCTCTGGTGGGGATTACAGCCTTAGCTGTATCCAGCGCCCAGCAGTATACCACCCCGGTGCCAATCTTAAAACAAATTAACCGTCATAATGAAGATGGATCATATTCTTATGGCTATGAAGCAGCGGATGGTTCATTCAAAATTGAAACAAAACACCCCACAGGTGAAGTGGTTGGAAAATATGGCTATGTGGATGATTCAGGTCGCGTCCGAGAGGTAGAATATGGGGCAAGTCGTCGAGGGTTTGAACCAGCAGGAACGGGAATTAATGTGGCCCCTCCAACACTACAAGTAAGTGTCATTTGAGTAGTGAGATTATAAGACATTTTTGCCTCACTACAATTTGTATTGTTTTATTAGGGAAACTACCCAGCACCTAGTGATCCAAATGCCGATTACGATGATGGACAATACCGAGAAGACCCCAGTGTCTACTACAAATCAGGTTCCGAAAGATATTTTGGCAAATCTCAAACATCATCAAAACAACAATCCTGGACACCACCACAAAATTCATGGTCTCAATCTCAACCATCATGGTCAAATCAAAAATCTTGGCAACAACAACAACCAAGTTATCGTCCACCTGCATTTAAAAATTTCCAATCCAATGTTTATAATCCCCCTCCCACTCAAAACCCGGCACCTCAATACAATCCACCTGTTCCTTATAACCCACCACAAAATACATGGCATAATCCTACACCCTATCACAATAACCCTCAACAGTGGCATGGCCACCCTGCAACAAATTTTGATGTAAATACAGGTTCATATAGTGTAACTTACAGCGGAAAACGCTGATGGCCCACTAAACCAACTTATTTATATGCCAAATAGCCATAATCTTGCGTTAATATTGATAATGCTGGATGAAATCTAGTGATTATGTGTATTTTATATGTAAAACTTATTAATGTAACCCTAAATCTTATAAATAAAGTTAAAATAAATCTTTTTTACATAAAAATGTTATTTTTTAATTTCTTTTTACTTTTTTTTCTACTTTTAAAATTATTATTTAATCTTTTATTATTCAAATATCTTTCATTTTTTCATTAGTACTCTTTTACTGTAAAAAACATAACTAACGGTCTAACTGGCCCCACCCAGAACTCAAGGTAAAAGTGTTAATTCTAGATTCTTCAATTCTTCATAGAAAAACAAGGATACAATTATCAATAATTCGCAATTAGATGCGGAATAGAATTTTAAATTTTGTTTTTATATTTTTAAAAATAATTATTCTTTTTCCACTTTCTCTCTCCTTTTATAATTAGTAATATAAAAAAAAATAAATAAGATAATTATAAGTGAAGTTTGAAATTTATTTATATTAACAGAAGAGTATTTATTTATATAAATATCACTAAATAATGATAGTACAACTAAATTCCTCAAACTGATCATCAATGAATAATTATTATATTTTTAAAAGAAGATACTTTCAATATATAATTAGATACTTAAAATGAACTATAATAACCCTCAAGAGATTAAAGCATTTAACATGAAACCTTGTTTTAGTTTTTTTAAGGTCGATTTATTTTTGATCATAGAATTCGATACCATTTCTGGTATGCGAACTTGACATTTTACCTTGTGGGTGTGGTTAGAAGAGACGGAGACTGATTCAGTTTCATTCAAGATTGACCACAAAAAGGATTTCAATTTGCCATCAAGGCCAACAACATGCAAAGGTCGCTTGCCCTTCTCCTCTTCAGCGCACACTCCAGACAAACAGTTGTCCCAGTCCATATTATCAGTTATGCTAAGTTATGCGAAATGAGTTGAATTTCCTTTCTAGTTATATATAGTAAAAATTTATTTTTATATGAAAATCTCAATTGAAGTAGAAAAAATTTAAGCATACATTTCTTCTTATCATATAGCTCAATACATGTATTTGCCTATATGCTTATATATACAAAAGCAGTGCGAATCATTTATTCATATATATTCATACAATAAATCATTCAAATTCAAAAATTGTAATTCTTCTCATTTTAAATTCATTATTTTCTTTTCATGGATTCCAAAAATAAATCTTTTATATTAATTAATAGAAAAACGTATTCATGAAAAATAAATTACTTTCTTATATTTTTATGATTGGGGAATTTAATTTAAAAGATGTGCATAAAATATATTAATGGAAATACTTTTTTAAAAACATCCTATTATATTATGATCAAATAAAATAATAGTAATATATATAAACATAATAATTATGTCTATTAACTACTACATTTATCCAAATAAATATAAATCTATATATATATATATATATATATATAAAGGTTTTTGTCTGCACATTTATGTGAATTTAAAATTTTTTGCATATCTTCGCGTTTCATGACCTCTAGAATCCAAAAGTGACTTTAGAGAATTTTTCATGTCTGTCTGTCCTGAAAACAACTATGTTATAGACTCAAAATTGGCTGAATCGATTTCTATGAAATTACATCACAATATTCTTATATACCTAAATAGTAACATAGGCTATAAATCTTATTAATATCTAATCAATAACCGCAGAAATTAATTTTTTAAAGATTATATAATGCTCCGTGTTGTTCATTCAAGAGACTTGCGTGGCCCACTGACCAAGCGGACAATTTGAAGATGAAATATAAAACTTATCATCAAAAACTCTTTCATCATTGTTTAATAATACCCATTGATATGCTTCGGTCCAATCTTTCATGGCAATGGTCGGATCAAAAGAAAATTCTTTATAATTTGGTAAAAGAGGATCTCTCTCTTTAGACCATTTTAGCAAAAGATTGTCAAGATTATTTAAAAATTGCCCTACACGTAAACGTTCTCTTAATGTGTGCTTTTTTTATGACAGCATTTGATGTCTCTATGCCATTATTAGTACTTGGATAACTAAGAGCTGCTCCTTCGTACTAACTTGAATTTTTTTTTTAATCATTCCCCCTGAAAATATTCTAAGAATATATCAATGTCAGGCTGCTTGATATTGATATTGATATTTTTACATGTTTTACTTTATTTTAACCTTAAATTTTCTGTCAAATTCTGAACGGACGTGGTTTACCAGTAATTTGTAGTGCCAATACATATTTTGATGTGAAATTACATTAATTGCTGTTTGTTTACACGTTTTGCCGTTGTATATTTTCTTTGCCGCTTGCATTACCAAATTTTTTTGATGGTCCGAAAAAAGGCACCAAAAATAATGGTCCTATTATGCCCAATGCTGAAATCCCACACCATACTGTTACCCCTGATAAGATTAAATGGTTTTCAACTCTAGTATGAGGATTTACACCACCCCAGTAGGTGCAATTATGGTGATTAATTGAGCCATTTAATTTAAAGGTGGCCTCATCGCTTCAAACAATTTTGTATGGAAACCTTGCATTTTCTGCACGTTTTGCCAGGTACCATTCACAAAATTGAACTCTCAGGTCAGGATCATCTTCATTGAGAGCATGGAGTAGTGTTGGTATGTAGCATTTCCAACGCAGACGCTACAACGTACATATTTTTGAGACACTGTATATATATATCATATAAATAAGTTGACCTGTGGCCAGGTCTGAACCGACCGACAGTTTGAAATAAATTAATTTACAGCTACAGAAACAATTTCAAATAATTTTAATATATCTATTAATGTAATAAAAAACAGATAGGCATATAACATAAATATTTTTAATTTTATTTTATTTATAATATATATGCAAGACCAGGCCGTGACGTCATGAATGGCTGGATGACGTCATATAATTTTAAATTAAGAAAAAACTAATAAAAATGATTTTTCTAGAGAATAAAACCACCACAAAGTGCATGATTCGTGGTGATATGTAAAAAATCTCCTCATGTGAAATTTGGCGTGAAAATAACCCTTCCCTTCCTATCGTCGATCGCTAATACTACCACTTCCGGTTTCCGGATTTGCACCAAAAGTTGATTAATTCATCCTACTGTTGCATTAAGTAAATATACCAAATTTCATCAAAATCCGTTGAGCCGTTCAGGCTGTACACATCTATACGGACGGACGGACAGAAATTATGCTAAAAATACTTTTTACCGACCGACGATAGTAAGGGAGGTATTGTTTTCACACCAAATTTCACATGTGGAGATTTTTACATATCTCCACGAATCATGCATTTTCTTAACAGAAAAAAGTATTTTTAGCATGATGTCTGTCCGTCCGTCTGTCCGTCTGTCCGTCCGTCTGTCCGTCCGTATAGATGTGTACAGCCTGAACGGCTTAACGGATTTTGATGAAATTTGGTATATTTACTTAATGCATCAGTGGGATGAATTGATCAACTTTTGGTGCAAATCCGGAAACCGGAAGTGGTAGTATTAGCGATCGACGATAAGAAGGGAAGGGTTATTTTCGCACCAAATTTCACATAAGGAGATTTTTTTACATATCACCACGAATGTATTGGTTTTATCCTCGGGAAAAATCATCTTCATTATGTTTTTCTTAATTTAAAGTTATATGACGTCACCCAGCCCTTCATTTCTGTTTAGAAAATGCATGATTCGTGGAGATATGTAAAAATCTCCACATGTGAAATTTGGTGTGAAAACAATACCTCCCTTACTATCGTCGGTCGGTAAAAATGATAAGTTATAAACCTAAACAGTAAAATTCATTTGTTATTCATAATATAGAAAAATATTTTTTTTTTCCATTTTTATCCTTATTCAATTATAAATTCTCTTAATATCAATAAGAATCAATTTAATCATGTCCATCTGACCATCCTTTTATGAATATTTAATATTTAAATTAGTGGCTTTGAATTATTAGTTTTTATTTATAAAATATATTTATATATCTTTTATCCTCGATCTCATGGAGAGGCTTTTTTATATGCTTCCTTCTTCCCAATTTTGACATTGAAATCGTCTAATTAGTCTAATACAATTTTATTTCAAATTAGGTTAGGATGTGTTATCAATTTTTAGATGTGATTAATAATAATATTTTTTATGTTATTATTAAATAGATATTTTAATATAAGGATTTATTTATTATTATTTATTTTATTAAATTTGTAATTGTCAAATTTATTAGTGAAATATATGCCCCCACTCAAATTTCATTCATTTTTATAAATTTGCGGGCGTTCAAAAGGCCCGCGCTTAAAAGTATTTGTCCACTCCTGAACTAATGACAAGAACTAAGCCCGTGTAAACTAGGCTTTAAACCACAGACCCACAGACCATCCGTTAATTTTAAACTCAAATTCACATTAACCTTTGTAGGTATCCTATATATTTGTTTTAAAATAAAACTAAAAGTACTTTTTTTTATTTTTATCTATTACCAAGAAGATATTTTATATATTTCAAATATTTGAAATTATCTATAATAATAAAAGCAAGTGTAATGTGTCTGTTTGTCTGTCTGTCTGTTTGTTTGACCGAGCTCTCCAGCAAAAACTATCGCACGCAGGAACTTGGAATTTTTTACACGGAAGCACAAAGGGGCTGGCCACCAGACCTCGAAGCCGGATTTTCGATTTTTTAATTAGAAAAATTTTAAAAAAATTATAAAGAATATATTATAGGCGGGTAGTGGAAATTATGTAGAACAAAAATATGTCAATAGAGGCGCTGGTGGCGATAATTTGGCGGTAATTTAAATTCTGAGCAATGTGCAGATAAAAATCTTTTTATATCTATTGATATTTACAATATCTCAATTGATCTTATTGGCCTTTTAAACTTTGAAAACATTCACATTACGGCTATAATTTAATACTATTAATTTTTAAGATTATGTGAGTAAATTATTTTAATTAAGAAAATTTGATCTCATAATTGGATTTTCACGTAAGATTTTAATATATAATATATTTTTTAATATTATTTTTATAGTAGTTTAGTGTTATGCTAATTTTATATTTTATTTTTATTTTGTTTACTTTGATTTTTTTTTAAATAAATTCATAACATTTAAAGTAGCATAAAAAAATTAATCGAGGCAGGAAAATTGATGGGGTTTGAAATTAATAGTGATAAGACAAAATAATTAGTATCAGAGAGAATAATATTTGCAAAGAATTTAAATCGAGGTTACAATTTGGAAATTATTATCAAAGGGGATCAAAATTATTAAATTATTAATTGTATTATATGGGTGGGAGGCATGGTCTATAACCCTGGGAGATGAGAATAGATTCAGAGTATTTGAGAATAGGATTCTTCCCAGCATTTATGGGCCAAAGAAAGATGAGGACACCGGGGAATGGCGGAGACTGCATAACAAAGAATTGCATGACCTCTATGCATCTCTAGATATAGGTCATAAAATAGAGAAGGCTGGGATCGGCAGGGCACATGGCTAGAATGGGAGAGGAAAAATATATTGGTGGGGAGTTCGATTGGAAAACGTCTGTGTGGAAGACCAATTGTGAACAGGGTGGACAATGTAGGAAGGAACGTGAGAGAGATGGGACAGGTTAGGAGTTAGATGGTTATAGCTCAGAATAGGGACACTCGGGGGGGTACAGGGGGCGGAGCCCCCGTCTAGATGCGAAGAGCGACGAAGGAGCTCTGAGCAGCTAGTAATTTATAATGTAGAAAAAATGAAATATAAGAAATAGTACCGGGACCCCGAGCCTCGGCTCGGTACTTAAGTTAAAAAAATTGATTCATTATTATTGGGTTTGGCTGATAATATTAATACCTGGGATACCGAGCTATCGCTCGAAAAAATGTTTAGACATTATTATAGACATTTTAATTCTGTAAATTAAATAATTTTATTTCATTTAAATAAATATCTATTTTTAAATAATTTTTCTCTCTACATTATTTATCTAATTCTGACAATATATTAAGATCACACCGGGACCCCGAGCCTCGGCTAGGTAATTAAGTTAAAAAAAAATAATTAATTATTATTGGGTTTGGCTGGTAATATTAATACTTGAGACACCGAGCTGATATACAATTCTTTAATTATTTATTACAATTATTAAATGTTGCATCATTGCATCAATCTGATTAAAATGAATGGAACTTGGGGTCCTCAATAATACATAAATATGTATTATTAGATATGTTTCTAAGTGCATGAATATTTTTTTTTTTATTGGAAGAATGATAAATATATATCGTAATTTATAATTATAAAATATTATTAAAATATATATTTTTAATTTTATTTCGAAATTAAATAAAAAATTTTAAAATATTTTAAATATAAAAAAAATATTAATGCAATATCTTTTAAAAAAAGGCGGGAGTCAAATTTCAATTTGAGTGTCATTTGTCCATATATAAATTAATAATAAATAATATTAATAAATATTAAATTTAATAAAAGAACAATGAATAAATAAATATAAAATAGTAATTTATTAAAAAATAATAGATTAAAAAAAAAAAAATTAATAATAAATAATATTAATAAATATTAAATTTAATAAAAGAACAATGAATAAATAAATATAAAATAGTAATTTATTAAAAAATAATAGATTAAAAAAAAAAAAATTATTTTCCGCCGGTTTCGATCCTGCGAAGTTGACTCGTCAAAACAGTCTCTCTACCCAATAGACTAATAATATTTAGATGATGAAAATGACATTTTTTACTCTCTTAGCAAGACGTATATGTTTTTATGTTTTTGTTTTTGTTTTTTTTGAGAGAGATTAATAAATATATATATATATTTTATTAAAAATAAATATTTTTAATTTTATTTCGAAATTAAATAATAAATTTTAAAATATTTTAAATAAAAAAAAAATATTAATACAATATCCTTTAAAAAAAGGCGGGAGTAAAATTCCAAATGACGTCACCCATATATAATTTTTAATTAAGAAATAAATAATGAAGCTGTATGTTTCAAGAGATATGATCATTAAAACTTAATTTTTCTTTATAAATACTATATCTAGTGTGAATTTGAAAAAAATCGTTAGAGCGGTTTTTGAGAACCAATGGCTATAGAAATATAGATATATAGAAATATAGATAGATATATACAATTTTAGCTAGCATAATAAGATAAGATATAAGTATGCGCGATTTTTTTTTTAATTTAAATAAATTATATTCATTTCTAAAGAAAAAGTTTTTTTTTAAATCTCCATAAATACAAAAATTTATAGATTATTTTAAATTTTATAAGTATAATTTGTGACTTTTATATTTCACAATAAGTTTAAATTTATTTAGATTATACTATATATATATGAATATGTATACTTCATTTAAATAACTTGGATAATTTATTTCAGAAGTCAATCTTATGAATGAAAATTGTAATAAATGTTTAATTAAAACACGAAATTGAATGCTTCTTTAAAAGTGCATCTTATCTATATCATAATAATATTATTTTTAAGACAATCTATTTCTTCAATTGATAATGGAGGATTCATTTTAATGCAATAATAGTAAATTGTTTATTGTTAGAAACAAATTTTCATTGTTATAACATTAAAATCAAAGTAATTAATAACAAATATTCGGAAAAATAAGTTAAATTATGAATTTGCAAAAATCTTTTACAACAAATCTAATTAATTTGATTTATTTACAGATTTCTACCTTCCACTTTATGAGGTTTAAGCAGTTATTGTCATAACGAATCTATATAATAAAGTTTTCTCATATTATGTAGAAACATAAATTGAAGACTGAATTTGACTTAATCATTTTTTCTATTTGCCAAATCGATTAACTCCATTATTAATATTAATTATATAAAAATTACAATAAATAACGATTTATTTTATCTTAAACTTTCAATATGACATTAAATAAAAGATATATCAACAATAATAGAGTATCTATACTCTATTATTATTTTCTATTCTTTTAGGTCTGGTATTTCTGTCTTGCATTCAATCCCAGCCGTCTAATATCGAGTTTATTATAGTGATATTTGGTCACCTTTCTCTTCATAAATAAAGACCAAGGCTTAACCATTCTATGGTACAATATAATATTCTTGGCTGGATACAAAATAAATATAAAGTTCATATTTTAGAATAATATTAATAGAAAATCCACAACCAACTTTAATAAAAATTTCCTATAATTTTTTTTTAGTCGTATATATGTAATTTTGCAATTTTTTTTTCATTAAAAATAAATTTACATTTATCAGTTCAATTTTTGATTGCTCTTGATAACAAGGTTAATTTTACCATAGGGGCAACCTTCGTTTGGGTTTTTCAAGATTTTCCGAGGCCAGTAAGTGCCCACTTCCGGTTATAGTTATACTTCCTAAATTGATTCAAAAAGAATGACTCGAAGCAATGATCACCCCCCCCCCCCCTTGGCCTAGACCCCCAAGATAATAAACATCTGTAAGATCAATTCTAACGGTGGAGTATATGTCTCATTTTTAAGAGGCATTTTTTCATTTGTCATTGATATTGAATAAATCAATCAATTTTGAAATTAAAATTAAAAGATCATGTAATCATACTAATGATGATTTTTTTCCTGACTCATGTATAAATCTTATCTTATCTTATCTTATTATGCTAGCTAAAATTGTTTGTTTCTTTGTTTAGCCATGGGTTCTCAAAAACCGCTCTAACGATTTTTTTCAAATTCACACTAGATATAGTATTTATAAAGAAAAATTGAGTTTTATTGATCACATCTCAGGAAAAGTACATTTTCATTATTTATTTCTTAATTGAAAATTATATATGGGTGACGTCATTTTTATCTTTATTTTTATTTTTTAACTGAAATTGTATTAATATTTTTTTTTTATTTAAAATATTTTAAAATTTATTATTTAATTTCGAAATAAAATTAAAAATATTTATTTTTAATAAAATATATATATATTTATTAATCTCTCTCAAAAAAAAAAAAAAATAAACAAAAACAACAAATACGGTTTAGTAATTGGCTTGAATAGATAGTAAAAAATTGTCATTTTATTATCTTAATATATTGGTCCAGTGGTTAGAATGACTTTTTGACGAGTGGACTTCGAAGGATCGAATCTCACCGAGTCGATATTTAAAAATAAAAATAATAAATTTGTGTTATTTTTTTTTTATCTATTTTCATGTTTATTTTTTAATAAATTACTATTTTATATTTATTTATTCATTGTTCTTTTATTAAATTTAATATTTATTAATATTATTTATTATTAATTTATATATCGATGACATATGACATTCATATTGAAATTTGACTCCCGCCTTTTTTTAAAGGATATTGTATTAATTTTTTTTTTATATTTAAAATATTTTAAAATTTTTTATTTAATTTCGAAATAAAATTAAAAATATATATTTTAATAATATTTTATAATTATAAATTACGATATATATTTATCATTCTTCCAATAAAAAAAAATATTCATGCACTTAGAAATATACCTAATAATAGATATTTATGTATTATTGAGGACCCCAAGTTCCATTCATTTTAATCAGATTGATGCAATGATGCAACATTTAATAATTGTAATAAATAATTAAAGAATTGTATATCAGCTCGGTGTCTCAAGTATTAATATTACCAGCCAAACCCAATAATAATTAATTATTTTTTTTTAACTTAAGTACCGAGCCGAGGCTCGGGGTCCCGGTATGATCTTAATATATTGTCAGAATTAGATAAATAATGTAGAGAGAGAGAGAGAGAAAAATATATTTAATAAGTTGACCTGTGGCCAGGTCCGAACCGACCGACGGTTTGAAATAAATTAATTTCCAGCAACAGAAACAATTTCAAATAATTTTAATATATCTATTAATGTAATAAAAAACAGATATGGATATAACAAATATTTTTAATTTTATTTTATTTATAATATATAGCTGAAGTAGCCGACGTCATGAAGGGCTGGGTGACGTCATATAATTTTAAATTAAGAAAAACATAATGAAGATGATTTTTCCCGAGGATAAAACCAATACATTCGTGGTGATATGTAAAAAAATCTCCTTATGTGAAATTTGGTGCGAAAATAACCCTTCCCTTCTTATCGTCGATCGCTAATACTACCACTTCCGGTTTCCGGATTTGCACCAAAAGTTGATCAATTCATCCCACTGATGCATTAAGTAAATATACCAAATTTCATCAAAATCCGTTAAGCCGTTCAGGCTGTACACATCTATACGGACGGACAGACGGACGGACAGACGGACGGACAGACGGACAGACGGACGGACAGACGGACAGACGGACGGACAGACATCATGCTAAAAATACTTTTTTCTGTTAAGAAAATGCATGATTCGTGGAGATATGTAAAAATCTCCACATGTGAAATTTGGTGTGAAAACAATACCTCCCTTACTATCGTCGGTCGGTAAAAATAGATATTTATTTAAATGAAATAAAATTATTTAATTTACAGAATGAAAATGTCTATAATAATGTCTAAACATTTTTTCTTTATAATTTTACATTATAATAAAACTAATTACAGTAGTTATAATATATGGGGAATTTTCAACTTTGACTGCCGATTTGACCATGTTCCCAAACGAATTTTAAAAAACCAAGACCACTTTACTATTACACATTTTAAGCTCTAATCGAATCCAAAATCAAAATTTAAAAAATCGAAAAACAGACACACAGATATATAGATTTTATAAATGAACATTTATACAATTTATTTTAATTAATTTGAAACATTTTAGGAAACAAATTTTTAATGGGTCATTTTTAGAAATCCCATTTAACAATTATAATAAATAATTTAAAAATTTTACAATTTTTACCGACCGACGATAGTAAGGGAGGTATTGTTTTCACACCAAATTTCACATGTGGAGATTTTTACATATCTCCACGAATCATGCATTTTCTAAACAGAAAAAAGTATTTTTAGCATGATGTCTGTCCGTCTGTCCGTCCGTCTGTCCGTCCGTCCGTCTGTCCGTCCGTATAGATGTGTACAGCCTGAACGGCTCAACCGATTTTGATGAAATTTGGTATATTTACTTAATGCATCAGTGGGATGAATTGATCAACTTTTGGTGCAATTCGGGAAACCGGAAGTGGTAGTATTAGCGATCGACGATAGGAAGGAAAGGGTTATTTTCACACCAAAGGAGATTTTTTTATATATCACCACGAATCATGCATTTTGTATTGGTTTTATCCTCGAAAAAAATCATATTTATTAGTTTTTTCTTAATTTAAAATTATATGACGTCATCCAGCCATGCATGACGTCACAGCCTGGTCTTGCATATATATTATAAATAAAATAAAATTAAAAATGTTTATATTTATTATTTATATATCCATATCTGTTTTTTATTACATTAATAGATATATGAAAATTATTTGAAATTGTTTCTGTAGCTGGAAATTAATTTATTTCAAACCGTCGGTCGGTTCGGACCTGGCCACAGGTCAACTTATTAAAGTATATAAAAATAAATTGTATAAATTGGTTAAAGGGTCGAGTAATAGTTCGGTGTCCCAGGTATATATTTTATTTAACACGCCTACTTTTCTGTATAATAAAGTTATAAAGAATAATATTTTAATTTTTATATAACCAAGAAATCATTTTTTCACTTAAAATATAGTTGTAAAGCCCAAATCTCCGATCCATATAACATCATCGACTGGGCCGCTACCTTGAGTCTTCTCTTGCTCTGATTAGGGCCACCGGTATTTGCCATTAGTCTCGAAAAAATAATATTAAATTATATATAAATTTAAAAATTAGAATATTTGAATTTGTTTAAATTTTAATATATGTAATCAATCAAATGCATAAAGAATAGAAAATTTTGAAAATCAACTTGGTATTCAATTCAGAAAAAAAAAATACTGATATATAGAATATAGATGATATTACTTGAATTAATCTTATAATGCTAGATAAAATTGTTTGTTTGTATTATTGAGGACCCCAGTTCAATTCATTTTAATCAGATTGATGCAATGATGCAACATTTAATAATTGTAATAAATAATTAAAGAATTGTATATTAATATTTTTTAAAGGGTCGAGCGACAGCTCGGTATCCCAGGTATTAATATTATCAGCCAAACCCTATAATAATGAATCATTTTTTTTAACTTAAGTACCGAGTCGAGGCTCGGGGTCCCGGTACTACTTTAATATAAAATAATAATAGTTCATGTCCATTTAAATTTTAATAGATAAAATTTTTCTTATTTTAGGTTGAAACCAAATACGACATAAATAAATGTTTTATTAAATTCAATGTTAAATAGAATTGAACTTATATACGAATAATAACTATTTTACGAAATTTTCTAATAAAACAATTATTATTTTAATTTGATTTTTCTAATTTTATATTTTTTTAAATATAAATACAAAAAATAATCCAATTTATATTAATATAAGTAATTAAATTAAACAATTTATACATATCTTATCTTATCTTATTAAGCTAGCTAAAATTGTATATATATTTGGCCATGGGTTCTCAAAAACCGCTCTAACGATTTTTTTGAAATTCACACTAGATATAGTATTTATAAAGAAAAATTGAGTTTTATTGATCACATCTCAGGAAAAATACATCTTCATTAGTTTTTTCTTAATTTAAATTTATATATGGATCACGTCACAAATGACATCCATATTGCAATTTGAGTCCCGCCTTTTTTAAAGGATATTGTATTATTATTTTTTTATATTTAAAATATTTTAAAATTTTTTATTTAATTTCGAAATAAAATTAAAAATATATATTTTAATAATATTTTATAATTATAAATTACGATATATATTTATCATTCTTCCAATAAAAAAAAATATTCATGCACTTGGAAACATACCTAATAATACATATTTATGTATTATTGAGGACCCCAAGTTCCATTCATTTTAATCAGATTGATGCAATGATGCAACATTTAATAATTGTAATAAATAATTAGAGAATTGTATATCAGCTCGGTGTCTCAAGTATTAATATTACCAGCCACAAACCCAATAATAATGAATTATTTTTTTTTAACTTAATTACCGAGCCGAGGCTCGGGGTCCCGGTACTATTTATTTATATATGAATTTCAATTTCCAAAAATACCTATTGATATAAGTAATAGTTTTAAAAAATAAAATTTAAATTCATTTGAGATGGTTATATAGAAAATGATAACTTTTTAATTTAATCGAATATTAATTTAATACAATCTATAGTTTTAATAGTTTAAATAATGCTATCATTTATAAAATGAAATCCAGAAAATAATTAATGATATGCAAAAAATTTCGACGCATTAACCTTTTAATAATAATTTTAGAATATTTTTCTTATATTTTTCCTTTTTACAATGATTCATTTTTGCCAAATTTTAAAAAATTTCGGTTTATCATAATAAACCATTTTTTTTATCTTTTATTTTATTTTATTAGATTGATTAAATTCATATTTAATATGTATTTGTAGATCATATATTAATTATTTTATGCAAATTTTTTTTTATATAATTAATAATATTTTTTTATCCCAAGAAATTAAATTTATTCATACTCAGGCGTTTATATTACATGTACTATAATGTTTTTGCATGTACCCATAAAATATTCTTTTCTTTGTAGATGGGTAATGTTGCATTTTCCAAAATACCATCCCACTATTTGAAAATAATGTTTCAAATATTCATAAATTTCCTAATTTTGTTTTATGATTAATTTTGCAATGTTTGACAATTCTTTACTTTCATGTGTAAAATATTTTTAATCTTATTAACATCATAGATTTATATTTTTTTAAATACTTTCGAAATTAAAAATAAAGGATTTTTACAAATAATCAATTTTCATCGAATATAAAAAATAATAGGAGTATTAATTAAAAAGCAAACTAATTTTATTAACTTTTAATTTATTTAGGGTATCGGTTATTAAAACCATTTTAATAGATAGAGATTGTTATTCCATTGACTGCAAATGAGCTCATGATTATCATTAAACTTACTTAAATCATTAAATCATTTCTTTTTTCCTCAAACCTCTTATAATGAAATTCACGAAACAAATGCTGAGATTTTTAGGGAGATTTTCAAAAGAAAATTGGATGTTCTTCTTATCCAATCTTCGTTTTCAAAAGGTTTGTCGAGTGATGTATGCTCACCTTTTGATATGGCCCCAAAGGCATTTGCTTTCAGTAATGTATTCGTGTGAATGACCATTATTTTCAGAATCCTTTGATATAATTTTTTAATTTGAAGAAATCTACTGCTGAGGCCCATCGATTACTTGTAAAAGCATATACCGAAACTGCTTTAAGTGAGAGAAATTGTCATGTGTGGTTTCAAAAACATAAAACCGATGAGTTTGACACGTATGACAAAGAACGCAGTGCAATGTCCAAAGTGTACGAAGTCACAGAATTGGAATCATTATTGGAGAAAGAGTCATGCCAAACGCAAGAAGAATTATCACTTAAACTCAATAAACAATTTCACATCGTTTAAATTTTTAATTTTTTATTATAAGCAAGAATCTTATTTGTACTCTAGTATAGAAATATAAAGATATCTTATATAGTATAAATATAGAAAATTATATTGACGCATTTTTTTTTCTTTTGATAAAACTAATTATATATCATTTGTGTAACCCTTGAAACGATTGAATTGAGAGGAAAGGAGGAATCAATATTGTAATGTAATGTTCTAATTTGAATCATTCTATTTTTTTGGTCTTTTCTTTTCCTAAATAAACATTATTTGTACAAATTAGATTCTTTACTTTGTTATTGGTGGCTTAAATAAAAAAGTGTAAAAATCTCGAGACTTGAAATCACCTCAATCATTTTTATTTTCCTAAATTAATTTATAAAATGAAATTTCATTGTTTTAAAAAATTATAATTCAACAATTTAGTTCAATGAAAATTAAATATCAATAATATAGAATAGAATTTAATTATTTGTTAAAATCGATTAATTATATTTCCTGGTGAATGTATTCCAAAGTCAAAAATTCCCCCTATATTGATTTTAGTAAAGAAATTGATATACTGTTTTATAAAATAAAGATTGATGTGGATTATTCAGAAAACATTGACAAAAGCCTGGAACAGAAATACGGGAAGCTCAATAGCCAAGAGAGAGGCTGTCTGGACCCCTCCCCCACTTGGCGACATATAAAACCTGTGTCGGTAGCCGGGCAGCGCCTAGTCGCCCAGTGCCCGTGATCGACCCCACACGTTCCCCTTAGAGCAACGCACCATGCGTGTCCTCGCACTGGTAAGTAGATTAACCCCTTGGAACTGGAACCTTCGACGACCAGTGGCCGTCACACCCGTTGAAATCCCGTTGTGCCTGGCAACCTTGGCAACCACAACCACTCACTTACCTTGACAAACTTTAATGTCGGTTCCTATAAATCCCACTTAGAAGGAACCGGGTTAGAAATTTACCTTGGACTCCATCCTTGTAATGCTCGTATTTGTGCATTTTTGTTAAATTACCATAAAATTAATTTCTTTTTTTAAAAATGTTTGTCATCAATTTTGTTTTGCAAATTTAAATGGAACAAATTTCTGAAAAATAGAAACTTTTGTCAATGAACTTATAACAAACATTACATAAACTTTAAAATGAATTTATACCAATGGTTGAAGGGTTAATAAATAACAAGATCAATGTACCAGTTTGCATAGATTACTTCCAATTAAAAAGTCCGTAATTCGGAAAAAGGAATTTTTTGGAAGAAGGTTTATATAATTATAATTTTTCACAACGTATCTTTATTTATAATATTAGTCTGTGAGTAATAATAAAAAAAAATATTTTATTTTTAATATTATCTCTTAATTTATTCAACACATAAATAAAATTATTCTATAGTTTCATGATTATAAAATACAAAACGAAATTGATGATTAATTTTGTTATTTTTTATTAAGAAATATTAAAAAATATAAATATAACTTAATATATTATATTTACTATATAACTATATTATATATATACTTTTAAATATACCGCTTTTTAGGAGCTTCCTATTAACATTCAAAACACAACCTAGCACTATTGGCTATAAGATAATTTTATTTAATTATTTAAATTTATTATTTAATTAATTTAAATTTCTATAGATTTGGTTTCTAACCTCTTATTAAAGTCTTAATTATTATGGTTTTATTTTCATTATTTTTATTTTAATTTCATCATTGAATATTAATATTTAATTTTATTATAGTAGCGAAAATTCTATATAAATAAGTATGTAAGTCAATATCTACATATGTTTGTTTTTGAAATTTCATTAAAAATTTTATGAAATAAAGTATTATGGCTTTTTTAAATTGAAAAATTGAACTGCATGGGTTCTAATTTTAGTTTTTTTTCTTAATCAATGTGATTGATCAAAAATATGTCCAAAAATATCAAAAAATATAAAAATCAAAACAGTGCAGTGTTTCATTGTGGATCATTAATCTAACTTTGATATTTTAATATTATTATATATATGTTCGTATGTATAGTAAAATAATTATTAATTAATTATTATTGTATTTATGATATTATATTCATTAATTTAAATCATATTTTCTATCAAAATGATAATAAAAAAAAATCATTACTAATATCTTGTTTTAAATAAAATATTATATAAAAAGAATCTAATAATTTCATTATATTAATCAAAATAACTACATTTAGAATAAATGATTTAATTTGATTAAATGACATTTGAATTAAAATATCTATATAATATTTATGCCCAAAATTATTTTCTAGATTGTTTGAATATAAATACAAAAATTCTTAAAATAATATATTTTAATTCTCCATTACTTCTCCTGATACTTTAGCCTAGGCAAATAACATGCTAATATGATAGTATAGAAATAAAAATTTGATTTACTTAAATTTACAAATTGAATGTCTCATCATTTTGGTCTGTGTGTGGTCAATTAAGGCAAATTATATTTTGAGTGTAGAGTGTCAATAGGTTTATATTTGGTGCTTGCATGTATTCTGATTATTTTCTCACTTTGAAAAGCCATTTATTCATAAAAATTGGTACAATATATGTTAATCAAAAAATTTTCCATCATTTTATACATCTTTTACTCATCTTTCTTGCAACATGGAAATACCATGTTGGTTTGACAGTGATTCAATCTTCGATTCATTTTCGCATTTCTTCAGCATTTCGAAATCGTGTACCAGCCAAATCTGAGCAAGTGGTAATCAGAATGCGCTATGTCTGCTGAGTACGCTGGGTGCGGCAAAACTTCCCATTCGAGCTGCACCAGTATATCCTTCACAACTCTTGCACCGTGTGGCCAACCGTTGTCATGTAAGAGGATGACTTTGCTGGTTCAATTTGTTCAGTTGACGTCGGTAGACATCTGCAGTTACAGTTTCATTAGATTTTAGCATTTCGTAATACATTACACTTGCTGATCCCACCATATGCTCAGCAAGACTTTATGGCCATGAATATTCCGCTTCGATATCTATGTGGATGACTTTTTGCGCTTGGGATTGTTATATTAGATCCTCACATTATCAGTCACAATACGCCATAGAAAACTCTTCTTTTTTTTGCCTGGTAAGCAATGAAACGGCGATTTTGAAACAGTTCGAAATGGCATTTTCAATCTATTCGTGTAGTAGTATGATAGTTATTTCCCCTCCTCTTTCCCAATGCACTTAAACGTCTCGAAACAGTTGATTCATCAACTGATTAAACTGTCTGAAAGTTCTTTGAGAGTTTGAGCTAGGTTCTCGTCCAATATGTCTTGCAATTCATTGACTTCGAACTTTTTTAGTCCTCCAGGCAGTTCTTTGTCATTAACATCAAAATCTCCACTTTTAAATCGTTGAAACCAAAACTAACAATTGGGATATGACGGAGCAACATCACCATAAGTTTCTAAAAGTGTTTAATGTGCTTCGGCTGCAGATTTCCTCAAATGAAACATCCAAGTAATGAATGCCGAAAATTCAATTTTGAGTCTTCCTTGATACACTGAATAACTCAATAATACTAATACTATTTGGAGAAATGTCAAAATCATCGAATTTAATAGTTAGGTTAGTTTGTTTGCATTAATACTTCGTATCTTTACCAATAGATGTCGCTAATCAAAATATATGCAAGCACCTATTATTAAAATTGTATTCTCCCCTCTTTTCCCCACTATTTTACTGTTATAAAGATCTACCTTTAGAACATTTCATGTTTTCTAATTTAACTTCATATAATGAATTCAAAATTATTTTTTATATTTTTTTATTATTTGAAAAAAAAATTAATATATTACAGTATTTTTTGAGTAAATCATTTATTCTTTATTTCTTTCTTGGCCTTCAGGATTAAGATCATTTGGTCAGTAAAAGATCATGGAGAAGATAAATATAAATAGAAAGAAAACAAATTCCTATAATGTTTATATAGTTTCAAGGATATAGTTTACTTTTTTATCGTTTAATATTAATTAAAATACATATTATAGCATTTCCCTATAATTAACCTTTAAAATTAAAAGAGACCGAATATAATTAAAACAATTTTTTTTAACAGTACGATTTTATTCAATGAAATAGTGCATATATCTATATATATAAAAAAAGGTTTTTGTCTGCACATTGCTCAGAATTTAAAATTTTTTGCATATCTTCGCGTTTCATGACCTCTAGAATCCAAAAGTGACTTTAGAATTTTTCATGTCTGTCTGTCTGTCCGGAAATTTACTATTTTATAGACTCGGAATTGGCTGAACCGATTTCTATGAAATTACATCACAATATTCTTATATACCCCTAGAGTAACATAGGCTATAAATTTTATTTATATCTAAACAATAACTGTAGAAATTAATTTTTTAAAGTTTATATAATTCTCCGTGTTGTTCATTCAAGAGCAGCTCGCGTCTCACTGTCCCTAGCGGAATCATTTTAAACAATGAATTATCAGCGATTCCCAATCAACGAATTATTCTAATATTTCACTTTTTATTTTAAATTCTAATATTCAAATATCAATTCAATTAGATAATTTATTCTAAAAGTTCCCATTTTAATTAATTTAATAAAATATTTAGATCATATTTTTCTTCATTTCTATTTGAAAGTGCAAGGTTAAAAAAACAGAATATATGTATTATTTTTAATGTTTTATGAATACAAAAATATTTTCAAAACGTCAATTAAAATGACTAAATTATATTATTTTTTGTTTTTGTTTCAATTATTAATTACAACTATATTTTAAGTGAAAAAATGATTTCTTGGTTATATAATAATTAAAATATGATTTTTTAGACATATGATATAAACGAGATGTTTTAAATTTTGAGTATTTTTTTAAAATTTGTTTTAAATTAAAATTATTGTATTCTATTATATTTTTTTATTAATAGGATTCTTTTTTTATTTTAAATTTTTAATAAATTTTTTTTTATATGATATTAATAAAAAATAATATTAAATTCTATATAAATTTGAAAATTAGAATCTTTGAATTTTTTTAAATTTTAACATATGTAATCAATCATATACTTTAAGAATTCAACTTTCAACTAAATACTATGTACCACTCGGGGGTACAGGGGGCGGAGGCCGAAGGCGCTCTGAGCACCTATTTTAAAAATAAATTAGCGGTATTATTTATTTTAAAAATATAGATATAAAGTACTTTCTTTCACTTGATAATAATTTTATACGCCTTTGATTTCACAGATCTAATTCTGAAAAGTAGATTATTTTCGAATAAAATTCATAATTTCTCAATTAACATTTTTTTTTAGTATTTTAGTTAATCTTTTTTCAGACTAAGAAAAAAAATATATTTCAATTTCTTTAAATTTAACAATTATATAAAATAACTTGGTTGCCTTGCCCAGGTGTTAACTTAGTAGTTAGTCTTGAACCACCGAACTTTTTTGATATCGAGGGATCGAACCTCACCTAGTTCAATTAGATTTAAGATTTAATAAATAATTTCAAATAAATGCGGGGGTTGGCTGAAATGGGCATAGATCCCAACAGCCAATGAAATTTAAAAAATATTGGTTTTTGGATATAAAATGAAATTGAGAGAGAGAGAGAGAGAGAGAGAGAACGCAAAAATCACTACAATCAATCCTCCATGATTTAGCTGATATGAAGATTTATTTATTTGTTCTTTTCATTTCCACTCCCAACGTAAATTAGTTTTCTTAATTATTTTTAAAATATAATTAAATAAATTTTATTCTACTAATTAAATGATAATAATGAATAATTATTCATTATTATCATTATTTTATTTCTTTTAATTATAATTAAAAGAAATAAATGGATTTTTTTTATTTGATTATCAAATAATCCTTTAAATTTTTATAAAATAATATATTTTCAATCAATTATTCAACTTTTTTATTATTATTTATCTTATTAATTTTAATTATATTCAAATATAATAAATGTTGGTATATTAATAGGGGAACTGGAAAGTAATGTCGTTTCTGCGCATATCGATATTCGTTTGTCATTTATAAGTTAATTGTATACTTCAAAGTCGTGCCAAAGACATTGTAAGGTTAGAGCAACTTGTCTTCTCGTAAATAATTTAATCTTAAATTTTTTTTGCAATTTTATGTGAAATGGCCAGAAGTACATTTCCGTTATTGTATGCTTTTTGAGTTTCACAAGAGTAGTAACGCAACAGTTGCTACCAAAAACATTTGCGATGTTTATCCAAGTGCATTAGACGTTCGTAAATGCCAAAGGTGGTTTTCTAAGTTCAAATCCAGTAATTTTGATCTTTTGCACTCGTATCGATGAAGAAGACCAACAACTTTAGACAATGACATGTTAAGGGCTTAAGTGGAAGCAAATCCGTGTCAATCTCAATCGAGAAATTGTCAAACACTCTTAACCAAATTATTAAAGCTTTGGTGGCTGTTTTTATTTATAAGGGAATTTTGTAAATAAAACCACATATTGATATTTGTTATTGTATTTTTTGAATAAAATTACAATAACTCTTAACCAACCTTGATCGACCATCCAAAAACATTTACAACAGATTGATAAAGTAAGCAGAGCAGGTATTGGGTCCCGCATAATCTGTCTGAAGAAAACAAAGCTAACCGATCCACCACATGCAACTTTTTGCTTCAGCGGCACAACACAGAAGCGTTTTTTGGCGATCACTGGAGATGAAAAGTGGGTCCTGTATGATAATCCAAAACGCAAAAGGGAATGGCTCTCACCGAATGAATCTCCACGAAGCCATGTTTACATCCCTAAAAGGCGCTTTTGTGTGTTTTTTGAAGTGCTCAAACCTGGACAAACTGTCAATGCAGACCTTTACTGTGAACAATTGGATCGAGTAAATCAATCTTTAATTGAAAAGTGCCCAGCGATTGTCAACAGAAAAGGCATTATTCTGAAACATGATAATGCATGACCGCACTGCGCAAGACGAACCTTGGAAAAATTTAATGAATTGGAATGGGAGGTATTGCCTCAACCGCCATACTCGCCTAATATTTGGCCATCGCATTTCCATTTATTCCGATCTCCATAACATTTTTTAAGTGGCAAAAAATATGAAAATTTGAATGATGTCCAAAATTCCATCTCCAGATATTTTGCTCAAAAACCAATTGAGTTTTATCGATCCGGCATTGAAAATTGGCTTACTTTATTGAAGATAAAATCTTGTTAAAAATTTATTTTTTTGAATTTAATGTAAAAAATACGACATTACTTTCCGGTTCCCTTAATATTTACATAAAAGATTAATTATTTGGTTGTTGTTGTTGATTTGTTTAAAGGTAATAGCTGTGACTACTCTGCTATCAAGTTCGTTGGCTCAGTTCAACGATGTGGAACCTGATTACGGCGATTATGGATCAGCCCCTGCGCCACCTCCCCCAAGGGCAAGTATTACCCCCCGGAGCTATTCGCTCTCGCGTGGTCAACAAATCCAGGCGACTGCTTCAAGGCCCACTCCGGTGCCAATCTTGAAGCAAATTAACCGGTATTTTATTTTTAAATATATCCTATATATATAAATGGTTTCTGGTATTTAAATTTGAATACTAACAAAATCTAATTTTAAAATAATATAAATATATAAAAATTTTATAAAATAACGTTTTTCTCATGGACTAAAAAGAATAAAATAATTTTTCTATAAGCCTGAGAAAGTTTATGGATGAATTGATTCATATTCAACGAAAAACGTTGGGCGTATTTAGTTTTATTTATTTATATGAAAAATCAAGTCAAATTTTTGTAATAATAAAAATTTTATTAAACACATAAACTAACAAATTGTTTCATCATGCATTAAGAAATTAATCTTTTATTATTTTTCACTGTAATATACTTATATCAAAGTATGTATCAAAATTTAAAATAATTTTTATTAAATTTACATATTATTAATCAAATCCAAAATGGTTGATTATAATAGAAGATATAGTGTTACTTGTTAATGAAGTGTTTTAGTGAGGTATGTATGTATATTATATGAATTATAGTTCTTATAAAGGAAGTTAATTGCATAGAAATCAAATGAAAACTAAAAGCGCCCAACGTTTTTAGTTGAATATGAAGCAATTCATCCATAAACTTTGTCAGGCTTATAGAAAAATTATTTTATTCTTTTTAGTCATGAGAAAAACGTTATTTTATAAAAAATTTTATATTTATATTTTATATATATATAGATAAAAGATAAATATTATTAAATATTTGTTAATAACAACTTATCTGATTTTTATATACTCTCATGATTATTATAAAATTTTATTTGAACAAATTAACCAAAATAAAATAATATTTTAATAAATAAAATCTCAAAATTTAAACTCAATTATATATTTTAGTTTCATTTATTTAATCTTATTTAATATTTTTGAATTATCATTTGACTTTTCTATCCACATTATTACGATAGGTATTTTTTAAGTTCTAAAATAATTTGTTTCTTTTAAACAGACACAACGAAGATGGTTCATATACTTATGGCTATGAAGGCGCTGATGGTTCTTTTAAAATTGAAACAAAATTGAATTCAGGCGAAGTCGTTGGTAAATACGGATACGTTGACGATCTTGGCAAAGTTCGTGTTGTAGAATACGGTGCCAATAAATTTGGTTTCCAACCAAGTGGCGAAGGAATCACAGTAGCACCCCCAACATTGGTCGATGAAACCTTGAAGCAAAAAGGAAAAGGTAGACAAGAAA
Source organism: Labia minor (assembly GCA_963082975.1). Lineage (NCBI taxonomy): Eukaryota > Metazoa > Arthropoda > Insecta > Dermaptera > Spongiphoridae > Labia > Labia minor. The sequence goes on from OY720348.1 coordinate 2,093,403, forward strand.
CTCCAGTCTATTATGAACCTGAATCAGATGATGGACAATATTATGAAGAACCCGCCCCCAGGCCTGCTCCACGTCCTGCACTGGTAAATTGATTATATGTTACTTTAACAAAAAATTAAATTATTAGTGGACTAAATGAGGAAACATCCGTGAGTAGGCTGAGAATCGGAGTGGAGGTGAGAATGTAATCATTGACATGAAGGAATTATACGAAAAAATAATTAGATAGTGTTAACTAAAGATAGGAATAGTTTTAAGTATAGTCTAAAATCTTTCAAATTTATTATTCATAAAAAGATAAATATCATAGATAGATCAAATTAATACTAATATATATATTACTCCACGCTATCCATTCGATCCATCTAAATATTAATTTAAAAATTGGAAAGAAAAAATGATATATACAAATGAATAGAATAATGTGTATTACTATATAAATTCCAACTTTTATATTTTATTTTAATTAATATATGTATTTAAAAAGAAATATATATATTATATACACGAGGTCTGTTCAAAAGAAAAGGTGAATTTTGAATTTTCGCGGGCTGTGTGCATCGATTATCGAAATTTTTTTGTTATGTTGGTACACATATGTTTCTCATATGTTGACATTATCAGCCATTTTGGATTAGTAATTTGTTGATGACAACTGAAAAAGTTAGTCTCGTTTTTATGTGTTCTTCGATTTTTACTATCTCGCCAGAGATAGTATTGCAATCACGAAAATTTTCTTTTGATTCTATGTGTGTGTGTGTATGTAGACAAGATTGCGCAAAAACAGTTTGAGCCAGAATAATGAAATTTGGTACACGAGCATTATTTAAAATTCGTAGTTTTCTATCAACTTTTGAGAAATGTAGCTCATCCGGAAGAGGGTCATTACCTACCACGTTTACATTTTTTTTCCTCTAAACTAAACTGACTGTAAAAATAAAGAGATATGTTTGATAGTTTTTCACATGATTAAAAATTGTATAAAACTGCTATATATAGAATTTCAGCTTGATTGAATAGCTGAAAGTACCGGAATTAATTTCTTAACACATTGACTGCAAATCACGCGCCAGCACGTGACGTGTTGCCATCATCATCATCAAAGAGCCAAACATGCGCTGGTTTAATAAATATATTATTTATTAATTTTAATTTATAATTGATAATTAATTAAATTTAATTTAAATATAATATATGTTATTTAATCCAATTCAAATTGCGAGATAGTCGAGTGAAGACACTCCGGATTTTTTACTTAAAAAACAATGGATCAAAGAATCTGTATTAAATTTTCCGTTAAAATTAAACAAAGTGCTCCAACACACTTAAATTGTTGACTGTGGCATTCGGCGAGTCTACTTTGTCTCAAAAAAGTGTTTATAAGTGGTACAAGCGCTTTATAGAGGGCCGAGAAGATGTTGATGACGATGAGCGTCCTGGAGTTGCAATCACGTCAACAAGCGAAGAAAACATCGAAACATTGAACAAAATCGTTTTGGAAAATCGTCGAATCACTATTAGGGAAGTTACAGAGGATGTTGGCATATCAATTGGCTCATGTCATGCAATTTTCTCGGATGTTTTAGGCATGAAATGTGTGGCAGCGAAGTTTGTTCCGCAATTGCTAAATTGTGAGCAAAAGCAACGTCGCATTAGTATCATTCAGGAGTTGTTGAATAATGTCAACGACGATCCAGATTTGCTCAAAATGGTCATAACTAGTGATGAAACGTGGGTATATTGGTTTTTCTTAAGCGAATATTAACATAATTTTATGAAAAATTAGCTATTCGTAGAACATAAAGTCTTACAAGCATTAATAAGGTAGATAGGTATAGGACTTTACGAGAAATTGAGATGGCCAGATGCTGAAATTTACATTTATAATCAATTGGTATTAAGTTTAAAGAGGAAATTGATTCTCAATCTAGAATAAGCTAGCTAATTTTATTGAGGTAAGGTGGCTGGCTATCAGTTAAATTGGCTTGCTTTAGTCCATTAGGTTTATTCATATAAATTTGTTAATTAGTGACAACTGAATTGATAGGTCTCCTCCTTTAAAATGAGATATGGAAAATTAGGGTTCACACACCTAACACTAATAGTTAAATTTTAAAGAGGAATTGATCTTTTATAAGCTTGTTATTGATAAATCCGTAAAATTAGGATCACACACGCCTGTGTAAAACGGTAGAAAATTTTTGTTGAATGGATCCCAGCTATAACGGTTAAGTGAAAGTTAGGTATGTACAACTAAACCTGCAAGGATTGTCGAAACCAAGACCCAATCATCTCAATGGTTTCGGCTAAAAGAGCCAAGATCGAAAAAAGCACGCCAAGTTCGATCAAATGTGAAGGTTTTGCTCACTTGTTTCTTCCTGGTGCATCATGAGTTCTTGCCAACAGGTCGTACTGTTAACAAGGAAGTTATGCAACGTTTGAGTGAAGAAATACGGCTCAAACGATCGGAATTTTGCATCACGATAATGCACCAGCTCACACATCATTGCTTGTTCCTATTTCCAAAATTGAGGAGACCAATGAAAGGAAAGCGTTTTGCCACAATTGATGATATAAAGTCGGAATCGAAGAACGAGCTGATGGCCATACCGAAAAGCGCATTTCAGAAGTGCTTCGGCGATTGGAAGACGGCTGGCATGAGTGCATTATATCTAAGAGGAATTACTTTGAAGGGAACAAAATAGATATTGATGAATAAATAAATACTTTTCGAAATAATTCAAAATTCTGCTTTTCTTTTGAACAAACATCGTACTTATGAAATATGAAATACTTGTCGTGAAATATGTAGATTATATTATTTATGTTAGGTAAATTACCATTAAAAATACAAAACTCATTAAGAATAATTTTTAAATTAACACTCGATGAAGTTTCAAATTATTTAATATATTTGTTTTATTCGGATTTTTCTAATATGCTTTATAATTAAGAATAAGACCGTTCCGACCCGGGGGTGCAGGGAGTGCGGGGCACCCGCGCGGCAAGCCGGGGGGATCTTAAATACTTTCGATTTTTTTCAATTTTTTAAAAAACGAAATTAACTTAAATTTACTTTATTTTTTTTATTAGTAAATTTTTAACAACTTTAGGGGAAGGGTCGGCAAAATTATTCTCGCACCCGTACTGTTTATACCCTAGGAACGCCCCTGAAGACTATAATGCATAATGCTGATATATCATTAAAACTGAGCGTTTTAAATTTATTTTAACATATAATATATATAACATATAATAAAATATTAACCTTAAGGGTTAGCTCAGCAGAAATTAATCTCGAAGAACCAATGCTACAGGAGGTAGAAATATAATTGGATAATTTAAAAATAATAAAGCAACGGGAATAGAAGGGATTTCAGTAGGGGTAGTCATGCAGTAAAGGGGCTTATAGCTTCAAAGTTATTATCAAAGGGGATAAAAATTAAAATATATAAAACAATTATTTTGCCGGTTGTATTATAGGCGTGTTAGGCATGGTCTATGACCATAGGAGACGAGAGTAGATTTAGAGTATTTCAGAATAGGATTCTTCGCATTACTATTGTATCTCCAGATATAGTTAGAAATATAAAATCGAGAAGGCTGCGATGAACAGAGCACGTGCCTCGAATGGGAGAGGAAAGAATGGCGTAAAATATATTGGTGTGTAGACCGAGTGGGAAATGCCCACTTGGAAGACCAAGGACGCGGTGGGTGGATAATGTAGCAAGGGACGTGAGAGAGATGGGAGAGGGTAGGGACTGTAGGGTTGTGGCTCAGAATAGGGATGCTTAAACTGTTTTAGCATAATAACTACATTCCAATTCTTTTGTATCAAATCAATAGCATTTTTACATTCAGAAAAATAATTATCATATGAAAATAATTTTAGTTTTATTTTTTTTTTTATAAATTGAAGTTTTTTAGTTTTATTTTTAGTAATTGCTTAGTTTTAAAATACGGTTTTTAATGAAATATATGTATATGTAATCTTATTAAATAATGTGTAATTTTTTTTGTTTGTTTAATAAAAAAAATAAGTTATAACATTATTTCTATAACTTATATTATTTTGGTTTTATTTTACATCGAAAACGATCGGAACGCATCTACGACGTTATACGAGGTCTATCTATATATATATATTTATTGCTAGCAAATGATGATTAATAAAAAAAAATAAAGTTCCGTAGAGCCACAGAGATAGATAGATATAATAAAATATTTCAATTATTATCTACACGGTTAAGTCTATTAATTTCATTATTTTTCTTATTTATTTTATTAAAAATATATTTAATAAATAAATTATATATATTTAACCCTAATTGACTATTATGTCAAATTTCTATAATTTTATTCTATTGAATGGATAGCTTAATAGTAATATGAAATGTTTTATTTCAGGCTCCCATTCGCCATGCACCACCACCACCCGCCCCTCGACCCCATTCTCCAGCACCCACTTATGAAACCTATGAAAGAACCATTGAATTTGGACCATCTCCTTCATCTAGAGGACCATCTCAAGGACCCACCCCACCAAGAGCACAGGTATCTCCTTTCATTTTATTTAATAAAGAAAAAAAACTAATTTTAATATTCAATCTTATCTTATTATGCTAGCTAAAATTGTATATATATATCTATATATCTATATTTCTTTCTATATATAACCATTGGTTCTCAAAAACCGCTCTAACGATTTTTTTCAAATTCACACTAGATATAGTATTTATAAAGAAAAATTGAGTTTTATTGATCACATCTCTTGAAACTTACAGCTTCATTATTAATTTCTTAATTAAAAATTATATATGGGTGTGACGTCATCAATTTTACTTCAATTAATATTTTTTTTATTTTTAAAATATTTTAAAATAAAATAAATTTCGAAATAAAATTAAAAATATTTATTTTTAATAATATATATATATATATATATTTATTAATCTTAATTAATTAATTATTAACAAAATAAAATACGGTTGGTTGACTCCCGCTTTTTTTTAAATGAATTGTATTAACATTTTTTTATATATTTAAAATATTTTAAAATTCATTATTTAATTTCGAAATAAAATTAAAAATATTTATTTTTAATAAAATATATATATATATTTATTAATCACTCTCAAAAAAAACAAAAACAAAAACAAAAAAACATAATTCTTGCAAAGAGAGTAAAAATGTCATGTTTATTAAATAAATATATCAGTCTAATGGGTAAAGGCACTGTTTTGAATAGTCAACCTAGCAGGATCGAAACCGGCGGAAAAAAATTTTTCTTTTTTTTTATCTATTATTTTTTAATAAATTACTATTTTATATTTATTTATTCATTGTTCTTTGATTAAATTTAATTTCTTTTATTTTATTTTATTAATTAAAATGATGCAACATTTAATAATTGTAATATTGTAATAAATTTCTATCTTGAAAATTGTTACATATTATTTAGGATATTTTAAAAACAATTTCTTTCTTTAATATATTCTTAAAATATGCTAGCTAAAATTGTATATATCTATATATCTATATATCTATTTATCTATAACCATTGGTTCTCAAAAACCGCTCTAACGATTTTTTTCAAATTCACACTAGATATAGTATTTATAAAGAAAAATTGAGTTTTATTGATCACATCTCTTGAAACTTACAGCTTCATTATTAATTTCTTAATTGAAAATTATATATGGGTGACGTAAATGGCATCCATTTTGAAATTTTACTCCCGCCTTTTTTTAATTTTGTATTAATATTTTTTTTATATTTAAAATATTTTAAAATTTATTATTTAATTTCGAAATAAAATTAAAAATATTTATTTTTAATAAAATATATATATATTTATTAATCTCTCTCAAAAAAAACCAACAAAACAAATAAATGTCTTTGAAAGATGGTAAAAATATCTTTGTAATTATCAAAATATCATAGACCAGCGGTAAGATCAATTGTTTTTACTCCCCGAGTTCGAAGGATCGAAACTCGCCGCGTGCATTTTGTTTTTTATCTATTTTAGTGATTTATTTATTCATTGTTCTTTTATTAATTAAGTTTTAGATAGTTTTATAATTTTTAATATTTTTTCAATAAAATATTATTTAATACATTTAATAATTGTAATAAATAATTAAAGAATTGTATATCAATATTTTTTAAAGGGTAGAGCGAGCTCGGTGTCCCAGGTATTAATATTACCAGCCAAATCCAATAATAATGAATCATTTTTTTTAACTTAAGTACCGAGCCGAGGCTCGGGGTCCCGGTATACATATTTATGTATTATTGAGGACCCCAAGTTCCATTCAATGATGCAACATTTAATAATTGTAATAAATAATTAAAGAATTGTATATCAGCTCGGTGTCCCAAGTATTAATATTACCAGCAAAACCCAATATAATAATGAATTATTTTTTTTTAACTTAATTACCTAGCCGAGGCTCGGGGTCCCGGTGTGATCTTAATATATTGTCAGAATTAGATAAATAATGTAGAGAGAAAAATTATTTAAAAATAGATATTTATTTAAATGAAATAAAATTATTTAATTTACAGAATGAAAATGTCTATAATAATGTCTAAATATTTTTTCGAGCGACAGCTCGGTATCCCAGGTATTAATATTACCAGCCAAACCCAATAATAATGAATCATTTTTTTTAACTTAAGTACCGAGCCGAGGCTCGGGGTCCCGGTACTGATTTTTATATTAATTAAGAAATATTCTAAGGTCTTAAATAACTAATTTAAATATCATGATTTACTAATTATTAACTATTTTTTTAGATAATATTTTCTATAATAAGTATTAATAAAATTAATTTATGTTATTTAAAATATTAATTCTATGTCTTATTAAGAAAAAATTTAAATTATTTTCATGATCTTCTTCTTAAGGTGCCGTCTCCGTTTCGGAGTTTGGCTATCATCATGACTAGGATAGCCTTAGAAGCTGCCCAGCCATAATAATTTTTCTTGGGAATGTTAATGCGGTGGTTTCCCGTTGCCTTCCGCATGTATAGAACCAGGAACTTACAGTTCCTGGAGCCGGAGGCAGCTGATGTTAAATTGAATTTTATTAGAAAAATTTGTTCTTAGTTGGAATCGAACGCCGACTTCTTGTGTAGAAAATTGTTATGCTACACACTCGGCTAGCTGCCTCCATATTTTCAAGATACAAGACCAAATTATTATGTTTTTCTTTAATTTCATTTGTAGGGAAAATTAAATTCACACAACGAATTTATAAATAGTTTAACTGTTATATTATTTTTTAAGACATTCTTTATTATATAATAAAATTCAAATATTCAAGTTAGTTTAATGTTTGTCTTTATTTTATTTATTTTTAAACTAGGTTAGTTGGTATGAGATTTTTTCTTAAAAATCAAACGATACGTTTAATAATAAAAAATGTAAATTGTTTTTTCAGGTTCCCGGTGCAGTTCCTTCTCCAAGCGGTTTTTCAGCCCCAGCTCCACCTCCATCACGGCCGTCTTCTTCGTTTTTCCAACCTTCTGCCCCAGCACCCCGTCCCGCACCTGTAGCTCGACCTGCACCACAACCTGCACCCCTTCGACCAGCCCCAAGTGGTAGGTCAGGTGGCCTCCTAGACCAATTGGCCAAAGACTACGCCCTGCCTTCCAACGCAGCTCCAGCACTTTCAGACATCTCTTTTGGCTACTATTAAATTTCTCCAAAGCAAATCTTCATTCTTTTCAAAATTTTATACTGGTAATCCACGCAGGCTCATATGCCAAATTATTCAACTATAATATACAAAAATTTATACATGCATATATATATATATATATATATATAAAGTTATGTGAAAAAGTTGAATTGTATAGAAAGGACTGTCTAATCGATTGAAATGTCGTTTTTATTATAAATAAATATAATTTTTTAAAAATCTATTTTAATTTAAAAATTATGAAATCCTTAAGAAAAAATGAATTAATATATTAAGGTATACTTCATTTATTTATTAAATACATATATATAAAAAAAAGTATGAAAAAAGCCAAACTAGAAAACTTTTGATCAAATGCTGTAAACGGTCACCCAAGGTTTTTTTTACAGGACAAATTCTTCTCAACATTTTCATTTGGCCCCAACAGGACCGCAACGCTATTAAGGGCGAATTTATCCTGCAAAAAAGCAGTGTAGAGCCATTAAATAAATAATAAATTAATAAAAAATAAACATTTTAGAGATCCTATTAAAATGAATGATTAAATTTTCATAATACATAATTTTAAAATCAAAAACATTAATTAATTAGAGCAATATCGTTTTATAATATTTATACTAAGTAAAAAGAGAACAATGATTTCTTCTAATTATAAAAAGGTTTTTCAATAAATCTATACAAAATTGATATTTATTTTTTATTAAATATCCTTTAATCAGTCTTATTAAGTAAATAATTGAATTTCTTTACAACCAAATTAAAAAGAAAGTAATCAACTTTCTTACTCGCATGATGGCAAATGAAATAAAAATTTCACTCAAGTATGTTCCAAATTTCAAAAGATTTTCATTTCTTATAAATAATTATATTATTTATTATAGTATCCATTATAACACAAACTATATGCTTTTTTAAATTATATAGTATAAATTCATAAATTATATATGAAAATAATTTTGTTTAATTTTGAAGATAAATGAATTATTGAAAGTAATTGATTTTGTGCATGATTGATTTCAAATAATATCTGTTCTGTATTGATATCTCATTAGAAAAATCTAATATTGGCAATGAAATGTATTTTTTTTATTTTATTTATGCATGTCTCATAGTTTTTTGCAATAGAGAATGAAATTGGTTCAATAAAATTTTAGAAACCATTTTTATAGCTGGTCACGCAGTGTATTGTATTTTTTAAATAAGCTTTCCCATCGATGGTAGTAAGTAATTGCTTTGTTTTGTAATCTCAGTAAAAATAGTGATAATAAATGTTTGATTAAACTGATTTTTAAAATTAAATTAAAAATTAAATTTGTCTAAAATTTGTTCATGATTATTAAATAAAATTAATATAATATGTGTCCTTAATGGGGTTAACAAATAAATTATTAAAAAATGTTTTAATACAATTATCAAATTAACAATTAAAAAAGTTTAATTTTTAAATTCTTATTCGATGCTAATGATTTGGATGATAGAATGATATTAAATATTTTTATTATCAAAAACCAAATTTAAATTATATATATAATAATAATAGTTTGTATTTCTGAATTTCTTTATCCGAATTCAAATAAAATATACCAAATCGAAAAATAATTTGATAAAACAAAATCTTTTATACGAGATATTTCTGCATCTAAGTGAGTTTTAATAATAAATTATCACACACACATTTATATTTAAATCATATACTTGTACTTTAATGTTTAGGTTAAGAAAATATTAAGTATATATTTCAATGATTGTTTACAATTTTTTCGATTGTTAAGTATTTAAATTAAAATTGCCTATTTGTAAGCACGAGAATTATCTGCTTATTATTCATTTGTAGAAGATCGAAAGTCAAAGGAATGTTTTTAATTTGTTTAATTAATTAATACACGGTTGGTAAACCTCTCAAGATTTAATCATTTAATCATTTTAGTGAATCTCTTATTTTTTTAAATTTTAAAAGTGCATTGCATTTATGTTTTGTAAATTGATTACTAGAAATATGAATATTTTCCAATCGTAAAAAAAGAATAAAAACCTCTTACTTTAACTTCAATTGCAACAATTGAATCACCATCAGCATTCCTAATGATAAATCTTTTACTCTAAAATGGATGATGAAATGGATGACTTTTCATAGTAAGGGTGGGGTGGGGGTTAGTATGTCCTTGAGTGTGGTTTACTTTCTTCTGATTCTAGTACTTGCTAAAGAATGAATAGAAACTATTGATATTTTCATGGAAGGCGACCCTCACTTGAATTCGAAGAAAGTTGGTGAGTTGAACGGTGACCACACCTTGGCTTGGAGATGTCCATCACGTCCACCGCACGTGGCACGACGAGTGCCAAGGAAAGTGATCGGGACCTTCGGCCACCAGGACGGAGTAATCCCTCCCGGGATTTCTCTCATTTTTTCGTCTCGCTCCATATAATCCCTTTCATATTCGTTGATTACCCATTTTATTGGAGTCTAGAATCCATTGGACAATAGCAAGCAGGGTCAATAAACTTCTTCTCCAATTTACAAAAACATTTCACTCAGAACGAAATCCTGACATACATTTCAGTCGAGAACTACTATAAAAGATTCACGGTTAATTACATTTCTTTTTTTTAAATCTATCTATGAAAATATTTTATTGATCTAGGTTATATCAATTCATTTAAAAAAGGTTATTAAAATCGGAATCTCATTTTTTTCCTATTCATAATTCATTCATCGATCTTTATGGATAGCCAGAGGGTCAGGTACCTCCCCTGTCCAATGACAAGGTAAATGTATAAGAGCATTATCACTGTTTTCTCAATTTTAATATCAAATATGCCAAATTTTTTATTTAAAATACATTTAAATTAATTTTATATTTGCTCATCCACTCCCTATCGAGTTAATAACCCTCTCTCATATGTATCGATTAGAAAGCAAAATCATCATCTTTTTTTTATTATTACACTTTCTGTCCCCTGGAAATTGAAACTTTCAGTAATTCATTGTCTGTGAATAATAAATGGTTTATTTTAATCAATGCATGTAATTCATTAAGTATAAATATTTTACAACCTAAATTAAGAGTATAGCGATGAATGGAACATGTGGCGAATGAAAGGTTGACGAAAAACTTATTATAGAGAAGTCAATTGGCAAAAGGCCGTGTCAGAAATTACTAGCTTATTTTGAATTTTGGCGAGGAGCGCTGCGCGCTCTGACGACAGTTAGTTGAATAGAACTTTTTTTTCCTCGAACATTATATCTATAAAATATATAACACGATTATTAACACATTTGTAAATGAATTACTATTTCACTGAGATTGATTATAATATAATATTAATAAATTTATTTGATTGTATATAGTAATAAATGTGTGTTTTTATATTTGATATTTTCGACCAAAACCTTTTTCGAATGATATATGTCAATTTACAAGGTTACGTCAAGATTATCATTTAAATATTTTCTTCTAATCATATATTAAACATTGAATATATTTTATATATATAATATCGTAAGTAAATATCAAATTAAAATCCTTTATAATTAATCAAAACCCCTTCTTTTTTTCGAACAGTCCGAGAGGGATTGAAAGAAAACAGTGGCAGATGATAGGAACAATTAGAGAAATGTGGTTGGAGTGGCTAAACTTTTCAGAGTTGTATAAAGCCACAGCATTAAATAATATAAATGAAATTTCCATTCATATAAAATTCCTATTGGATTTTTTGAAACAAAAAATTCTATTTTTTCAATTTATCTATATATATATATATATATATGTGTATATATATAAAGGTTTTTGTCTGCATCTTGCTCAGAATTTTAAAATTTTTGCACCTCTAGAATCCAAGGGTGACTTTAGAATTGTTCCTGTCTGTCTGTCTGTCCGGAAAATTATGGTGTTGTAGTCACAAAATTTCTATGAAATTATATCAAAATATTCTTATATACCTCTATTTGAACATCATAGGCTATAAAGTTTATCAATATCTATTCAATAACCGCAGAAATTAATTTTTAAAAATTTATATGATGCTCCCTGTTGTTCATGGCTCAGAGAAAAAGTCGATTCATTTTACACAATGAATATAAAAGTAATAATTCTAGCAATTACCAAACAAAGAATTATAATAATATTTAAATTTTTATTTTAATTTATATTCTATGATTTCTTTAGACAAGTGATATAAAGGTGTGGTTTTAAATTTTTGTCGTTTTTAAATTTGTTTGAAATTCAAATGATTATATTCTATTATAATTTATTAAAAGGTTTCTTTTTTATTTTTTATTTTTAAATAAAATTAAATTAAATGAAAACTAAAAGCGCCAAACGTTTTTAGTTGAATATGAAGCAATTCATCCATAAACTTTGTCAGGCTTATAGAAAAATTATTTTATTCTTTTTAGTCCATTAGAAAAACGTTATTTTATAAAATTTTTTTTATATTTATATCTTATCTTCTTATGAGAGTAAAATTGTTTGTTTCTTTGTTCTCAAAAACTGCTCTAACGATTTTTTTGAAATTCACACCAGAGATAGTATTTATAAAGAAAAATTGAGTTTTATTGATCATATCTCACGAAAACTACATCTTTAATAGTTTTTATTTCTCCAAATTTAAATGTATATATGTGACGTCACAACCACCGCCTGTGAGATATATATATATCTATTCTTAAAATAAAATTCAAAATATTTATATTATATTCATATATTTGATTTTTTTTATTTTATTAATAGATATACATTTAAATTATTTGAAATTGTTTCACACAACGTTTAAAAGAAGATTTATCTTTATATTCGATTCGATATATAGTAGGAGAATTAAATGACATCATCAATTTATTATACTGCATAATTATAAAAAATATTATATATTATACTATACTAATAAGCTGTTCAGTATATTAGATAAAACATTTATTTGTTTTTGTGTTCTTACTTTTAATACATTTTAATTTAATCAGTAAATTAATTATATATATTATTATTGAATTCACCCATAATATAATATCTTATATACTTACTTGAAAATAATTTAAAAAGTTATTCATATAATTTTAAATGTTTTCGTGTTTTATAAATAAAATATTAAAAAAATAAAATTATAAACCTAACATAAACAAAAATACATATTCTTTGAATGAAAATAAAAATAGATATTTATATAAATGAAATAAAATTATTTAATTTACAGAATGAAAATGTCTATAATAATGTCTAAACATTTTTTCTTTATAATTTTACATTATAATAATACTAATTACAGTAGTTATAATATATGGGGAATTTTCAACTTTGACCGCCGATTTGACCATGTTCCCAAACGAATTTTAAAAAACCGAGACCACTTTACATTTACACTATTTTTAAGCTCTAATCAATCCAAAATCAAAATTTAAAAAATCGGAAAACAGGCACACAGATATATAGATTTTATAAACGAACATTTATACAATTTATTTTAATTATTTTGAAACATTTTAGGAAACAAATTTTTAATGTGTCATTTTTAGAAATCCCATTTAACAATTATAATAAATAATTAAAAAATTGTAAAATTTTTAAAGTATATAAAAATAAATTGTATAAATTGGTTAAAGGGTCGAGTGATAGTTCGGTGTCACAGGTATATATTTTATACCAACAGGCCTACTTTTCTGTTTGTATGATATTATTTGAATGGCGATTCGGTGAATGGTTAATGGTTAATTAACGATCCATATAACTATTAAGAGAATTTTTATTAAAAGACCACATTATTTGTATAAAATTATTTATTAAATTAAAATAATTGTACAACGTTTCAACTGCTTATTCTGCAGTCGTTTTCAAGTAACCGTACGCTTGCTCCGATTCAAGCGGACTGATGCATGTCGGGACACGTCACCTCTTATATAGGCAGTGATATTGGCGCCAATTTTTGGCTCCAATTTTTACCGCCAATTCTTAATCTCAACATGAAGTCAGCAGCAATTGTCAAAGCAAGCGTTTACAATCAAGAAGTATGATAGTGCATTATGTCTCTAAAATGAAGATACTAAATTATTTCCATAATCAAGACATATACACAAATACACATTAGATTAATTATATTTAATTTAATTTGACAAATTTTACTCATCCAACACTATGTTCCACATCTTATTAAGTCTATATCCATCCTCTTTGTTAATATTATTGGGATGATTATCAATTTCTATAGATTCTTTTATTTTTCTTTTCCACCAATTATTTTCAATATGAAAAAAAAAAAAAAAAAAAAAAAAAAAAAAAAAAAAAAAAAAAAAAAAAAAAAAAAAAAAAAAAAAAAATAATTGGTGGAAAAGAAAAATAAAAGAATCTATAGAAATTGATAATCATCCCAATAATATTAACAAAGAGGATGGATATAGACTTAATAAGATGTGGAACATAGTGTTGGATGAGTAAAATTTGTCAAATTAAATTAAATATAATTAATCTAATGTGTATTTGTGTATATGTCTTGATTATGGAAATAATTTAGTATCTTCATTTTAGAGACATAATGCACTATCATACTTCTTGATTGTAAACGCTTGCTTTGACAATTGCTGCTGACTTCATGTTGAGATTAAGAATTGGCGGTAAAAATTGGAGCCAAAAATTGGCGCCAATATCACTGCCTATATAAGAGGTGACGTGTCCCGACATGCATCAGTCCGCTTGAATCGGAGCAAGCGTACGGTTACTTGAAAACGACTGCAGAATAAGCAGTTGAAACGTTGTACAATTATTTTAATTTAATAAATAATTTTATACAAATAATGTGGTCTTTTAATAAAAATTCTCTTAATAATTATCAAAATAACCACAAAAGCTTTAATAAATAGATCCATATAACATCATCGACTGGCCGCTACCATAAGGAGTGAAAATAGTGTCGAATAGAAATAGACGATATTACTTGGATTAATCTTATTATACTAGCTAAAATTGTTTCTTTTATAACCACTTGGGGCGCTAAACAGTTTTTCACAAAAACACTATAGAAATAAGCGGGAGTGTCCTCCCCTAGACTTTCCCGCATATAAATAGGTAGTACCGGGACCCCGAGCCTCGGCTCGGTACTTAAGTTAAAAAAAATGATTCATTATTATTGGGTTTGGCTGGTAATATTAATACCTGGGATACCGAGCTGTCGCTCGAAAAAATGTTTAGACATTATTATAGACATTTTCATTCTGTAAATTAAATAATTTTATTTCATTTAAATAAATATCTATTTTTAAATAATTTTTCTCTCTACATTAATTTTCTAATTCTGACAATATATTAAGATCACACCGGGACCCGGAGCCTCGGCTAGGTAATTAAGTTAAAAAATAATAATTCATTATTATATTGGGTTTGGCTGGTAATATTAATACTTGGGACACCGAGCTGATATACAATTCTTTAATTATTGATTACAATTATTAAATGTTGCATCATTGCATGGAACTTGGGGTCCTCAATAATACATAAATATGTATACCGGGACCCCGAGCCTCGGCTCGGTACTTAAGTTAAAAAAAATGATTCATTATTATTGGATTTGGCTGGTAATATTAATACCTGGGACACCGAGCTCGCTCTACCCTTTAAAAAATATTGATATACAATTCTTTAATTATTTATTACAATTATTAAATGTATTAAATAATATTTTATTGAAAAAATATTAAAAATTATAAAACTATCTAAAACTTAATTAATAAAAGAACAATGAATAAATAAATCACTAAAATAGATAAAAAACAAAATGCACGCGGCGAGTTTCGATCCTTCGAACTCGGGGAGTAAAAACAATTGTTCTTACCGCTGGTCTATGATATATTTTGATAATTAGAAAGATATTTTTACCATCTTTCAAAGACATTTATTTGTTTTGTTGTGTTTTTTGAGAGAGATTAATAAATATATATATATTTTATTAAAAATAAATATTTTTAATTTTATTTCGAAATTAAATAATGAATTTTATTTTAAAATATTTTAAATATTTAAAAAAAAAGCGGGAGTAAAATTTCAATATGAATGTCATATGTCATCGATAAATAATAAATAATATTAATAAATATTAAATTTAATAAAAGAACAATCAATAAATAAATATAAAATAGTAATTTATTAATTAATTTATTAAAAAATAATAGATTAAAAAAAAAAAAAAAATTATTTCAAAACCATTTTTTATTTTGTTGTTATTTTTTTTTTGAGAGAGATTAATAAATATATATATATATTTTATTAAAAATAAATATTTTTAATTTTATTTCGAAATTAAATAATAAATTTTAAAATATTTTAAATATAAAAAAATATTAATACAAAATTAAAAAAAGGCGGGAGTAAAATTTCAAAATGGATTCCATTTACGTCACCCATATATAATTTTCAATTAAGAAATTAATAATGAAGCTGTAAGTTTCAAGAGATGTGATCAATAAAACTCAATTTTTCTTTATAAATACTATATCTAGTGTGAATTTGAAAAAAATCGTTAGAGCGGTTTTTGAGAACCAATGGTTATAGATAAATAGAAAGAAATATAGATATATATATACAATTTTAGCTAGCATAATAAGATAAGATAAAGAGTTGTGAATGAATATTTAGAATGTGTAAACTTGGTATTGATAAAGAGCCAGTTCGTATTAGTTTATTGGTGTCAAATTTGATATTTGGTAACATTTATATATATATATATATATATAGAATAAAGTGCTACTTCCGGTTAACTGATATTTTAAATGTAAAAAAAACAGATATGGATATAATATAAATATTTTTAATTTTATTTTATTTATAATATATAAGGGCTGGCTGTGACGTCATGAAGTGCTGGGTGACGTCATATAATTTTAAATTAAGAAAAAACTAACTTCCGGTAGTCAGATCATGATGAAATTTGGTATCTCAATTTTTTTCATATTTTTAAATCTATATACAAAATATGAAGCAAATATCTCGAAGCAAACTGATACTTTACTTGAAAGGTAAACGCAACCAGTGTAGGTAAAGTACCACTTCCGGTTAACCGATTTTGACGAAATTTTGATAGAAATCTACAAACTGTGAATAATATCGGTGTACCAAATTTCGAAGTCCTAGCTTGATTAGTTTTTGAGTAAATTTGCTTACAGACATTACATACATACATACATACATACATACATACATACATACATACACACACACATACATACACACACACAGACATAATTCGAAAAATGGTATTTTCCGACTCAGGGAGGTCTAAAACGTCAAGATATATCGAAATCTCGAAGTCGAAATTTTTGACGATTCCAATACTTCCCTTATACGAAGTATGCGGGAAAGTAAAAATGGGCAGTCGTGGGACTGGCCGACAGAAGTGAAAACTTGTGCGTAAGAAATTTGAAAGCAGACGGAATGCGCACCAGCTTCACGAGAAAAATGAAATTTATATACGTATATCTTATATATAAAATTCTCGTGTCACAAAACTTTGAAAGAATACTCCTCCGAAACGGCTGGACCGATTCTTATGAAATTTTTTATGTATATTCAGTAGGTCTCAGGGCATGTCAGACTTCCTTTATAAAACCGCTAATTGGTAAGGTGTGTCCAGGGGGTGGAATTTAAATAAAATTAGTTTAGTTACCATACTAGATCATAGAGGCGCTGGTGGCGATAATTTGACATGTATATAAATTCTAATAGGGAAATTGCAAACAGGGATTGTTCGTAGGTAGGCGGGCTAGGGCGTTATCTTATGACTTTGCACCCTGAGTTCGAACCTCGCAAAGGCACATTTTTTTTTTTAAGTATTATATATTTTTTTTACAAATTCATTAATTTTTATTATTTTAATATTTTATTAAATTATTTTATTTTATTAAATTAAATTTTATTAACTTTTAATATTAAATTTTATTTTATTAAATTTTAATATTAAATTTTATTTTATTAAATTTTATTGTGTCATAAAATAGGGAAGGTTGGGATCGGCAGGGCACATGGCTAGTATGGGAGAGGAAAAATATATTGGTGGGGAGTTCGATTGGAAAACGTCCGTTTGGAAGACCAATTGTGAACAGGGTGGACAATGTAGGAAGGAACGTGAGAGAGATGGGACAGGGTAGGAGTTAGATGGTTATAGCTCAGAATAGGGACACTCGGGGGGTACAGGGGGCGGAGCCCCCGTCTAGGTGTGGAGAGCGCCGAAGGCGCTCGGAGCAGCTATTATATATATAAAATTCATAATTATTTTTTTCAGCAAACTGATTATTATTACAAAAATATTAAAAATACGATGTGTATGAATATATATATATATCTATATATATAAAAGGCAATGTCTGTCTGTCTGTCTGTCTGTCTGTGTGTCTGTCAAATACTAAAAAACTACCCGTCCGATTGCGATGAAACTTTCAGGGATTGTTGTGGGCGTCCCAGGGAAGGTTTTAGTGTAGTTAAATCCAAAATTAATTTATCCAAAATTAATTTAATTAGTAATATTTTGGTAAAAGTCTATTTTTATGGTTACCATGGTTACATTGAAAAATTTACAATAAATAAATAAAAATAATTGGAAATCTTTTCAACTTATTATTTTGATAAATTTTATTAATATTTTTAATTTTTTTTAAACTGCCAAAAATAACATACCCATAATAATAGTTGTAATAAAAATAAAAATATAAATCACAATGTAAGTAAAATATTGAATCGTTTTATTTATATTGTTTCAATTATTGTTTGAATATTTATTAAATTTATATATAGATTAATTTACATGTTTAAATGTATATTTAATAAATTTATTTATTGATTCTTAATATTAATAATTCCAATTACTTTCTTGAAATTTTTTTTTATTTAAAAGCATATTCAGCATATCTCGCAAATTTGAATTGGATTAAATAACATATATTAATTTAAATTAAATCAAATTAATTCAATTATAAATTAAAATTAATAAATAATATTTATTAAACCAGCGAAAGTTTGGCTCTTTTTTGATGGCACCACGTCACGTGTTGGCGCGTGAGATTTGCAGTGTTAAAAAATTAATTCTGGTACTTTCAGCAATTCAATTTTCGATGTTGAGATTTTGATGTTTTTGATGTTATAAATAATATTTATTAAATTATAATTTAATTAATTTAATTTAATTTAAATTAATAAATATTATTTAATCAAATTCAAATTTGCGAGATAGTCGAGTGGATAGTGGAGTGTTTGGCTCTTTGTTGATGGCACCACGTCACGTGTTGGCGCGTGAGATTTCCAGTGTTAAAAAAATAATTCTGGTACTTTCAGCGATTCAATCAAGCTGAAATTCTATATATAGCAGTTTTATACAATTATTAATCATGTGAAAAATTATCAAACATATATCTTTATTTTTACGGTCACACACACACACACACATATTTAAAAATTAATTTATTAAAATATATATTATATAATATATTATATATAGTATATAATTTAATATATATATATATATATATATATATTATGAAATTAATTTTAAATTATATAAATATATTAGAAATTAATTTAATATAATTTAACATATAATAATATATTAAAATATTTTATTTTATATATACATAATTTAGTAATACTGATTATTAATGTAAATATAAATAATAATATTTAATATGGCAAATATGTAAAATTTTGTAAAGAATGTATCAGAAGTTTAGTGTCTAACATTCTGGCGTATTGCGCATGCGTATATCTGTCGGGTCGATCTCACCGGTCGGGTCGTTTTCGAACGGTCGGGTCGTTTTGGAATCTCACGCGAGTTCTATACTTTTTCCCCATCCCGCAAAAGTGCTCAACGCCGCTAAAGAAGTTTTCACTTCAAAAAAATATGTTTATATTATATATTTATGTATTATTGAGGAGCACAAGTTCATTCATTTTAATCAGATTGATGCAAATGTGAAACATTTAATAATTGTAATAAATAATTAAAGAATTGTATATCAATATTTTTCAAAGGGTAGAGCGAGAGCTCGGTGTCCCAGGTATAAATATTACCAGCCAAATCCAATAATAATGAATCATTTTTTTAACTTAAGTACCGAGCCGAGGCTCAGGGTCCCGGTATATATTATAAAAGTGCAATGTGGGTATGTTTTGTGGAGGTAAAGGTTCTAAGGAAACAAACATACTATCAACAAAGCTCAGGGCCAGACAGTCAAGTGCTGCGGAATTCATTTGCAATCCCCATGTTTTTCCCACGGCCAATTATATGTTGCATGTTGTGAGTATGTGATTACACAAATTGGGAAAAAATCACTCGAAATGCAATTAAACAAAAAAATTAAAAAGTTAGGCTAAGCAGACGTCTTAAATATTATAAGAGATTCGGCAATTGCAATTACAGATAGCGAGGAAAAATTAATGGAGCTTTGAAATTAATAGTGATAAGAAAAAATATTTAGTGTCAAAGAGGAACAGTATTAACATACAAAATCTTAATATACAAAATGTAAAATTTGAATATGTAGAAAAATTGAATGTAATCACGAAGGATAATAATATTTGAGAAGAATTTAAATCGAGGTATCAATCGGGAAACGCCTATTATCATGCAGTAAAGAGGCTTATCTCATCAAAATTATTATCAAAGGGAATCAAGACCATGGACGCATAGGAAGGGACGTAAGAGAGATGGGACAAGGGCTCAGGATAGGGACATTTGGAGAAATGTGGCCAAGAACTTTCGAGTATCTTTGACCTATATAAATAGATAGATATAACATATACAATAATAATATATATAATTAATTTACTGTGATTAAATTAAAATATATTCTAAATAAGAACACAAAAAGAAATGAATGTTTTATGTAATATAATGATTGAAACAAAATGGATGAAAATCTTTTACTACTTTTAACCAAATAGTATGTACCACTCGGGGGTACAGGGGGCGGAGCACCCATCCAGGTGTGAAGAGCGCCGAAGGCGCACTGACCAGCTGGTTATTTTATTATTTTATTAGTGCAATTTTAATTTGATAAATTTATTTAATATAACAAGAGAAATAGAAAAGATGAAGTTATACGAAAATTTGCAAATTGAATAAAACACAAAATACATTAATCTTGTATTTATTGTATGTATTTATGTTAAGTAAATGTGTTATTATTGAATAATAATTATTATATCATATTTATAAATAAATAATTTTTATTAATATAAGATTTTATGAATGTATATAGGATATTGTACACATATTGTTTTCATAAAAAAAGGTCATTGTTTTGTTTCATTTCTCTCGGGGACATATAAAAAAAGTATCTTTTCTCTATGCCATTTGAGGGGGAAAAACCCTCTTCATTGGTGCTACAACCAATTAATAAGAATTAATCTTTAATTTTTTAATGCTATAAAATATATTTAATTACTATCTAAATGAAAATCTATCTTGAAATCAATATTTATGTTTCAGAATCCGTTGAAAAAAAATTAATCGGAGCAATACAAAAGGAGTTAGTTACTAAAAGTAATTAATCGATAATTAATTACTATTTTAATTAGTTATAGTTCCTCTTAGGGGCCTAAGCAGTGTTTCAAAAATTAACATTGAGTGTCCGAGTCTGTCAAGGATGATTTGTGATCCATAAATCATAAGTTTATATTTAATAATAGTTATATAAACGTTTAGAAAATGTTCGCTAACGATCAGGGCATCTTTACTGAAATCGGCGAAGTGCGTTATATTCTGCAGCATTAGGTCATTTAAAGCCCAATTTACACGGGCTTAGTACTTATTAGTTCAGGGGTTGGCAAATACTTTTAAGCGCGGGCTTTTTGAACTCCCGTCGGTCCGTTGAAAAAGTTGGTTCTTATTTTGATTTTTCGTTCAATATGTCTCAAAAAAAAAAAGATTTGTGTTTTCGAAATCTGGTCCTCCGGCCCGGAAGACATTTTGAAAATTTCATTTTGGCCCGCTCTTAAAAGTATTTGCCCACTCCTCAACTAATAACAAGTACTAAGCCCGTGTAAATTGGGCTTAAGGGATGTATAATTCCATAGTTTTTTTTAAGATATTTTTTTGATTTGTGTTCCTTTAAAATATTTGAAATTTTTTCATTTATTTTTTTTTAATTATTAGTTAATATATCTTTTATTAATTAATTATTACAGCCTGACTCCAACCAGAATCCCCAAAAATTCCCTCCTAAATAAATTATCTTGAAAATTGCACCAAAGTGGGTGTCAAAAATCTAAAAATTAAACATTAAAATAACCCGGGAATAATTTTTCATAATATATATATATATATATAATATAAATTTATAAACCTATCATCGTATGGTCATTTAAAGTGTGCATAACATGCGCAGGGATTTTAATTACTGCGACGCCATTAGGAAAAGTTTGTTTCTAAATGAAACTTTCATGGCCTTGTTGAGATTATTTATAGTTTTTTCCCGGTTTGAACCCAGAGGCCCTAAGTAGTTCCCTACTCTTATGATTTCATAATCGTTATACTACGGTTTTTCTAGTTCACATGACATAACAATAAACCTTCTCTGGGAATCACACCTGAAACGTCATTCGCTATTCAATACCTCCTCTAATTAAACCAGATATCTAATTGTAAAGACTTAATAACTTTGGCGAAAATATTTTTAAAAAGGAAAATCATTTATTTTTCTTTTTTTTTATATTACAACATATTGCTCTCGTATAATAAATATCTGAATTGTGTGAGAGAAAGGAGATGTGAGACCGAGTGAATCAAGGCTTCAGGTGTTCGCCATTTCACTTTTTTTTACATCTCAAAAAACGTTCCTATTAATGAAAATAATGAAATTAGATTGAATTCAGGAGATTAGAGTATAAAAAGATTATCTGGCTATCCTAAAACTTTCATTTAATATTAAAATATTTTTTATTTACTTTCATTTAAGAATAAACGTTATTTTTACTATCTCGCCAGAGATAGTATTGCGATCACGAAAATTTTCGATGTTGAGATTTTGATGTTTTTATACGTTTTGAAGGTTCCTGAATCATTTTCACTAAGGTTGAGAAAAATGTCTGTGTGTGTGTATGTGTGTATGTATGTAGGCAAGATTACGCAAAAACGGTTTGAGCTAGAATGATGAAATTTGGTACATGGACATTATTCACAATTCGTAGTTTTCTATCAACTTTTGAGAAAAGTAGCTCAACCGGAAGAGGGTCATTACCTACAACGTTTTGATTTTTTTTCCTCTAAAGTGACCGTAAAAATAAAGATATATGTTTGATAATTTTTCACATGATTAATAATTGTATAAAACTGCTATATATAGAATTTCAGCTTGATTGATTCGCTGAAATTACCAGAATTAATTTTTTAACACTGCAAATCTCACGCGCCAACACGTGACGTGGTGCCATCAACAAAAAGCCAAACATGCGCTGGTTTAATATTTATTATTTATTATTTATAATTTATAATTAATTTAATTTAATTTAAATATAATATATTATGTTATTTAATCCAATTCAAATTGCGAGATAGTCGAGTGGAGACACTCCAGCTAATTTTTATTAATCATCATTTGCTAGCAATAAACGTATATATAGATAGACCTCGTTTAACGTCGTAGTTGCGTTCCGATCGTTTTCGATGTAAAACAAAAACAAAATAATATAAGTTATAGAAATAATGTTATAAGAAGTCTTTTTTTTATTAAACAAACAAGAAAAATTACACATTATTTAACAAGATTACATATACATATATTTCATTAAAAGAAAAGAAAGAACTAATTTGTCCATACACTCTACTAAATGGTTTTTCCTCCATATTTGAATAATTACAAATATATATTTATTTTACATATTTACTCGTATCTAAAGTATGTCACAAATCTCTTCTTTCAAATAATCTTTTAATATTCATGGGGGTTGGCTAAATACCGCTCTTTTAAAGATAACTGCACACTAAATGTCAGTCATTTTTACCACCACCACTAAATAAAATCATTAAATTTATATTGAAATATCCTTCTATAACAGAGGTGGCCACACTTGGTTATACTTAGAGGCATGTTGAAAAATCGAAAATGTTTAAGAGCAAAATCGGAAAAAATTTTACTTTTTTTTGGGGAGGGAGGGTTCGTAGTAACAGAAGCAAAAATTATACGAATACGTGCGCGATTAAAATACCTAATTATATTAATAATAAGTCGTACGCCCCGCATGCAATAGTTCTGCTGTTGCTATTGTAATAAAGTAGACAGAGTTGGGATAGATCGGATTCATTTTATAACAAAATTTTTAAAACTTGCAGAAATAACTAAATTTTAAATTTCCTTTAAATAATTATATGTAAATAAATATGTGTCATGACGTAGCCTTTTTCCAGTTTAATACTTGTCAATTCTAAATTGTGACAACTTTCAATTTTTTAATTGAGCCACAATAAACTCAAAAAGAGCCACGGTTTGGCAACCGTTGTTCAATAACATCAAACATTATACTTTAAGTTGCTTCTCATTAAAAGCCTATTGAGTCTACTAATAATCTTAAGTAACGTAATGTAATAAAGAGAAATCACTCAATGTTTGATGACTATAATTGTATAGTCAATGGTAGAAAAGAGAGCAGTACAACTCCATTTTCCCTAAAAATTTCGGATACGAGCACATTTATGATTTCTCTTGTATTTTAACTATTTGCAAAGTTATATTAATCATTTCAAAACGTCATTGACTCATTATAAATTGAATTCTTAGTTTCCGAATGTAGGGTGAAACAAGGAATCCAGGTTTTCTATTTTAGATCTCTGTGCTATATCATACTCCCTATTAGATCCTAAAAAGTCATTATCTTTATCAATGTCACTAAGATCGTCTAAAAGAGTATTTATATGAATCTAATGGTAAATTATTACTATTGAGAAAATTAATATTTAATGAAAAATAAAGAGAGATTATTTCCTAAAAGCATATTGTTATGTATTTTTATATTTGCAAGGAAATGAACAAAATAAATACTTGACAAAAATAATAAAATAAGTTTTTTTATTGGAAAAATCCAGCCAACTAAAAATGCGAAGATACTGTTAGGTAAAAATTTGTCTTTGATTCATTATAGATTGAAATATGTAGCATCTTATCTATCCATTTCTATTGCGCTGTAAGTACGAAGGCAGGTCAATAAGTCCGTGACCATGTTTAAATAAAATACAGGTATTTTGGTAAAAAAAAAATATTTTATTTTTCAACGTAGTCTCCTTTGAGCTCTATACAGTTAGTTCAACGTTTCTACAATTTTTTGTGCCTTCCAAAAAATAAGATTTGGCGATTTGTGTTTGTGAGATGATTTCATCGATGGAGTCAAATATCTTTCCATCGAGCCATTTCTTCAGGTTTGGAAACAAGAAATAGTCACTCGGGGCTAAATCTAAGGAGAATAGGGCGGATGATGGAGCAATTCGTATCCCAATTCATGGATTTTCAAGGAAATTCACTTTTTTCCATTTTCTTCTCAAATCACGAGGTAGTCTGCTATTAATGGATGACAAACAAAAACTAAAAGAACCATCTGGTTCAAATTTCGACAGGAATCATCTGATAGTTTCCTGCTGACAGTAGCTGTGTTGTCATTTCATTTAAGAGACAGGAAATTCAAAAAGTCACGGACTTATTGGCCTACCTTCGGACAATCCTATAACCGCCATATCCTGAGCCATCTCCATCCAACTCCTAAGCACTCTCAACTCTCTTACGTCCCCCTTTATATTATCTGCCCACCACGTCCTAAATCTACCAACATAGAGAGATAGGTTTCTTAATTTGCGAAAAGGTTTATTCAAATTATAAACTGGTTATTATTGCTGGTTATACATTTTTCCCATTTTCGGTCAATATATAACCCATTAAAATGTTCCTATTTTGTAACGAAAGAATCTTCACACTTGTAAATTTGTTCAATAAATAAATTCAGAAAAATTTTTTCTTCTGAATAAATAAACATATATAGTTATATATTTATAAATTTATTTAAACGAAATTAATCATTTATTTCAAACTTCCGCAATAAATTGTTTTGATATAGTTTTATTTAAATTAATCTTTTAATTTATACAAGATGATATAAATAAAATATATATATTTTTTTTTATTTTCCAGGAGGGCATGTTGACTTCCTTTTTGTCCAATGGGTTATTTGTTGAAAGCCAAGCAACAATTTCCGGACTCAAATACTAATATCAATGATGTAATAGGAAAGCATCGGAATGCGGACTAGAAACCTCTAAGTTGCTCTTTATGGTAGTTTGATTACTTTCGCCTGATTGATTTAACAGAGATCTACATTTGTAATCTGAGTGGTAAAATGTTACATTTCAGGCAAAATTTCTATTCATCAAATTAAAAACATATTTAAAAAAAAATGAATGATTTAAAATTCTACATTGGGTTCTATTGGGGTTTGGGGGAGGGGGGTTAAGGATTTCACGCTACTTTATCAACTTTTCCTAAAAACGGTTGATCTTACCGTTAATCACTCGACTTTTTAAAAATCAACTAGATCCACTTCTTTTCATTTATAATTATTATTCTAATAATCTAGGTATTGTATTTTTTTATTAATTAACCTTTTAAAATTAAATTTTCTTTATATTTTTTTTTTATTTTCTATGCCACTTATGATTTTAGAAGCGTCATGGTTAAATTCGGTAATGATATTTACTTAATTTCTATAACGGTATGCCACGCGAACTTGTATATATGAATATTTTTATTTGTTAACTAGCTGCTCGGCGCTCTTCACACCTAGACGGGGGCTCCGCCCCCTGTACCCCCGATTGGTACATAGTATTTGGTTGAAAGTAGTAAAAGGTTTTCATCCATTTTGTTTCAATCAGTATATTACATAAAACATTCATTTCTTTTTGTGATCTTATTTAAAATATATTTTAATTTAATCAGTAGCTTAATTATATATATTATTATTATTATCCTGAGCCCTTGTCCCATCTCTCTTACGTCCCTTCCTACGCGTCATTGGTTTTCCAAGCGGACGTTTTCCAATCGGTCTCTCCACCAATATCTTTTTTCTCTCCCATTCTAGCCACGTGCCCTGCCTATCGCAGCTTTTTCCCTTTTATAACCCTAACTATTTCTGAAGATGCAGAGAGACCATGCAATTTCTTGTTATGCACTCTTCCCCATTCCCCGGTGACCTCATCTTTCTTTGGCCAATAAATGCGGGGAAGAATCCTATTCTCAAATACTCTGAATCTACTCTCATCTCCAAGGGTCATAGACCATGCCTCCCACCCATATAATGCAACAGGCAAAATAATTTTTTTATATATTCCCTTTGTTAATAATTTTGAAGAGATAAGCCTCTTTATTGCAAGATAACAGGCGTTTCCCGATTGCAACCCCGATTTAAATTCTTCTCAAATATTATTATCCTTTCTTTACTACCTTCAAGACAAATTTGAAGATCAAAATTTGAAAAAGTTTATCCGGATCTATATTTTGATATTTTATTTTCATTACTAGATTATTATTGAATATTCGTAATTATAATGATAATGAAAGAATAAGATGCGGAAATCAATTGTAAAATATTAGGTTACACAGACGACTTAAATATAATAGGAGATTCGGCAATACAGATAGCGAGGAAAAATTAATGGAGGTTTGAAATTAATAGTGATAAGAAAAAATATTTAGTAACAAAGAGGAACAGTATTAACATACAAAATCTTAAGATACAAAATGTAGAATTTGAATATGTATAAAAATTGAATGTAATCACGAAGGATAATAATATTTGAGAAGAATTTAAATCGGGGTTGCAATCGGGAAACGCCTGTTATCTTGCAATAAAGAGGCTTATCTCTTCAAAATTATTATCATAGATAGATATAACATATTCAATAATAATATATTTAATTAATTTATTGATTAAATTAAAATATATTTTAAATAATCACAGAATAAGAAATGAATGTTCTATGTAATATACTGATTGAAACAAAATGGATGAAAACCTTTTACTACTTTCAACCAAATACTATGTACCACTTGGGGTACAGGGGGCGGAGCCCCCGTTTAGGTGTGAAGAGAGCCGAAGGCGCTCTGAGCAGCAAGTATTACATAAAAAATTAATTTCATTTTGTGTTCTTATTTAAAATTTAATTTAATCAGTAAATTAATTATATATATATTATTTAACGTTGTATTTAATGTTGTATATCTTATATCTATCTATCTATGTGGCTCAAAAGTACTGGAAAGTTCTTGGCCGCAACTACCACTTTCTCCAAGTGTCTGTCCCATGCCTCACACCCATATAATACAACAGGCAAAATAATTGTTTTATATATTTTAATTTTTATCCCCTTTGATAATAATTTTGATGAGATAAACCTCTTTACTTCATGATAACAGGTGTTTCCCGATTATAACCTCGCTTTAAATTCTTCTCAAATATTATTATCCTTCGTGATTACATTCAATTTTTCTACATATTCAAATTCTACATTTTGTATATTAAGATTTTGTATGTTAATACTGTCGTATTGTAGTACGCATCTTAATCTTTCTTTACTACCTTCAAGACAAATTTGAAGATCAAAATTTGAAAAAGTTTATCCGCATTGATATCCTCCTAATATTTCCTCCGCCTATAGTTCGTAAGTATTGTATATGTTATAATCGAGTATAATATTTCTTAATCAGTTCATTTTGATATTTTATTTTCATTGCTTGATTTTTATTGAATAATTTTAATTAAAATGAAATTTGAAAAAATATAAAGTTAGAGACTAGAGACAATTAGCTAGATGATTTGAAAATTATTAGTAGCAGCAAGAAAAAAGATTTCTCTAACCGTTTCTGTTCTGGCCAACCTTCATCCAACAACTATTCTCTTCCAATTTCTTCAAGTAGCTTTACCTTTCGTTTACCAAGTGATATTTTCCCAATTGGTCTGTCCATATAACTAACTTTCTCCCCAATTTCTTACTACCTTCAAGACAAATTTGAAGATCAAAATTTGAAAGAGTTTATCCGGATCGAATGAATTTTAGTTATGCTGTACTAAAGTCTACTAATAATTACTAAACAGAAATATTGAATTCGCGTTTTTTTTCTAATATCTGCCTTCATAAAATTATCTGATCTAATGTTGATCGATTTGGCCTGAATCCAGATTACCCGCATGATTCTTAATATATTTCCTACGCTTAGGTTCGTAAGTATATGTTATAAAAGAGTATCATATTTCTTTATCATTTCATTTTGATATTTTATTTTCATTGCTTGATTTTTATTGAATATTTTTAATTATTATGAGATTTGAGAAAATGAAAAGTTAGAGACTTGAGACAATTTATAAAAATAAAATTAAGATAATTAACGTTATAAAATTATAGATAAACTAACAATATAAACATTCATTAATAGTAATAATATTAATTTAAATTAATTGATTTATTTGTTTTTTTATTATTAAGTTGATTGATTATTTTTTTTTTGATCATAGTTTATTTCTTCCCTTAAAAGAAACTTATCTAATTCTGTGGTGCTAGGAGATTTGAAATTTATTAGTCGCAGCAGAAAGATTTCGCTTACAGTTTCTGTTCTGCCCGACATCCATTCAACACTTATTTTCTCCCAAGTTTTTTATATTTATATTATTTATATATGTTCTTTATATAGATGAAAAAAGTAAAATGAAAAAATTAGCAGAACTGCAAATTGAAAATTTATCCCAAGAGGGTAGATAATATTAGAAAGCTTAAATGCTTAATATGTAAATGACAAGCTTTATAGATGTTTCATGAGAGTTTAGTTAGCTACATATTATATAAAAATTCTGGTTATTCTTTATTTTTTTATTTATTTTCGGATTAAATATATAAATTTGAATTTGTTGTCATACAAGCATATAAATAGACAGTTCAATTTCTTATCTCACTTTTTCTCAGCAGTCAAATATTTACACCGATCTTATACAAACGCAATGCAAATCTGAAACTTGTATTTAACTAATTTTTTTTCTTTAATTAATTATTTAATAAAAAATTTCATCACATTCAGAAAAATTCGGTTAGAAGGGAAAATTGTAAAAGTGTACATCACACACAATCAATAAGTGTTCAATCTTTCTAATATGTAATAAAAATAAGTTGACCTGTGGCCAGGTCCGAACCGACCGGTTTTAAATAAATTAATTTCCAGCTACAGAAACAATTTCAAATAATTTTAATATATCTATTAATGTAATAAAAAACAGATAGGCATATAACATAAATATTTGTAATTTTATTTTATTTATAATATATAGCTGAAGTAGCCGGCGTTGCCCGTGATCATAATAAGGAGGCTGTGACGTCATATAATTTTTAATTAAGAAAAACATAATGAAGATGATTTTTCCCGAGGATAAAACCAATACATTCGTGGTGATATGTAAAAAAATCTCCTCATGTGAAATTTGGTTTGAAAATAACCCTTCCCTTCCTATCGTCGATCGCTAATACTACCACTTCCGGTTTCCGGATTTGCACCAAAAGTTGATCAATTCATCCCACTGATGCATTAAGTAAATATACCAAATTTCATCAAAATCGGTTGAGCCGTTCAGGCTGTACACATCTATACGGACGGACAGACGGACGGACGGACAGACATCATGCTAAAAATACTTTTTTCTGTTTAGAAAATGCATGATTCGTGGATATATGTAAAAATCTCCACATGTGAAATTTGGTGTGAAAACAATACCTCCCTTACTATCGTCGGTCGGTAAAAAATAATGCGTAAGTTGAGATTGTACACTTGTATAATACATTAAATTTTAACTCATTTTTATATTTTATTTATAAAAAAACCTCATACTTTTGAGATCCTACAAAAGTACAACGGCTTGTAAGTCGCTTTCAATCTAAACAGGCTAAAGGGGTGTTCTATGATCAGTAGAACGGATCCTCTCAACCTTTAATCTGAGGCGCTACTTTTTATATCAAGTAGCTTCCAAATTTTGTTGGGTGGACTCCGTCTCAACTAGAGAAATTACCTTCCAAGTTCGGGTTTTGAACCCGGACCACGATGTTGAGTCAATCGTGTTGAGTGTTTTAGTGTGGTATGTATGTATATATATATATAAATTATAGCTCTATAAAGGAATTTAATTGCATAGAAATCAAATGAAAACTAAAAGCGCCCGACGTTTTGTCAGGCTTATAGAAAAATTAGTTTATAGAAAAAAGTATAGTTAGGGTATAGATAATTAGATATAGTTAGGGTTATAAAATCGATGGAGAGGGCGCGTGGCTAAAATAGAAAAGGAAAGAATGCCGAAAAATATATTTTTGGGGAATCCGATTGGGAAACGACGGAATGGAAGAAAGGAAGCGATGGGTGGAAAATGTAGGAAGGGACGTAGGAGAGATAGGACAAGGTAGGAGTTAGTTATAGGTCAGGATAGGGACACTTGGAGAAATGTGTTTGCTGCGGTCAAGGACTTTCGAGTTCCGTAGAGCCACAGACATAGATAGATATAACATATACAATAATAATATATATAATTAATTTACTGATTAAATTAAAATATATTTTAAATAAGAACACAAAAACAAATGAATGTTTTATGTAATATACGGATTGAAACAAAATGGATGGAAACCTTTGACATACAGACTTTCAACAAAATACTATGTATTACTTTGGAGGTACAGGGGCCGAGCCCCCTGTCTTGGTGAGAAGAGCGCCGAAGGCGGTCTGAGCAACTAGTTGTTTTCTACAATTATCAATCAAAGAAATTACCAAAATAATCTCTCTATCTCGTAGTATGCTGTTTGACCGATCGTCTAGTAAGACTATAAGAATAGAAAATAATAATTTTTTTATGATATTTATTATAATTTAAATTTAATAAAAAAATTGTTTATTTAATTTCATATTAATAATAAAAAAGCAAACTTTCTCATTGATTCATCATTGATTTTTTTTATTTTATGATAAGAAGTGGGCAGTTGTGGAATTTACAAAAGCTCCGGGTCTTCAAGAATAGTCCAAATTCCTAAAAAATAAAATTATATATACATACTAGCTGCTCCGAGCGCCTTCGGCGCTCTCCACACCTAGACGGGGGCTCCGCCCCCTGTACCCCCGAGTGTCCCTATATATTCTGAGCTATAACCATCTAACTCCTACCCTGTCCCATCTCTCTCACGTTCCTTCTTACATTGTCCACCCTGTTCACAATTGGTCTTCCAAACGGACGTTTTCCAATCGAACTCCCCACCAATATATTTTTCCTCTCCCATTCTAGCCATGTGCCCAGCCTTCTCTATTTTATGACCTATATCTAGAGATGCATAGAGGTCATGCAATTCTTTGTTATGCACCCCATCACTTTTCCTGCCTCGATTATTTTTTTTATGCTACTTTAAATGTTATTAATTTATTTAAAAAAAAAAACAAAGTAAACAAAATAAAAATAAAATATAAAGAAATTAGCATAACACTAAACTACTATAAAAATAATATTAAAAAATATATATTAAAATCTTACGTGAAAATCCAATTATGAGATCAAATTTTCTTAATTAAAATGATTTACGCACATAATCTTAAAAATTAATAGTATTAAATTATAGCCGTAATGTGAATGTTTTCAAAGTTTAAAAGGCCAATAAGATCAATTGAGATATTGTAAATATCAATATATATATATATTAATAAATTAAATTAATAAAAATAATTTATAGTTACAACTCAATAGTCGTTGATTTTGAGAACTCGACTTACACTCAACGCTTGCTTTTATACCCTATAGTGGACGCCGGGGGTGGCAATTTGGGTTTTCCCAATAAGGAAGAGAAAGTAGATTCCCCTACATGGCCTCCCCTCCGAGCCCCTAGTAGGGATTAATTTAATTATTTATTATATTTTAAAGGAACAAATCGAAAAAATGGATGAAAATTCAAATTTTATATATAGTTTTTTATATATGTTTATTTATGGACAAAAAATTAATTGACAAAATTATTAATTTAATAAAATTTAATTTACTAAAATTAATTTAATAAAATATTAAAATAATAAAAATTAATAAATTTGTAAAAAAAATATATAATACTTAAAGAAAAAAATGTGCCTTTGCGAGTTTCGAACTGAGGGTGCAAAGTTATAAGATAACGCCCTAGCCCGCCCACCTCCGAACAATTCCTGTTTGCAAGTCCCCTATTAGAATTTATATAGATGTCAAAATATCGCCAGCAGTGCCTCTATGATCTAGCATTGTAACTAAACTATTTTTAATTAATTAGCACCCCCTGGACACACCTTACCAATTAGCGGTTTAATAAAAGAAGTCTGACATGCCCTGAGACCTACTGAATATGCATAAAAAATTTCATAAGAATCGGTCCAGCCGTTTCGGAGGAGTATCATTTCAAAGTTTTGTGACACGAGAATTTTATATATAAGATATAGTAAAGGATAGTAATATGAAGTTACAAGTTAATTAATAAATTTTTTTATGCGCATTACGGTTGTAACAATCATTATAAGTTTTTTCTTTTTAAATCAGATTCTAATGGTTATACAATAAACGAAATTAGCATGAAACAAATATATCAATTAACTTGAAATTTCACCAAGTTATTTAATTAAAAATCATTTTTTTTATATATAAGTTTAATTTTAGTCTACAAAATTTATTTATATTTTTTTCATTTTATTTATAATTCTTATATATTTTAGTTGATTATTCAAATAATGTTACTGAAAGTAGAATTATTATTTATTTAACAAACAGTAAATAAAACAAACAAATAAATAAATAATATAAATTTCTGTAATGAAAACAGTTATTGTTATTTTACTAAACCGATTATGTATATTTATTATCTATCACCTTATAAAATACTAACATTTTTTTTTACCTTAATTGGAAACAACACACGATCCACGATCGGCCTATGTCCATTTTGGCATCAAACATATAACACTCTCCCTACATAATGATCCATATTAGTCATCTGTTGATCTGATCACCGTTTTTATTAATTTGCATATTGTTGTATTCATCACAATCGATCAATTAATCATTAATTAATTAATTTTTTACATGATTTGATATTTTATATTCTACATTATTTATAAGTTTAATATTTATTTATATCTTAGGAAAGCTTTTAAAAGGCATATCTCAAAGGCTTTTTTTGGATCATTAGGTTAAGAGAATCTCTGTTATCCATCTCTCTCTCTCTCTCTCTCTCTCTCTCTCTCTCTCTCACATGTCCGATTAGTCAATATTAAAATAAAACTCCCAGCAAAAAAAAAAAAAAATTTCCAAATCGTTCTCGTATCAGTCAAACCGGTAGAGGCACCTAAATATATTGTTTTATTTTGATATCGATCCCTTACATAACAATCATTTTTTTTTTATCAATAATTGACATAGCGTTTTTGATAAACGACAAATAAAATGGTATCAGTTTTCATTATTTTAATGGAACTTAAGTTCATCATTTTGATAAAACCAATACAATAATAAACTAATAATAATAATTGATGTATATCAAATGTATCAATCCATTCCTTGTGATTATTTATTTATTAAAAAAAAATAATAAATTAATAAATTAATTAAACCGGAATTGGAAGATTTCTTCCGCTTTTAATTTTTTTTCGTCTCTCTACAGGATGACGAGTTTTTATATAATTTTTAAGATTAGTCAAGTTTTTTCATTTCTCATGTATGTGGTGTCATGCCCGTTATCATCTACATTTGAATGTGAACAGCCTTTGTTTGTTTTAATTATATAAAACCATAATAACAAAATATTTTTTCTTCAAATCTATTGTTTCACTTAATAAATTAAATGTTTTTTATTTATATTTTTATATTTATTTTGAATTATTTTTAAAATCAATTTATGTTTTTATTTTAAAATAAACAAACATACTAAAAAAAAATATAAACTATTCCAATTCAATTTAATAAATTAAAAATTTATCTTGAAATACATGAAAAAAAAAATTATTAAATAAGATTTTATAAAAATTTTATTTTAAAATAAAACACATCTTATCTCAAAAATAAAAATATTTTAAATACAATGTTGAACTTAATTATTTAGAGCCCGAAAATGGTTATTAATTACATTTATAGAATATATGCAAAATAAATGGCATTTTTATTTTCTATTTTAATAAATTAAATTAAACATGATCTTATATATAATATATATTAGTTTATTAGTATATCATTTGTATGAATTGAATTTTTTATTTAAATTATTCTAGGAATTGTAGAGACTTCAATGCTTGTTATTGTTTAAATATTATACATTTTTTATTACTATTTGTTCTTTCAGAAGGCCATCATTTTGTCTGATTGTATAATAAATTATTCATTTTATTAGACAAGAAATTTCTTAAAAAAAAATTTTTAATTTAAAAATAATATAAATAAATCAAAATAATCGATTGTAAAATTTATCAAATTATTTTATATATCTATAATGTTATATTCTTTTTAATGTCTTTTATTTTTTTAAAATATATTTTGATTTTATTATTATTATTATTATTATTATTATTATTATATATATATATATATATATATATATATATTATATTAATACATATAATTTTTCTTCTATTGAAGTGATCCTTTGTTTCTTATTCTAAAATTGATAAAATATTTCTCTCTATTGGCATATATTTAATAAAGTTAATTGAAAGAAGTTAAGTTGCGATGTTGTCACGAGCAACAAACCCCCATTGTTTTTGTTAACCCAGTGATGAGGTTATGTTGTGGTGGGGGACGTCATCGACAGCTTCACTCTCCTTTCGCGTATAAAACCGTCGAACAGGCGGCGGGCTTAGCTTTTTCCAAGTAAGTGCTGGTGCTCAAACGTTCTCGGGTTTCCTTCTCATTTGTGACGATTCCAGTG
Organism: Labia minor; assembly: GCA_963082975.1. Taxonomy (NCBI): domain Eukaryota; kingdom Metazoa; phylum Arthropoda; class Insecta; order Dermaptera; family Spongiphoridae; genus Labia; species Labia minor. The sequence goes on from OY720348.1 coordinate 2,129,050, forward strand.
ATTATTTCCCATCAGTCCGGCCATCACCAAGATTCATTCATTGTTAATCATGTTACATCCAGCACAGGTGAGAATCAAGCAACACTTAAGAGAGGTTTGGCGAAGTTCAAACTTAATTGGTCCGTTCAAACCTGCCTGATCGTTTGTCTAGATTAGGTCAAACTCCCGTATTCATGTTATAAAGTGAAAACTAGATCTAGACTAAGGGAAATCCGAATGAACGTGAAAGTGATATGTGTTGACTTTCATTTATTATAGATCAGACAGTTTTCACTCGATTTAGTCCTCTGATATAAAAAAAATAATAATATTACAAAAAAAAAATCAAAAATCAAGTAGGAATTTTAATGAATATTTAAATTTAACTCATGGAACATGCCTACCTAACATACAAAAACATTTTTTTTATTTGAAAGATAAACCATGCATCCATTACTCATTGTTTTTTTTCAGACCTTAAACCAAATATACCATTTGATTTTGATCACTTTTAATTCCATCTTAATTTTGTACGCGATGCTCTATTTCCCCGGCTGTTCCATTGACTCAATAAGAAATGGAAAGCAAAATGTTTCTGTACTTAAACAATTTGAAGGTGAACCGGCTCTTTTTTTCTTATTTTATTTTTAGTATTCTTCACAAGACTTTTCGATGCCACACCTTTCATATAAAAAAACAAAATAAAAAAAAATAATAATTACATATATATTTACAAATAATATAATTTTTAACAGTCATTTATATTAAAAAAAATAACATTCTTTTTTTAACTTAGAAAGATAAATATGAATTTTAATATATACCTATCTATAAATCTTATAAAAATAATTATTATAAAAAGTCAATAAGAATACAAAAATAATTCGAATCAAAAAACAAAAAAGTGTATATTATTTCATGTATATTTTATCATTGCGACGTTTCGCTCCCAAATGGTTACCTTTGTCAGGATATTTAAACAAACATTTTTTCCATTTTTTTTCTTTCTCCAATTGAATTTATACATAGAAGTATTTGATTATATAATGATTAGTTAAAAAATATAAATCAAAATTACTTTCTTAATAATAAATTAAATTATTCTATAAAACCTTTTCCTAGATTTAACTGAATTAAATTATACAGTGCAAATAAATTTTTACAACTATATTAAAAAAAGTATGTTTGATATTATTTTTTATATGATTTCGATGAATATAAAATTATAAAATATTTTAATCAAATATCTTATGTAAGAATGAATGCAATATATTAACATTTAATTAATGGGTGAAAGCTTAGTTGATTTACATTCGTAAAACATTTGGTTAATTATGATCATGTTTTGGAAAAAAATATTCTCATAACAATTAAAAGCGATTATTAAATTTCATCATTTCTAATATACAAATATTAATTATGCCTAAAGAAATAAAATTTCCCAGCGAATATTCCCTTAAGATTTTTTTTAAGCAATTCAATATTAACTTCATTGAATCAATTAAATTTCATTTTATCTATTTATTTATTGATTGAGGGAAATTAAAATTAAATAATTTTAATTTAAATTTTTTGTTTTATTGATTATAACGGAGATACGTTTTATTTTCTCATAAGTCTGGTATTTTTTTAGTCAATTTGCGTAATTCTTTTTTTATTTAAAAAACCATGACTTATATTTGAATTTATTTAAGTTTGTAAAAGGTTAAAAATGGAAGATGGGAAGAAGAAAGTATTCAAGATCGGGTATTGAGATTATTGTACAGGCGGATGAATATGTAACAATCCATCCAGGGGACATTTTTTTTTTAATAAAAACATTACCTCAAATTTGAAATATATATAAAAGTATATATAACTATTAGAAGATTACCAGAAATTTATTTTTGATTAACTCATTAATTGTATTAAAGTGTATTGATATTTCTAATTACTAATTTTTAAATTCTAATTACAAATTAATTCAAAATTATCTTCATTAATATATTTTTTTTCTTTTCCATTATACTATGTGCTTGTCTGATTTATTCATTCATATAAATTATTCAATTACTCTCAATGAATAATATTTATTTTTCTTTGTTTTTTTTTTTAATAATAATAAAATGTTTCCTTGTTACTTCATTGTTACAAATAATCTTTTGCTAATTAAATTAATTTTACATATCGATATATTAATATGGTTGATATTTTAATTTAAACAAAGGTTATTAATTCATTAATAAGAGTAATTTTGATTAATGCATGTCAATTTCTGGTTTGGTTTTAATAATAAAAACTGTTTCTGTTTAATATACTAATTGTTTCCTTTTGATCTGATTCACATAGACGCATGAAAATATATTCATAAAAATGTTTTTTTTTATTTCTCCGTCATAGGAAATGTAAAGAAATTCAAATGAAAGGGAAAATGGAGTAATTTTCAAATCTAGAAATGTTGCTAGGTGAATTGAAATAAAGAGAAGGGAAAAATCAAGGAACTAATAAAATAAATAGATATTTACTTTTCCTTGGATAATCTAAGTTTCTCTAACTTATGCATTTAACAATGTTGTAATTTTTTTATATATATTTTTCACGCAATTAATAATAATCTGGTACCGGAACCAATGACGTATCTATTCATTCATGCTTAATAAATATGATATTTCAATGACAAACCTGTTTACCTATTTAATTAATTTTTATAACGTTTTGATTTTACCTATTTTTATGGATACTACAAGTTGTAAATGATATCAAGAGGAAATGGCACTCTATCCATTGGGATGGTTGGGTCCCGAGTGGGGTCGTAGGGTCCCCAATCGTGCTTCATTTGCAGTCATGATGCAACACTTTGGCCTCCGTGCTTTGACGGACTTTTGGAGTGCCAGGTTGCGCACTTGGCGATGATTGGCTAACTTCAGCCTTTGTTTCTTTCGGAGAGAGTAATCTACTTTTAATGATAGTTTTTCTGTCATTTATTCTTATTATGATTAGTAAAGAATATTATTACATTCCAATATAATTATTCATTGATATTCGAATAAATATTCATTTCAATGAATATAATATTATTTTAAAATTTCAAATTAAAAAAATAGGAATAAAACAAATTATTAAATTATTTAAAATTTGTTAATCTAAGAGAGAGAGAGTAATCTACTTTTATAATGATCTGGCATTTTATATACTAATTATTAGAAAAGAGTATACCGATTAAATTATTTATACATATTCTAATAAATATTCAATTCAATAGATATTTTAAATGATTTAAAAAAACGACAAAAAAAATATCTTTAATTAATAAAATATTTAAAAATTGTTTCTTTCAAATACTTTCTTTAAATATACTTTTAATGTTAGTTTTTTTGTTTTTTTTACCGACCGACGATAGTAAGGGAGGTATTGTTTTCACACCAAATTTCACATGTGGAGATTTTTACATATCTCCACGATTCATGCATTTTCTTAACAGAAAAAAGTATTTTTAGCATGATGTCTGTCCGTCCGTCCGTCCGTATAGATGTGTACAGCCTGAAAGGCTCAACGGATTTTGATGAAATTTGGTATATTTACTTAATGCATCAGTGGGATGAATTGATCAACTTTTGGTGTAATTCCGGAAACCGGAAGTGGTAGTATTAGCGATCGACGATAGGAAGGGAAGGGTTATTTTCACACCAAATTTCAAATGGGGAGATTTTTTTATATATCATCACAAATCATTCACTTTGTATTGGTTTTATCCTCGGGAAAATCATATTTATTAGTTTTTTCTTGATTTAAAATTATATGACGTCATCCAGCCATTCATGACGTCACAGTCTGGTCTTGCATATATATTATAAATAAAATAAAATTAAAAATGTTTATATTTATTATTTATGTATCCATATCTGTTTTTTATTACATTAATAGATATATTAAAATTATTTGAAATTGTTTCTGTAGCTGGAAATTAATTTATTTCAAACCGTCGGTCGGTTCGGTCCTGGCCACAGGTCTACTTATTAATATTTCAAATAAAAATATTAACGAAAAAAACAACAATCATTTAAATTACTATTAATTAATTGCTTATATAAAATAAATTTTGACAATTATAAAATTACTTAGTTAATTTACCGACCGACGATAGTAAGGGAGGTATTGTTTTCACACCAAATTTCACATGTGGAGATTTTTACATATCTCCACGAATCATGCATTTTCTAAACAGAAAAAAGTATTTTTAGCATGATGTCTGTCCGTCCGTCTGTCCGTCTGTCCGTCCGTATAGATGTGTACAGCCTGAACGGCTCAACCGATTTTGATGAAATTTGGTATATTTACTTAATGCATCAGTGGGATGAATTGATCAACTTTTGGTGCAAATCCGGAAACCGGAAGTGGTAGTATTAGCGATCGACGATAGGAAGGGAAGGGTTATTTTCACACCTAATTTCACATGAGGAGATTTTTTTATATATCACCACGAATCATACACTTTGTATTGGTTTTATCCTCGGGAAAATCATATTTATTAGTTTTTTCTTGATTTAAAATTATATGACGTCATCCAGCCATTCATGACGTCACAGCCTGGTCTTACATATATATTATAAATAAAATAAAATTAAAAAGGTTTATATTTATTATTTATGTATTCATATCTGTTTTTTATTACATTAATAGATATATTAAAATTATTTGAAATTGTTTCTGTAGCTAGAAATTAATTTACTTCAAACCGTCGGTCGGTTCGGACCTGGCCACAGGTCAACTTATTTTTACTGTTATTATATATTTAATCATTCAAAAATATTAAAAATTATTTAAAATTTGTAATATTTTGATATATAAAAATAACATAGGATAAAGGTTATTAACCTAACGTTAGTAATTTTCAATTCATTGTCACGTTAAATTCAATGAGTAATTAAAAGTGATAAAATAAATATATTACTAAAAATAAAATAATATATAAAATATTGAGAATAAAAAATAACCTATTTTATAAAATAATAATATAATTAATAATAATAGTTTCAAATCAAATGTATATTTCTATATTATTTGAATTTAATCTCCGTGAAATTAGTATCTTTTAACCTTATTTTATTGTTTAAAGTTGAAAAGTTATATTAAAAATCACTTAACACCCAAAAAAATTATATTGTCTCTCACCTTAATAATTTTTTAAAATAACTAGCAAACAATTTGTTTTATTTGAAATTAGAATTCTAATTCGAGACATAAAATCACAAACGTCACAATATTAATTTTTTCTCATTTCGTTATTTACAACATTTTAATCTTGCTCTGTTTAGACTATCAAAAGGATAAATGTATTTCTATAGGTAATTCATCTTTGGAAAACTAGAAATTATTTAAATAAAAACATTTTACTATTCCGTGGTCTATTGCATGACATTTACCTCATTTACATATACAATCATTATTAAATAAGAAAGTGAATATTGACGTACGGAGATATTTATTTATTAAAACAATTATTTTAATGTTTTTTTTTTAAATTAAAGTGAAATTGTTTTTATGATTAGATTTTTAGAAATTACCTAGTTATTTGACGGACCATAATACTACTATTTTCTATTATTTCAATTCAAAAATATAAAATGTAGATTTATGATTCTATGTAAGTATTATTTTAATTGCCAGTTGTTAGAACACTGCCTTAAAATAAAATCAAATATTTTTTTATTTTTTTTTGTTTTATTCAAGATCGATGATTGGTACAAGAGGGAAATTTAGAGAAGGTGGGTGGTTGAGTTGATAGATAGTGGGGGGATTAAGTCAAATGGCAAATCAATTTTTGAACGATTAATCAAGTATACGATGTAACCGGAATATTTAAAATTCATCTAAAATCTCGATTGGCTGGTATTTCTTGATTTTGAAAACATAATCAATTCGTGAGAGTGAATAGTCTGGTTGAAAATGACAAGTGGTAAATTTTACTGTGAGTAGTTTGAGAATCCAGACCACACTGAAGAGAGAAAATCTTTTCTTTTTTTTTGATTATCAAATTTATTTTCACTTACACAACAAACGAGTGATAAAAATTTATTAGAGAAATTTATATCTCAATGATAGAAAATGATTTTTCTATTAAAGATCCATAATAATAATTCTTATTATTATTTTATTTATTGTAAATGAAATACATGAAATTATCAAAGCAACTTCGTTTCATAATTACATTTCAATTTGATGTCACTTATATAAATAGTAATTGAAAATATTTTATTTTTTTAATATCACACGTTTTTTTTAATCTTAAAAATAAATTAATTTACAAAATTTCAATCATTATTCATTTGAGATTTTGACAGATTTTTTCATATATTTTTATTTTTATTTTTATGATGATATTTTGGATATTATCTATAAATTTATCCTGTTATCAACTTGTTATTAATTTTTCATTTTTCCATTTAATTTTTATTTAAGATTAATAAGTTCGATAATTTATTAAAGAAAGTTGTAACTGATGATGAATAATTTTGTTAAAAAAAATTTTACATTTAAAAAGTCAAATTTTATAATTATCTATAATCAATATAGATTAAATTTTTTTATTAATAATAATAAAAATAATGATAATAATATTTATAATAATTCTTTTTTTATATTAGACAAAATTATTTTATTATATATCGAATCGATTATATCAATGAATATCACTTAATCGATATATGGTTTCTGTGTGATACATTCTGCTAGCAATGCCATTTGCCTTTTAAATAAATTTATTTTTTTGTGAAAAGACGTTTTCAACGACCTCGTGGTTTAAATAATGATCTCGATAGCCTTCTATGCCTGGGTGGTTTTACCATAAAGGAAACCCAATGCTCAAGCCTCCAGGTGAAGTAAAGGGGAGTCTCAGGTTATTCTAAATATTTATTATTTACAACATTAATATAATAATTAATAATTTAACTTTCAAATTATATTTAAACTCATACAGTTTTATAAAAATAATAAACAAATAACAATAATAATACCTAAACATTGCAAATAATAATTATTTATTTTTATTTGATATGAAAACTATCGATCATAATCACAACTAAGACATATAAACAAAACAAAAAGTTCTTGATATATATATATATATATAAATAATATATTCATCTATATTTTATCTCGACAACCTTCACTAATCCATTCTATAAGCTTATTCAAAACGATATGATTTTCATCTTAGTTAGATTACTTGGGAAAATTTTATTTTTCCGTGAAATTGATTCAAAAGAAAAGAATAAAAATATAATATATTATAATAAATAGCCAAAATAATTGATTTTAAGTAAAATAAATAAACACGTTTGATATTCCATAATTAATTTAATCTGACCATGAGCAGTCAGAATGAATAATAAATATCAAAGATCATTAATTGTCAATTTATCTTTTGCGATTAAATTTTATTATTATTATAATATATGTATTCGAAAAAAAATAATTATAAGCTCTATATTAGATAAAAGAATTGAAGTTCAAATAATTTAAGTTTTTAGTCATTTCTATTATAGATCCGATATTTTTTTAAATAAATAATAAAATAAAGAACAATATATAATATATTTATTCTTAAGTAAAGTAAATTTATATTATTTAAATGGGAGAGTTAAGTAATTTTTAGTCTTGACTTTAAATAGAAAATCATTTTTTTTTTATTTTGCATTTCATCATTCCATTTTTCTATTTTTATATTAATTTCTTGTTATTATTTAATTAATTAATTTTTTTTTTAAATAATTTTCATTAATCCTATTCAAGGTTCATTATATTCAAATATAAGCGAAAGTTTCTACGCCCTGTTCATTTATTCATAGAATACTTTTTTGACCTGTAAATAATGCAATTGTCCTCTTTGAATATTTTAAAACGGATTTTCTAAAATACCATGCATGCAACTCTTTAATAGATAAATTTATGGTCAACTGACAGCACACTACTTTCATTCACTACATTCAATAATTCGTCATTCTCCCTCACCAATAAAAACATTCCATATTTGAGTTGTTTTCCCACGAGGTTAAATTTCATCAAGGCTTTTACTCCGGGAATTTTTATTATTATTAAAAAAAAAGTAATTTCGGTTCACTTCCTGCATGTCTGTCCTATGTTACCAATTTCTTTCGTGACTTCTCTTTAATGCAACGATAACTTCACGTTGTTTTATCAATGATGAACACCGGATTTGACAAATTTATTTCCATGATAACACAATTTGGAATCAAAATGATTATTAATTAATGAAATTATTTAATTTGTTTTTTAATTATTAAAGTAATCAAACTAATATTTATTAGCTTTCATTTGAATATTTTTATGTGTGTCAAGGATTTGAATCAAGTCTTTTTGTGTAGGTGTACTAATTGTATCTTCGGAGAGATCGTCTGGATCATCTGCAATGGCCCTTGATATCGCTTCTCTTTTTTTCTTTCTAGCCAAATCATTCCATTCTTTAACACTAGATTACAAAATATTTAATTAAATTTAGGCAAAATATTTATAAATTTATTAATAAAGGTCAGTAATAATTACTTCCGCCTGACACATGAAATAGAAAGGGTTTTAGATATTTTAAATATAAGAAATAGGAAAAGACATATCATCATTAATATATTGTTATTAAGTTTAATCGACTTATTATCATTTATAATTTTACTTTCACTTATTAATTTATATCTATTCTACTTATCATATAGTATCGTATATAAGAAAATACTAATAAATCAAATTTATTACAAATCAAGATTGCAATTTTATTTATAATTATTAATCATAACGGTCTAAGAATAATGACAAGTTATATTTCGTTCTGAATAACGTCAAACGAACTGTCAACTTCTTAAATTTATTACTGTGAATTTTTGGAAATTATATTTATTATAATTCTATTTAAGATATAAAGTAAACCAAATATTATTTAATAAAACGCATAAATAATTTATTAAGCTATAACATTTATAATTGGATTAGATTATATTCATTATCATATTACAATTATATTTTTTCTCAAGTTTAAATTTGAATTATTTTTATTAATAAGTAGATATATAAATTATATATCTATATCGTATATATATTAATACTTATAATTAAGTTATTATTAAATTGAGCTTTCACTAATATTAAACAAATTTATATCTAAAATTTATTTAGAAAAAGAACATAATTTCCATCAAGAGAAGGAAGATCAAGGTCCCTTCTCGTTTTGGTAGATAAGAAATCTTCCTTCTTCTTTATAAATTAAACTAATTAGCAATCTTTATAAAATTCTATTTTATCTAACAACATTTATTTGATATTTTTATATTGAATTATTAAATCGTAAAAAATTAATTGAACTGGCTTAATAAAATAAAAAAATATATATAAAAATAAATAAAACTTTTTATTAAATTTCATTTCATTTACGCAAATATTTTATGTAAAAAAGAAAGTTGAAAAAAACATGTTTTAAAGTTCTTAAATACAAATGATTAATTTTCAGAAATTGCTGTAGCAAAAACTATAATTTCTTTAATGTTGTTATTTTATATTTATAAGCTATTGATACATTGTTGACAATTTTGTCTTGCTAGTTGTTCTACTTTAGTCTGTTTTAAGATTTTTTGAGAATTTCTCAAAAACGGATCTGACAAATTTGAATAAATTTTATATAAATTACCGTGATACATTTTTTCTCAAACCTATAATTTTTATACCATTATAAGGGACGTTAGTATGCAATTTTTTAAAACTACTGATAATATAAACAACGAGAAATAAATATTCACTTATTTTCATCAATTTAAACTAAATATGTGTATAATGTATATAAAAGAATAGAAAATAATATACATTAAAACAATTTCTATAATATTATATACGTATAAATATTATATAATATTCTAAATAAAATGCATATGTTAGTTATTTTATTTAATATTTTATTAAAATCTCTTGATGGGTTTTAAGGTGTTACTGATTAATAACTTTAATAACTTTAACAATCAATTTTTTAAAAAAATATTTATTGATTGTTGATATTTGATTGTTTTTGTCATTCTTTCATTGTTAATAACTTTTGATTGAATGTAAACGTTGAATGGAATTGATAATCAAATAATAAATGTTAATAGGATGGACAATAATTTAATGGCCACCCGCGAGTTTCACAACTTCAATAAATGATATATCAATAGTTTCACTAAAGAGAACCGACAAGAAATCCTTTGGCCTTCCATGAAATTCCAATGCAATCTTTTTTTTTTTGTTTTCTTTTATTCTTACTCGACTGATAAATTTGGAAAATTTAGCATTGCGCCATCTTATCTTATAGGTTAATAATTTTTGTATGAACGAAAAATGAACGCACTGAAACATTTTAACATCCTGGATGTGCGTTCCAGTTCGGGAAACTGCGTTTTTTTTGTTATTGTGATTTTTTACTATTTAACAAGAAAATCTTTATTTATTGCACATGCACATTCACAATTATTCATTATTATTATGTTTTTTTAATAATTTACAATTCATTTAAAAATTATGTATAATTTTCTAAGAACAATTATAAAATTCAATAATAAAAATCAGAGATGCCTGAGGCATAGGCAACCTTCTATCTCTGTCAAAATTTATGTGTATAAAATATTATATAAATTAAATATAATTTCTGGTTTTTTATCTTTAAAAATGTATAAATCAGAATATATCTATTCTGAACTTTTAATATTTAAAGGTTTTTATTTAATCATTTTTGCTAATTAATAATTATTAACATTTCTTTGTAAATCCTTTTTTCCGAACAAAAAAAAGGAACTGTTTATCATTCTCAATTCATTTTTATATAATTAAAATGTTCAATATTGTGTATGTTATTTAATACTTTTGACTAACTTGATTTTTTAAATAACATAAACACATACTAATGTTTTTAATTTAATTAAGTATTTAAATTGCAGTTGTATAAAACAGTTGGCTGCCAGTAGATATAGTTAAGAAATTAAAAAGTAAAATTTATTTTATTTAATTTTTACATTCGTTTTTTTATTATTTTTTCGGCGTTCTGGTCATCTATAAGATCCCTCATCAGTATAATTTTATTTCTAGATATTTTTTCGAGATAAGAGAGCTTATAATATATTTTATCTATATATATAAAAAAAGGTTTTTGTCTGCACATTGCTCAGAATTTAAAAATTTTTGCATATCTTCGCGTTTCATGACCTCTAGAATCCAAAAGTGACTTTAGAATTTTTCATGTCTGTCTGTCTGTCCGGAAAATTACTATTTTATAGACTCAGAATTGGCTGAACCGATTTCTATGAAATTACATCACAATATTCTTATATACCTCTAGAGTAACATAGGCTATAAATTTTATTAATATTTAATCAATAACCGCAGAAATTAATTTTTTAAAGTTTATATAATTCTCCGTGCTGTTCATTCAAGAGCATCTATCGGCTCACTGTCCCTAGCGGAAGCATTTTAAACAATGAATTATCATAGCGATTCCCAATCAAAGAATTATTATAATATATTTCACTTTTTATTTTAAATTCTAATATTTAAATATCAATTCAATTAGATAATTTATTCTAAAAGTTCCCATTTTAATTAATTTAATAAAATATTTGGATCATATTTAACTTAATTTTTATTTATTCTTTCTATATATTTGAATATTTCTTCTTTTCTCTATTTGAAAGTGAAAGGTTAAAAAATCTCGCTAAGAACATTCAATATTTATATACAAAAATTATTCAGTCTTGGCAAAGCGTATCACTCACAATCAGTTTAAATTGAAATTTATATAAATTACCAAAGTGAAAATTTTTATTTGTTTAAATTTTATTACAATGAATCAAAAAAATTAAATATATAGATCACATGATTAAGAGAAGCAAGAAACTTGAGGGAAATAACTGTTGGACGGAGGTCGGACATGACAGAAACTGTAAGCGAAATCTTCATATTGCGACTAATAATTTTCAAATCCCCTAGCACCACAAAATTAGATAAGTTTCTTTTAAGGAAGTAAAATAACTATGATCTAAAAAAATTAATAAATGAACTTAAAAATAAAAAAACAAATAAATCAATTAATTTAAATTAATACTATTAATGAATTATATATTGGTAATTTATCTTTAGTTTTTTACCATTATAAATTGTCTCAAGTCTTTAACTTTGCATTTTCTCAAATTTCATTATAATTAAAAATATTCAATAATAATCTAACAATGAAAATAAAATATCAAAATATAATGATCAAGAAATATTATACTCTATTTCACTATTATAACATATACAATACTTAAGAACCATAGGCAGAGGAAATATTAGGAGATATCATTGCGGGTTCAGGCCAAATCGATCAACATTAATTAAGATATTTCCATTATGATAGATATTAGAAAAAAACCGCGAATTCAATATTTCTGTTCACTAATTATTTGTAGACTTTAGTAAAACTTACGCATGACTCAATATAGATCAGGATAAACTTTTTCAAATTTTGATCATCAAATTTGTCTTGAAGGTAGTAAAGAAATAAGTTGACCTGTGGCCAGGTCCGAACCGACCGACGGTTTGAAATAAATTAATTTCCAGCTACAGAAACAATTTCAAATAATTTTAATATATCTATTAATGTAATAAAAAACAGATATGGATACATAAATAATAAATATAAACATTTTTAATTTTATTTTATTTATAATATATATGCAAGACCAGACTGTGACGTCATGAATGGCTGGATGACGTCATATAATTTTAAATCAAGAAAAAACTAATAAATATGATTTTCCCGAGGATAAAACCAATACAAAGTGAATGATTCGTGATGATATATAAAAAAATCTCCCCATTTGAAATTTGGTGTGAAAATAACCCTTCCCTTCCTATCGTCGATCGCTAATACTACCACTTCCGGTTTCCGGAATTACACCAAAAGTGGATCAATTCATCCCACTGATGCATTAAGTAAATATACCAAATTTCATCAAAATCCGTTGAGCCTTTCAGGCTGTACACATCTATACGGACGGACGGACGGACGGACATCATGGTAAAAATACTTTTTTCTGTTAAGAAAATGCATGAATCGTGGAGATATGTAAAAATCTCCACATGTGAAATTTGGTGTGAAAACAATACCTCCCTTACTATCGTTGGTCGGTAAAAATAAGATGCGGAAATCAATTGTAAAATATTAGGTTACCCAGACGACTTAAATATAATAAGAGATTCACCAATTGCAATTACAGATAGCGAGGAAAAATTAATGGAGATTTGAAATTAATATTTAGTAACAAAGAGGAAGAGTATTAACATACAAAATCTTAAGATACAAAATGTAGAATTGAATATGTAGAAAAATTGAAGGTAATCACGAAGGATAATAATATTTGAGAAGAATTTAAATCGGGATTGCAATCGGGAAACGCCTGTTATCTTTCAATAAAAAGGCTTATCTCTTCAAAATTATTATCAAAGGGAATATATAAAAAAATTATTTTGCCTGTTGCATTATATGGGTGGGAGGCACGGTCTATGACCCTGGGAGATGAAACTAGATTCAGAGTATTTGAGAATAGGATTCTTCCCTGCATTTATTGACCAAAGAAAGATCACCGGGGAATGGGGGAGACTGCATAACAAGAAATTGCATGGCCTCTGTATCCTCAGAAATAGTTAGGGTTATAAAAGCGAAAAAGCTGCGATAGGCAGGGCACGTGGTTAGAATGGGAGAGGAAAAAGATATTGGTGGGGAGACCGATTGGAAAACATCCGCCGTTCGCTTGGAAAACCAAGGACGCGTAGGAAGGGACGTAAGAGAGATGGGACAAGGGCTCAGGATAGGGACACTTGGAGAAATGTAGTTGTTGCGGCCAAGAACTTTCGAGTATCTTTGAGCCACATAGATAGATAGATATAACATATACAATAATAATATATATAATTAATTTACTGATTAAATTAAAATATATTTTAAATAAGAACACAAAAAGAAATGAATGTTTTATGTAATATACGGATTGAAACAAAATGGATGAAATCCTTTTACTACTTTCAACCAAATACTATGTACCACTCGGGGGTACAGGGGGCGGAGGCGCTCTGAGCAGCTAGTATAAATTATAAAAATAAAAAAAAATTATAGGTTTTTGATTCACTCAATTAAAATCAGCATTGTTTTTAAACTTTTACAAATATTAATATATATTATATTATATTATTATATATATAAAAGCCCTCGTCACTCACTCACTCACTCATTCGTAACGCTCGGTCACATTCGGTCACATGGCATCTCTGTTCTTTCAGTGGGTCTTTGAAAAACCTTTTTTTAAAATTTGGAGAGAAAGAGAAGTTCAAATTATATTAGAATAGTCCATGTATTATTAATATAAGTATTTTTTTTAAATTATCAATATATACATGCATTTATTAAATATTCTCAGATAATACCCCTATTTTAGTCTTATAATTAAATATACAGCTTTTAAAGTATTATAATTACACTCCTATTTCTTAATTTAATACCAAATTGATATTCAAAATTTTCTATTTTATTTGCATATGATTGATCACATCTGTTAAAATTTAAGCAAATTCAAATATTCTAATTTTTAAATTTATATACAATTTAATATTATATCTTACGAGATGGTAAAAATATAAATCTAAAAGATTTTTTATAAAAAATAACGTTTTTCTCATAGACTAAAAAGAATAAAATAATGTTTCTATAAACCTGAAAAAGTTTATGGATGAATTGCTTCATATTCAATGAAAAACGTTGGGAGCATTTAGTTGTATTTATTTATATGTAACATCAAGTCAAATTTTTGTAATCATAAAAATTTCATCAAACTGACAAATTTTTTTATTATGCAATCAAATTGATAGATTAAGAGCTAAGAAATTAATCTTTTATTATTTTTCACTGTAATATACTTATATCAAAGTATGTAACAAATTTTAAAAGATTATTTTCTTAAATTTACTTAAAGACAATTATTAATAACAATTTCTCTCTTTTAATGTTATAAATTATTTTGAATTTTTTTCCAAATGAAAACTAACTCAATATTTATCCGTCAGATGGCGTGAATGACAATTCAAATTCTAAATCAATTAAGTGATAATTACATTAAAATTAATTAATTATAATTCAATTATATTTCTCCCATACGTTTTAGGAATCCATTGTAATATCTATAAAATTTTTTAAAAGTCTATCACAATTTAAAGTTGATGAAAAATTGATTTCAATTTGTCATAAGAGCGATTAGACAGACAGACAGACATGAAGCGAAGTTGATAAGTTGATAACAATAATAATAATTATAAAAATAAACCTATTAATAAAAAATTATATTAGAATACAATAATTTGGATCTAAAACAAATTTAAAAAAAATACTCAATTTAAAAAAAGACAAAAATTTAAAACAACGCGTTTATATCATTTGCCTAAAAAAATCATATTTTAATTTTTATATAACCAAGAAATCATTTTTGCACTTAAAATATAGTAGTAATTAATAATTGAAACACAAAAACAAAGATAATATAATTTAGTCATTTAAATTGACGTTTTGAAAATATTTTTGTATTCATAAAACACTAAAAAAAATAATTTCTGTTTTTTATATTAGACATTGCTAAAATGTATACCCTTCACTTTTAAATAGAATAGAAGAAATATTAAAAAATCGAAAAAATAAATAAAAAATAATTTAAGTTAAATATGATCTAAACCAGTCATGGACAAAGTACGGCACGCGGGCCAAGTGCGGCCCTTCTTGCTCTTCAATACGGCCCGCAACAGGATTTTGAATAACCCCTACATTGCACATAAGGCAAAATCTATTTTCTGCGTAGCTAGAAAAGAATAACGGTCTCCTTCTCATTCCATTTTATAAGTAGAGTATTACCGCATAACTGACAACTCACAACTGGAGTCAAAGAAAACCAAGTTTAATTTCTGTTTTTTGTGTTGGATATAAGTACGGTCATAAATATATGACACAGCCCAGTTACTCAAATTTATAAGAGGTATTAATGTTACTGAAGAGTTAAATGGCATGCGTTCATTAAAGTTGTAACTTTTTTCTATTTTTTTACCATTAAGTATATCATATATAAGTTGTGTGTGGGGTAAAATAAAAAATAAATTTTATCACACTTATAAAACTTTCCTATGTTTAATTTATTTTTCGGTCCGCTTAGATGATTTTTTAATTTTAGAATATTTCACATGTCTGTCTGTCTGACTGTCTGTCTGTCCGAAAAATAAAGATGTTATTGACTCAAAATTGGCTGAACCGATTTCTACGATAATACATCATAATATTCTTATCTACCTCTATTTGAACATAGTCTATAAATTTTATTAATATCCAATCAACAACCGCAGAAGTTAATTTTTTAAAATTTATTTAATGGTTCGTGTTGTTCATTCAAGAGCCTCTCGTGGCTCACTGAACAATTCGATTCAGTTTACATAATGAATATAAATTAATAATTCTAGCAATTCCCAAACAAAGAATTAATATTTTAATTAATAACTAATAATTTCTTCATATTAAAGCAGAAAATTAAAACCTCGCGCAAATGACGATGATTTGGCTGGTAAGCTGACATGTTTAATCGAGAATAACTTTATGATGAAGACACAAATCGACTAATATTTCGATGGCATTATGTTTACAAATACCTAATCTCATTGTATGACATCATCGATATATTTATTTCGACTACCACTTTGCCCTCTAATGCAAAAAGGCGGAAGTAAAGTTGTACACCTATTGTATTATCTTTGTTTTTGTTTCAATTATTAATTACAACTATATTTTAAGTAAATCAATACCTTCCCTTCCTTTCGTCGGTAAAAATGATTTCTTGCTTATATAAAAATTAAAATATGATTTTTTAGATAAATGATATAAACGAGTTGTTTTAAATTTTTCTTTTTTAAATTGAGTATTTTTTATAAATTTGTTTTAAATCTAAATTATTGTATTCTATTATAATTGTTTATTAATAGGTTTCTTTTTTTATTTTTTAATAAATTCTTTTTTTTGATTAGATATTAATAAAAAATAATATTAAATTGTAATAAATTTAAAAATTAGAATATTTGAATTTGCTTAAATTTAACATATGTCATCAATCATTTGCAAATAAAATAGAAAATTTTGAAAATCAACTTGGTATTAAATTCAGAAATAGGAGTGTAATATAATACTTTAAAAGTTGTATATTTCATTATAATTATAAAATAGGGGTATTATCTGAGAATATTTAAAATCAATATATGTTTATATTGATAATTTAAAAAAATACTTATGTTAATAATACATGGACTATTCGAATATAATTATAGAAACACTCTATCTCTTTCTCCCTCCCTCTATTATAAATTTTAAAAAACGGAAAGTGTTCTAGCCAAATTAAGAAATTTAGATGCCTTATGCAACATGGATGGGTAAATGAATTGGGCTGGAAGAGGAGGCAATTTATGATTTATGATTTTATTCTTTATTTTATTATAATTATGATTTGATCTAATGTTGTCCAATTTCAACATTAGATCAAATCTGATCTCGCTAATAAGATTCAGTAATTCTGTACACAAATAATTAAGAGTCTTGGCAAAGCGTATGACTCAGTTTAAATTGAAATTTATATTAAATAACAAAATGAAAATTTTTATTTATTTAAATTTTATTCTAATGAATCAAAAAAAAATTAAATATATAGATCACGTGATTAAAAGAGTGAGAAAAACAAGCAAGAAACTTGGGAGAGAATAGGTGTTGGAGGTAGGTCGGTCAGAACAGAAACAGAATTCAATATTTATGTTGACAAATTATTTGTAGACTTTAGTAAAGCCCATGACTCAATATAGACCGGAATAAACTTTTTCAAATTTTGATCTTCAAATTTTCCTTGAAGGTAGTAAAGGAAGAGTAAGATATGGAAATCAATTGTCAGAAACTTTCGTAATTTTGTATGGGACAAACTATCACCAATTTTATTTAATTAAGCACTTGAGTATGTGATTAGACCAATTGGAGAAATATCAAACGAAACTCAATTAAACAAAAACATTAGAATTAGGTTACACAGATGATTTAAATATAATAGAAGATTCCGAAATTTCAATTAAAGATAGCATAACAAAATTAATTGAGGCAGGTAAGAGATGGGGCTTGAAATTAATAGTGATCAGACAAAATATATAGTAACAAAGAGGACCAGTATTAACTTACAAAGTCTTAACATACAAAATGTACAATTTGAAAATGTAGAAATATTTAAATACTTAGGTTCTGTAATTACAATGCATAATAATATTCGAGAAGAATTTAAATCGAGGTTGCAATCGGGTAACGCCTGTTATCATGCAGTAAAGGAGGTTATCTCGTCAAAATTATTATCAAAGGAGATCAAAATTGAAATATATAAAACAATTATTTTGCCTGTTGTATTATATGGATGTGAAGCATGGTCTACAATCCTGGGAGACGAGAGTAGATTTAGAGTATTTGAGAATAGGATTCTTCGCATCATTTATGAGCCAACGAAAGATGAGGACACCGGTGAATGTCGAAGACTGAATAACGAGGAATTGCATGAGCCCTATGCCTCTCCAGACATAGTTAGGTTTATAAAATGGGCACGACACGTGGCTAGAATGGTAGAGGAAAGAATAGCGAAAAATATATTGGTGGGGGGAGACGGATTTGGAAACGTCCGCTGGAAGACCAAGAACGCGGTGGGTAGACAATGTAGGCAGGGACGTGGGACAGATGGGACAGGGTAGGAGTTGGATGGTTATAACTCTGTATTGGGTTACTTGGAGGAATGTGGTTGCTGCGGCCAAGAACTTTCGAGATCCGTAGAGGCACAGAGGCAGATAGATAGATATAACAAATACAATAATAATATATAATTAATTTACTGATTAAATTAAAATATATTTTAAATAAGTACACAAAAAGAAATGAACGTTTTAATATACTGATTGAAACAAAATGGATGAAAACCTTTGACATACAGACTTTCAACCAAATACTATGTATTACTTCGGGGGTACAGAGAGAACCCCCTGTACAAGTGCGAAGAGCTCCGAAGGCGGTCTGAGCAGCTAGTATTATAATTATTCTTTGTTTGGGATTTGCTAGAATTATTAATTTAAATTCATTGAATGAACAACACGGACCATTATATAAATTAATTAATTAAAATTAATTTCTGCAGTTATTGATTAGATATTAATAAAATATATAGCCTATGTTCAAATAGAGGTATATAAGAATATTATGATGTAATTTCGTAGAAATCGGTTCAGCCAATTTTGAGTCTATAACGTTTTCATTTTCCGGACAGACAGACAGTTATGAAAAATTCTAAAATTTTAAATTCTAGAGGTCATGAAACGCCAAGATATGCAAACATTTTTAAATTCTGAGCAATATTCAAACAACAACCTTTTTTTAATTTATATAAATTACAATTTTATCAGCATTTATTTATAATGCATATTTGTTTATTATATTTTAATTAGTACCTCTTTATCAAAACTTTTCCAATATATGTATTATTAAAACTTATACTTATAAATATTTTAATCATAATTAGCCTTATTTGCATATTATCAACAGCTTTGTATAATACATATTTACTTACCATCTAAAATTATCTAATCTATTTAAGTAATTATAACTAATTTGCATTACACAATAGCCTTATTTTAAATAATTCAAATATAATATAAAAGTATGATCATTAATTTATTTCAAGATCCTCTTACTTGTCAATTATAATTAATTTAAAATTTATAACCAAATGCATAAATATATGTATATATATTGGTTTCAGGTTCAATTCCCAGGCCTTTTAAGAAAATTCCTTTCTAGCTGGGGTATATGGGTACAAGGTTAACTCACCCTATGTGATCAAAATTAGAAAGCTATTTGGAATAAGAAGTAGCGTTGTTCGATCAAGAAAAACAAGATAATGGTTGAAAGGATCCATTGTGATCATACAATACCTCTACTCCGCTTAGAAACCATCTTAATAGTTGCTAATTAGTGATTACGTATGTTTCCTTTTATTATTATTATTATTATTATTATTATTATTATTATCTCTCCAGTAACTATAAGTTTCTCTTAATTCTTTATTAAATATATACTGTGTGAATTAAATACTAGATGTTGGTGAGATTTTTTTTTTTTGCAATATTAATAATTATGTTTTATGAATATGGTAGCTCGTATAACATTTCTTTTTCCCTGAATGTTTTTTCTTAATATATAATATAATAAATTTTTCAAAATTTGAATTTTTTAGAATAACGTGAGAAACATCACTGATGAATTACAAATAATATAAAAGTTGCGCATTTATCTTTTCCAATTTAATTCTCGTCTCATTTTCAATGAATAACCAGGTAGTTGGAAATGCGGATATGAATATCAATCGATCGTTTCTTGATCAATATTATGACAAAGAGCAAGAATGTATTTTTTATATTTCATTTATAAAGCAGAAGGGTGTGGTTCCTTTTTATTTAATCTACATATTCATGATAGCTTCCCTTTCTGTCACACTGCTATATTTTCTTTACGATATATAAATATATCTATATCTACATATAGATATAGATAGATTGATTTTTCTTTAATGGATGTGTTTTATCACATATATTTCATTCATGAAATCAAGGAGGGGTTATTGCATGATTTTCTTTTAGGGTTTGAGGTAGGAATGGAGGAGGTGACAAAAAGGGCGTGGAGGTAAGATAGTCGAAGATGAATGTGTCACACACACCGATTGTGAATTGGGCTGCGATCCATTGAGGAACCCACCAGACCAAATGAAGCAAGTCCGTTGGTGGGGTTCAAGGAAAGGTCGACTCTTGCCCAAG
Organism: Labia minor; assembly: GCA_963082975.1. Taxonomy (NCBI): domain Eukaryota; kingdom Metazoa; phylum Arthropoda; class Insecta; order Dermaptera; family Spongiphoridae; genus Labia; species Labia minor. The sequence goes on from OY720348.1 coordinate 2,149,966, forward strand.
CGTCCTCGCAACTTTCCATTACATCTATTTCTCAGGTCAACCGGGGCTCAGCTTTGTTCGCAACTTGCAAAACTTCACCGGAAGTTAAAACTTCTTCAGTTTCATTGTTTAACATCTGCCTCCTGTCCATGCAACATCTTTTTCTTTTATTTTTGTTTTTTTTTAATTCGTTCTAATCATAAATTCTCACTAAATAAATAAGAATACTATTAATTATAAGGAGATTCAAAGAATATTAACTTCAAATAAGAAACATAAATAAATAATGGAATAATGAAAAAAAACAGAATCAATTAATAAATATAAAATATAATAATTGCTTTGAATAAAAAATCAAACTATTTATTTATGATAAGGTAACCATCAGTGGCATATCCTAGGTATTATTATAAATGAATAAAACTTTAATTTATTATTTCTTTACAAAGATAAAATTAAATGAAATTTATTGTTTGTTACAAAGAAATATTAAGTTATCTTGATAAATAAATTTTTTAATTTTTTTTAACTGACTTTTATAATTTAACAAATTATAAATAATTATATTGGTTGAATCTAAATCAATATGTTAAATTTAAGAAAATTAGTTTATTTTATATCTATTTTAATTAACAAATTAACGCAGATTTTATATTTTTTTCTTTTCTTCTATCGTCAATCAAGAAATTATAACTATTAATTTATCAAGGTCAAATTCGGAAAGATTTTTCTTTTGGTGAACCAATTGAAATATCTAGATGCACTTGTTAATGGGGTTCCCGAGGTCTCGGGGTCGGGAGTTGGGCAAGGCCCAAAGGTTAGTGAGCGGCTGCTTACTGGTCACGGTTCGCATTTGCACGCAGACGCTTTTTTTTGCTTTCACACTCCATGTTGCTTGTTCTAATATTATAAACTGAATCAAGTGTTTTCCTAACCTGGTATTCTGACTTGTTTCAGATTTGCTGTTTGGTTCTGGTGAGCAGTTTTTTTTTCTGCACTCTTTCATCGCCTGTGGCCGCCAGAAGAGTACGCGTACGCCCACGTCCAATTGACGAGCAGCCAGAATCCGATCAAGTTCAATATTATTCAGCACCAGAAGATGCTGATGGTGGTGTTTTGCTTGTACCAGCCGATGAATACCAAATTCCTCAAGTCTATTCTCGCTCTAGAGCAGGCACCGAGCCTGAATATAGACGACCTCAACCCGTAGCACAATCCCGAGCATCAAAGTTAAAAGAATCGCCTAAACAGCCACCCGTGCAAACGATAAGAAATTATTCCAAAGTTAACGATGATGGATCATTTACCTTTGGTTATGAAGCTGCAGATGGAAGTTTTAAAGAAGAAACCCGGGGTACGGATTGTGTGGTGCGAGGAAAATATGGTTATGTTGATCCAGATGGCAATAAACGAGAATTTACTTATGTATCCGGAAATCCTTGTGATCCTAATGCTTCTGAGCAAGAGAATCAAGAATTACCTGATACCAATGAAGAGGAAAATATTCCACGAGCACCCCTTCGACCTATTAGACCTACATCTAGACCACGACCATCTACTACGCTCTTTCAACAAAACTATATACAAGATGAAGTTCAAGAAAACGATGATGAAATTGTTCCAGATTACCGAGCAAGAGCTCAGTCTCTACCCCGTCCTACCCCTCCTCCTCAACCTGTACGAATTACACCAAGACCAACCTCAGCATCCCCAAAGCCAAAAACACAATTACCCGCCACCACCTATAGACCTCAACTTCTTGCTATCACTCCTCGTCCATCTGTTGCTTATGCCAAACCTACCGTTTCTTCTAATGTCGATTACAATGCTGAATTGAGAAAATTCCAATTGGAAAATAATGTAGCCTCCACTCCTCGGCCAGTAACCTCAACTGGTGCTGCTCAAATTGTTACACCCAAAGCACGACCAATTCATCACCAAACCGTCCCACAACGGCAATTATCTTCAGATCCTGTTTATGAAACACAATTGGTATATGACCCATCAAGTGGTCAATATAACACTGTTCTTTACCAACAACTTCCCCAAACTACAGGAGAGCTTAGCCTACAACACAGACTTCAACCATATGTAGCTCAACAACATTTATACCAACAGCAACAAGCTAACATCGTTTCCCAATCTCAGCAACTATACGCTGCTCAACAGGCACGCCAACGCGCATTACATGAATCACAACAATCGCGGCCTGCACCTCAACAATTTTATTATGTAACTCCACAACCGCATGCTGCCGGGCGTGATGCCAGCATTTCCAATGGTCAGATCGATGCATTCCTAAGAGGACATAATATTGCCTTTTGAAACTCCTCAAATAATCCGTTTTTCTAATTGCCAAATTTTATTTATCTTAGAGTAAAAGAAATACTTCATTTTTACCCATTTTTTTTATCTTTTAATAATATGTGTACAATTAATTTTTTTCTATTTTTTAATATTATTATTATTAGTAGTATTTTAAGAAAATTATTAAATTCTTTTCTCTTTTATAAAAGAATATAAATTATTCTATTATGTTATAAAAATGTATCTAACATTATTATTATTTTTATTATTATTATATTTTTATTAATATTAATAATATCATTTAGTTTTAATTCAAAAACAAAAAAAAGTATTTATATAATAAAAATTATTGAAATAAGTACGTAATATGTATCTAATAATAACAACTCGAGATATTTTTTTTCTTTTTGGAATGCATTGTTCTGATTGAAATAACTGTTGCATTAATTGATAATAATTAATAATTGATAATATTCTCGGTCTTAGAATACAGATATATATATATATATATATATATATATATATATGTTCTTTGTAGCTGTAACGCAATGTGACGGGTAACCTGCATTGTATTACTTGGACACATTTCAATGAGGTCCCACGCGACATGGTTGCATGTTTCGGTTGGCCAAGGTGCCCAACCCCGTGAGAATCTCTCTTTGGGCCAAGGCTGGGAAATGTGAAACAAAATCCTCACCTCTAAATCATCTACCCAATTGATACAAATGAGGAGGAATCCACTTCCTCTAAAGATGAATGAATTTGTATTTATCCGAACAGAGTTGCAGAAATGTTTTTTTATTCACTCAATGCAATAATAATAATAATAATAATAATAATATAATATATATAAAAAGATGTCATCTAATTGAGCGATTCCAAGACATAATGCATATTTACATTATTTTTAAATTTCATCTTACAAATTAGTAATTAATTGAAAACAATACCTTCCCTTCCTATCGTCGGTCGGTAAAATCATCTGTTCAATTTTATTAAAAATATTAAAAATTTAATTCAATACAAATTTATTTCCATTCACATTCTGAAAATGTATAAATTGATAATTAATTAATGATTGATACATGATGAGTTTATTAAAATTATTTATTTATATATGTTCAAATATATAAATTAATTTATTTTTTAACACATATATTTGTTTCAATAGCAAAATATTATTTCAACCTTTTATATCCTATATCTATCTCTATCTCTATCTCTATCTATAGATAGATATATCTATATATTATTATATTATTATTATAGAGATAGAGATAGATATAGTATATATATATATATAAAAAGGTTAAAATAATATTTTGCTATTGAAACAAATTTGATTAATTAAAATATTAACATATATGCAGATATAACCATTTTGTGTATCCAATTAAAAATTTCCAAAGAGTATCTCTATTCTTAAATATGGCACACTGGCAAAAAGTAAAATTATATTTAATGAACATTGAATCTCTGGTTTCATTAAATAAAGCCAATATAAGTAATAATACTACATAATCATGTTGATGTGATGGCTTATCAGTAACTTTTAAAATTCACTTAGAAAAATATTATTTATTCTTGTTATTATTCAAAACTTTTCTGTTATTTTCTTTTCTGAAAGTTTCTTTTTATTTTATTATAACAAATCTAATTGAAAGATTGTGATTGTGTGTATATATGAATAGTTTGTTTTTAAATCTTCTAAACTGAAGAATTCTACAATAGATTGTAATTTTTATAATTTTTTTTCATAATAAATGTTTTTTTTTAATTTATTAGAAATATAACTTTTTTTATTACTATTTTATTATTTATTACTATTATAAATAATCATTTTTTGTAAATAGTTAATAATATATGATCTTTTAATTTATATATATTAATTGATATATATAATGATTTAGAAATCTAATTGTTTTTCATGACTTCTTTCACTAATTTATATGTCAAAAATGTTTTAATTTTTTTTCTAATTTTTTTAAAAAGATTAGATACAGACTAGAATATGATAATGAAACTAAGTATATATTTAATATTATAATTAATTAATTATACCAATATACGTTAATGTTCTATTGAAAAGAATATTTAAATTTTTTAAATTTTTAAAAATTATTTATGGTCTTATTTCTCTTTCGACATTAAAGTAAGTTTTCTATACTCTATGTTTATAATTATTTTATTATTAATATAATTATTTTATAAAATAATAATTAAATTAAAATTGTACTATCATTTTTCATATTTGAATAAGAATTTATTTTAATCTCTAAATCAACTTTTTCACATTCAAATAGATAAAAACCACCCAACGTGTTTTTTTATTTAAATTATTATTCAAATTAATTAATGTCTATAATGGCATTTTTGTATAAATTTTAAAAAAAATTAAATAATTATCTAAAAATTTCACTTTATCTATTATAGATAATTTTCAATAAATAAAACCTACTATAAATTACTCATAGGTTGTGTAATTTACAGGGAATGGGGGATGGGAAATGAAATAAGATACGAGTCATACAATCTGAATCATCACTATTGTTGTTCAAGGAATACAATTTAAATCTCAATTACGGTCACATTTTCTCTTACCCAACCACATATAGTTTGGTTGCATTTTCAAATTTTCATAATATTGAATATATAATTTAATCTAAATTAAATTTCAAGGGGGAAGAAATTCAAAAAAACGAGGAAATATAAGTATTTAATACTAAAATATAATAATTATATATATTTATAAATCATAACCATTAAAATTTAAAAAAAAAATCTACAGAATTATACAAAATTATATGAAAGAAAACAAAATGAGAAATTTATAGAGATGTAGGTAAGTTTATTTAAGTATTAATGATTATATTTAATAAACATCCAATTTACTAGACATTAGAATATGTTAATAGTTAATTAAATCAATGACAATAAACTTTTCTTAATTTTGATTGATTTGTCGGCTCATTTAGAATATGGCAGTTTTTCATTGGAGTTGTAATAGAATTATTATTACTTTACTAAAAAAATATTTTAAATTAAAATAAAGATTGCTGAACAATTTTATTATTTTGATATGATTAAAATCAATATTTCAGGAAATATATTTTTATTTATGTAAGAATTCTTTATTTTATTTTATTTATTTATTTTTGATTCTGTTTTAACCTCTTCGGGTTATGGACTACATATATACATATTGTTTACATTTTAATTACATTCCATTTTCTTCATTTCCTCTCTACCTTTTGGCTGCACATCACTCATCTTTTCTATTGATACCACTTTTAACACATTTATTCAATCGGTGCATCTTTCAAATATTCTGACCAAACCTTAACACCACTTAACACCTTCCACACCTCTGAGGGCATCTCTACTGAAACTCTTCCTGAAAATTATAAATATTTTCTTCAATTTTAACTATTTTACGTCCTAACGCCATTTTGTAGATTTTTTCATTTAAATTTTTCAATCAACGCTATTAAAGGCGGTTACCAATTTACCATTCTTTTTTTTATTTTCTATTAGTGTATTTAATATTCCAAGAGTTAAGAAGTCTTGCTTGACTCTGACAGAGATTTTTGGTCTTTTAAGCCATTGTATAAGTTTTACGCCAGTATTCCTGTTAAAATTTTAAAACAATTTAGAATTTTTATATTCTTATATATTCCTAGTTTTATCAGACTATATTAGTCTTTCTATCCTATTTAAAATTTTTAAGCCATTGTTTAGGTATATTTCCTTCCTTTACTGTTGATAATAATATCTTCTGACATTCTTTCTTTCCTCTCATAATCTTAAAAACCTGTCCTAGCATTGAAATCTCCTACTATGGCTATTTCATATTCCCTTTGTAACTCAATTTCATTTGTAGGCTCTTCCGAACTTTCTATGTTTAGTTCAGCTGTCCACTCTCTGTCTCTGTGAAGTTGTTTATTCATAGCTATTATATTGTTGGCCCTTTATTCAGTTTAGAAATTTTTGTTTTCTTACCTTTTCAAGATTCCTCTCCTCTCTCGTTCCCCTCTGACCTCTCCAACGGCTCGGTTTGTATTCGCACACACTCCTTCACTCCTCAAAAAAAGGTAATTGTTTGCAAACCGTCAAGTTTCATTAAACGACACAAAAACCAGAGCCAGAGAATTTTTCACTGTTCACACTGATATAAATCACCTCTTCCCAAAATATACCACAATTTTTAAATCTTCTGTAAGAACATATACTAAATATTTTTTCAAATAATATAGCTTTATTAGGAATCTTTAATTAATGATATTTCATAGATAAGACAACTACCGGACTTTTTTTATAAAGAATTGATTTTCTTCAAATTGACAAAAATAAAGCAAATAATATATATATATATATAAACTAGTAATTATAATAATATTTTAATATAATAATATTATTTATCAATAACACAAAACCATTCAAAAGAGTATCTTTTAGAAATAAATTATTTTAAAAATATAAGAAGAAAAGAGTTATAGTTTAATAGTTTAAAATGCTGTGAGAGATTAATAAATTAATCAATTTGATTGTTTAATTTCTATATGTTATCTTTTCAATAATTGCAATTAATCACTTCACATATAATTTTTTTAGATAAACGTTTTGTGTGGGCCCCGGACACTTGTTGCGCTTGTCATACTGCCCCGTTGTCGGTTTTTCCGTGGCCGCCAAAGATGAAATGCTCCATAGATTAATGGATTGATTAAACTGTTCGACATTCCGAAGCAGAAAATCTTACTTTGAAGACTATCCATCAACTGAAAACAAAAATAATAAATCAAAAATAGTAAATATTACTAATAATTTTTATTTATGGATTATATAATTTTACTAACAAAAAGTTATATTTAGTAAGATTCTCTTTTTTATTTTTATTTTAATGGGATAATTATTTATAAAAAAAAAATGATAATAAAAAATAAAAGAAAAAGGGGATAAGCCTCCCTGGTAATTAATATTATAAAAAACACGATGAATTTGACAAGAAAACAATTTTCATTATAATAAATAATACATATAATGAAAAAATTTGAAAATTTAAATTGAATAATTAAGTTTTTTGTTTATTATTTTGATATTTTGAAATTGTTAAATGTGAAAATTACATGATTAATTTGTTAATATAAAATTTATAATTATTCTTATTTAAGCAATAATATTCTGGTATTTAAACTTCAGAAATGAAAGATTAATGTATATTAGTATGAAATCACAATGATATATATACAAATTTTACATATTAGACATTTATAATTTATCTAACTATTTATCTTGGTGGTGCTCATATATTTATAAGTATGCTAGTCATTACCACATTCCTCTGATTATCCCTATCCTAAGTCTCCTCCATCCATTATCTTCTCTCAATTTCCTCACATTTATTTCGATGCTTATCTTTGTGCATTGGTCTTTCTCAATTAGTTTCCCCATAAACAAAATTCTCATTAGCCTTTCGTCAACTATTCGAGTCAAGTGCCCCCTCCCCCAGTGCCGCCCTAACCACAGGGCTAAATGGGCTATAGCCCCAGGGCGCAAGCCTTTTGAGGCGGCAATTTTTTATTTGCGATATGAAAAAATTTATTTTTCATTTTATTAGTTTTTACTTATTTTTAAATTAAAACACTTCTTAAAATATTAAACTGATTTTTATTTCTTTCAAATGTGCTGAAAAACGATAGATAGAGGAGGGCAACGAGAAATAGGAGTAACACCCTACCGATCGTACTTTTGTTTCAGTCGCATTTGAACTGTCGGAGCTGTACTGGAGTTAATATAAGACCACCAATCATATAATAGTTCCGATCAAGTTCTAAGGATTAGACTAAAAACTGATCGGAACTGTCATTATTGAGATAATCCCCTCAAATCTGGGTAAACATTTATACCCATCTTTTAAATAAGTGACTTTAAAGAAAAGTTACAATAAAGATAACAGTTTATTATATAAGTAATAAATAGTTTTTTTTAGTTCTGACACTTTTGTGTTTTGTATAACTTTTCCGACTCCCATTTGCCATTCTGGGTATTTTCTTAGGAAGAAGGGCGCATTATTTTTAGTAGCCCATGGGCGCCGAATTCCTTAAGACGGCCCTGCCCTCCCCTAATCTTATTGATTTTATGACTATTTATATTTAGAGATGCATAGGGGTTATGCGATATCTATCTTTTTTGGGCCCATAAATCTTACGAAAAATATTATTTTCAACTACTCTAAATTTTTTCTTGATCTCTAAAGTCATGAACCCCGCCTTTATAATACAACCGAAAAAATTTTTAATTTTGATATTCCATATATTGGATAATTAAAATTAAAGTAAAGTTTTAATAAATTTAAACCATCGTTAGGCAATTGTAGTCAAAAATATCTTTTAATGGTTATTTTCACTTGACCATGGTGTATTCATCTGTATTTCCATTAAAACAAATTTCTTATCTTTCTTTCTTTTCTCAGCCGTTCTATTGAAGTGGTCGGTCATTTTAATAGATTTTACGATTCAGACATTTATAAAAAAAAAAAATATTCCATAGAAATTTCATTTCAAATTATTGTTATAATTATTTTTTGATTTAAATCATATTTAAAAAAAATTAAAATTTATAGTAAAAATTTTTCATTACTATATTCCCTACAAAATTGAAAAAAATTTAAACTTCACAATAACTTTCACTATCCGATTTGAAATATTTCTTAAATATTATATTTATTCTTGATTATAGTACTTGGATTTTTTTAAATTTTCTCTACATTTCAAAAATGTATCCTAATATTATTTATTTTATTTAATTTATCTATTAAATATTTTGTTTTTCTAGGCCCACTAATTTTCTAGTATTTATCTAATTTTAATAGAAATATAAAATTTCATATCTACTTTTTCCTTTTTCTTTTTAATATTATAATTATTATTATTTTATTTTATTTGAATTCAATTGACGGTTTATTTGATTGATTGATTTGATTTGATTTTTTTATCAGCTCGGCTGGTACCGAAAAGAAATGCACCTCTTGATCCGGGTTGGCTAGCATGAAGAGCAGCATCATGGTATAATAGGGCGTCCAGCAGACAATAAAAGCAGCCACGATCACTACAGAAAGTCGCAATGATTTTCGCTTAGCCCGATGAAGGATTCGACGACGATTTGGGTCTGAAGTGAAGCTGACTCCATCACCAGGACGGAAGTGTCGTTCACTTCCTAATTTAACAAACACACCTATCAATCAAACAATCAATTTATAGAATATGTAAATTTAAATTAAATTAAAAATATTCGTTTTTTATATTTATAGCTCATTCCATTCATCTTGACTAAATAATATATATATATATATTCTTAAATTAATGAAAAAAAATAATTAATTTTTAACATTTCATACATTTTATAAAAAACACAAAAAAAAAATTGAGTACTATTGTTCGTTTTTTTTGTTGTGTTTCAAGCAACTTTTTCTTTTTATTGCTAGAAATAAGAAAATAACACTAAAAATATTGATTTTTTTTTAAAGTCTTTTAATCAAAATTATGGGAAAGATGAACTTTAATCAATAATATTTTAATGACTTACATATTAATATTCATTTAATTTATTAAAGAAGTAGCAGGAAGATAATTTTTATGGTCAATACAAAATATATTATTTTTAAATTTACCGCATTTTTGTATTCAATGAGGTAATTTATTAGTGTCTAAAGAATAATTAGCTGGAGTGTCTCCACTCGACTATCTCGCAATTTGAATAGGATTAAATAACATAATATATTATATTTAAAATAAATTTAATTAATTATAAATTATAAATAATAAATATTAAACCAGCGCATGTTTGGCTTTTTGTTGATGGCATCACGTCACGTGTTGGCGCATGAGATTTGCAGTGTTAAAAAATTAATTCTGGTACTTTCAGCGAATCAATCAAGCTGAAATTCTATATATAGCAGTTTTATACAATTATTAATCATGTGAAAAATTATCAAACATATATCTTTATTTTTACGGTCACTTTAGAGGAAAAAAAATCAAAACGTTGTAGGTAATGACCCTCTTCCGGTTGAGCTACATTTTTCAAAAGTTGATAGAAAACTACGAATTTTGAATAATGCTCATGTACCAAATTTCATCATTCTAGCTCAAACCGTTTTTGCATAATCTTGGTTACATACATACACACACAGACATTTTTCTCAACCTTAGTGAAAATGATTCAGGAACCTTCAAAACGTATAAAAAAATCAAAATCTCAACATCGAAAATTTTCGTGATCGCAATACTATCTCTTACGAGATAGTAATAAGCTGGAGTGTCTCAACTAAACTATCTCGCAAATTTGAATTGGATTAATTAACATATACCATATTATATTTAAATTAAATTTAATCAATTCATTTATAAATTAAAATTAATAAATAATATTTATTAAATCAACGCATGTTTGGCTCTTTGATGATGGCACCACATCACGTGTTTTCGCGTGAATTGCTATGTTAAAAAATTAATTCTGTTACTTTCAGCGATTCAATCAAGCAGTTTTTTACAATTTTTAATCATGTGAAAAACTATCAAACATATATCTTTATTTTTACTATCACTTTAGAGCAGTGATTCCCAAATTGGGCGCTACCGCCCCCTTGTGGGCGCTGGAGCGATCCAAGGGGGCGGTGATGGCCACAAGATGCATTTAAGGAAAATTACTTGTATATTACTTTTCTTTTCTGTGATCAATAAATAGATACATAAATTCAATGTTTCTAATTTACATCATTATTTATAATATTTTACAAATAAGTACATATAACTTACTGTTTAATTGTTATTAAAATTATAAAAAGTTAATTTCCAAGGGGGGCGCTGTGTAAATTTATTTCTGGAAAGGAGGCGCTTGTCCAAATAAGTTTGGGAACCACTGTTTTAGAGGAAAAAAATGGAAAACATTCTGGTTGAGCTGAATTTCTCAAAAGTTGATAGAAAACTACGAATTTTGAATGATTCTAGCTCAAACCGTTATTGCGTAATCTTGTCTACATACATAGACACACACACACACACACAGGCATTTTTCTCAACCTTAATGAAAATTATTCAAGAACCTTCAAAACGTATAAAAACATTTAAATCTCGACATCGAAAATTTGCGTGATCGCAATACTATCTCGCCAGATGTATTGAGCAACCTATCTATGATCTAAATATAAAATTTGGTGAAATTTGATTAAATATATTATAAGTTGAATGGATTTAGGGATGAGAGAAAATATTGGGAGAAATTATCGTCTATTCAGCCTCTATTCAGCCTTCTAGCTCAAACCGTTTTTGCGTAATCTTGTTTACATACATACACACACACACATACACACACACAGACATTTTTCTCAACCTTAGTGAAAATGATTCAGGAACCCTCAAAACGTATAAAAACATCAAAATCTCAACATCGAAAATTTTCGTGATCGCAATACTATCTCTTACGAGATAGTAAAAATAGTTACTTTATGCATTTAATAGTATATATTTACTTGATAGAGAAAAGACCGCGATCAGATGGTGACATTTTGTTAATGAAAAAAATGGTAACTGATTTCAATTCAATATTTAAATATCAAAAGTAGCCATTTTCATTTTTTTCATACTAATAGAATACACCATGACCTCACTGCTAGGCAAGAAAGCAGCATGATTACCAATTATATAGCGCATGCTCTTGAGACAATTGATTAATTCCTTAAGAAAATTAGGTTTTTTCGAATTTCAAAGAAATTTCACCAAACCGTTGTTTAATTATGTCTTTAAAATTTTAAAATCGGCCTAATATATTAAGAAAATTTATTCCTCTCCTTATTTCAACAACGTTCCATTGCTAACATACTGCCTACTGTTTTGTAATACCGATCATAAATATAAACAATGCTTTTTACTACTCGCCAGAGATACGTAGTATTGCGATCACAAAAATTTTCGATGTCGTGATTTTGATGTTTTATACGTTTTGAAGGTTCCTGAATCATTTTCACTATGGTTGAGAAAAATGTATGTGTGTATGTAGACAAGATTACGCAAAAACGGTTTGAGCTAGACTCATGCAATTTGGCATATGGGCATTATTCAAAATTCGTAGTTTTCTATCAACTTTTGAGAAATGTAGCTCAACCAGAAGAGGGTCATTACCTACAATATTTTGATATTTTCTCCTCTAAAGTGACCGTAAAAATAAAGATATATGTTTGATAGTTTTTCATATGATTAAAGATTGTATAATCGCTGAAAGTACCGGAATTAATTTTTTAACACTGCAAATCACGCGCCAACACGTGACGTGGTGCCATCAACAAAGAGCCAAACATGCACTGGTTTAATAAATATTATTTTTTAATATATAATTTATAATTAATTAAATTTAATTTAAATATAATATATGTTATTTAATCCAATTCAAATTGCGAGATAGTCGAGTGGAGACACTCCAGCTTATTTCTTTAGATTTCCTTATTATTCTGTGCTTATCACAACCTCTTAAACATCAATTATAATCCATGAACGGATGAAATAGAAAATTGATATTGAATATTGTGCGTATATCAATCAAGTTTTCTTTACATTTCTTTTTTTGTGATAATATCATTAGAAATATATATATATATATTATATATTTCGATTGATTAAAAATAAAATTTTTTTTAATAAATTATCTATATTATAAATATAATATATTTCATAATTTATTTATTTTATTTAATAAATACCTGATTCTTAGAAAATGATTATCAGTCCATATTCTTTTTTAAATTATTTTAAATTATTAATAAATATAATAAATTATTATTATAATATACATTAAATAATTTTATTTTGATTTAAATAAAAAATAAAGGGTACCTCACCAGCACAATTCCAGTAATTATTTTTTTTCTAATCGTGCGATAAGTCACTCGGTTAAATTTCATGGAAAAACAGAATATAAATAAAAATTGGATTAGAATTTATTTATTTTAAAATTTATTTTAATAAAATCTTTTAGTTTTCATTGCAAAGTGAATGTGTTAAGTCACCTCTCGGTTGGGATGTGTGTCCGTCCACCTTGCCAGGTAATTCATTAATAAGTATTTTATTCATTCTCTTTAATTAGAAATATTATTTATTTGTTTGTTTTCTATCCAAACTTTCTATTAAAATGAAAATGAATATTTTAATTAATGATTTATGTTTTTGTTTTGGATTAAATTATTTGATTTTTACGACTAAACATTATCTACTTTTTGATCATTGATTTCATTTTTCATTTTTTAATGCTCTCATCATCATCTTTGGAATCTATTAATTCATTCATTACAAATATCGCACATATGAAAATTATTTTAAATTTTTCTATTGTACAACAATTGTTTACTGTGTCTTGTCTTATTAAACTAACAAAAATTATATATATATCATTGACTTGGTCTGTACAGGACTATAACTATTAAGCGACGCTTCTTGTCATTAATTTAACTATTATTTTTAAAAATCTATATATATTTATATTTAACATGAATATATTTAATATGAATCTATATAATTTAAGATGCTTCAAACTGAAAAAAATACAATACTGAATTTATTATATATATATCTTTAATAACACTTGAGAAACATAATTTATGCCATTCAAAACATTTTTAATATCTCGCCAGAGATAGTTTAGCGAGCACGAACATTTTCGATGTCGAGATTTTGATGTTTTTATACGTTTTGATGGTTCCTGAATCATTTTCATTATGGTTGAGAAAAATGTCTGTGTGTATGTGTGTGTGTGTGTATGTATGTAGACAAGATTACGCAAAAACGGTTTGAGCTAGAATCACGAAATTTGGTATACGGGTATTATTCAAAATTCGTAGTTTTCTATCAACTATCAAAAAATCAAATATATACCACAATCTAAATTTAAATTTAAAGATCACCTTAAATTTAAAATTAATATAATTTTATCCATTTTTTATTATATTAAGATTTGTTTATAAAAATGTAAATACGTCACATTCATTCAGCCTATCATTTCTAAAATTTGTAAATCCTGGTATTCAAAATGATGAATCAGAATCTAGTTAGTCATGTTGTTTGGATTAACAAAACATTATTTAAGAGAAAAATCAACATATATATTATAACACTGTAATTTAGATTTTTTTTTAAAAAACGAATCAAACGAGTTTTTGTTTGTTAAAAAATTAAAAAAAAAATTATAATTGAAACAAAGAGAAATTTTATAGTTGGTGATAAATATAAAGTATAAAGTATATTCAGACAATATATAATTTAGGTTTGATATAGAAAACAAAAAAGATAAATAATTGATAATAAATTAAGACGATAACAATAAATTATATATGATATAAATAAACTAAATAAATATATATACTATATACAAAATTTAATAAATAAAAAAATTGATTATTCTTAATAATATAATATATAAAGCGAATATATTTATTTATATTATATAAGTATTTAAATATTTATTAAAAAAAAAAATCCGTAAAATGCAAGTTCAAAATTACAGCATCTCTTCTATTTGATTCTTATATTTAATCCTTGGGGACTCGGACTTCTCATAAAAATTCTCCATAAAATTCCGCATATTTTACTTATACTTTATAAGTCAATTTGAGGAAAAATTAAGAATTTTACACATTAATAATAATAAAATAGTAACATCCAATCATTTTATATTTATATACAGAAATAAGTAATATAACAACGAACATAAGAATATATATATATATATATATATATATAGGTATAGACTAGTAAAAGTTGGATGGAGGTAGCTCAGGATAGGGATGTTTGGAGGACTGTGGTTGCAGTTGTCAGGAAATTTCGAATTCAGTATGGTCACATAGATAGGTAGATTGATAGATAGAGGTAGCTCATTTACTGAATCGATCTCAACCGAATAAAAAGTAACATATATATTTATTTTTATCGAAATTATTTCTTTCTCTATTTTCTATTAGACTTACGGGCGAGTGCCACCACTGTTGCCATATAAGTTGTGATCAAAATTGTCAGTGGAATGATAAACATGGTAAGTAAACTAAATGACAGATACAGCGTTTCTTGCCATGCAGCTGTGTAGTTACCATAAGTCACGCATTGGTTGAACTCCTCAAAAAATGGACCACGGCGAACTTGAAACACGAACAACTGTCAAAATTGCAAGATGAATTGTTGTTATTCATGTTTGGAAATATTCAAACTGAAATTATAAAATTAAAAGTGAAATATTTCTTTGTCCTAAAAGTTTGAATTAAAAAAACAAAATAAAAATAAATTAATCGTTTTGCCCCTCTCTATGATACTAGTATATATAGTAATATTGTAGAAATTTAAGTGTAATATATTATATATTATATAATATACGTATTTCAGCTAAATTTTATTATAATTTAAAAGTCAAGGAAATTTTTATAAATATTTTCTTTTTGTTATTTAATAAAAAAAGACTAAATAAAGTAAATTTATCAAATGTTTATTTAATAAATGAATATTCTTAATTGAAATTAGTCATTTTTATTTAACTTTTTTTTCATCTCTGATATCATTTCTTTATTGAATTCATAATACTACTAATCATTGTTTTATTCAATATTTTTAAATATTAATTCAATATTATTTTATTTTATTAGTAACATTTATGATCCCATATACAATAAGTTGACCTGTGGCCAGGTCCGAACCGACCGACGGTTTGAAATAAATTAATTTCCAGCTACAGAAACAATTTCAAATAATTTTAATATATCTATTAATGTAATAAAAAACAGATAGGCATAGAACATAAATATTTTTAATTTTATTTTATTTATAATATATATGTAAGACCAGACTGTGACATCATGAATGGCTTGATGACGTCATATAATTTTAAATTAAGAAAAAAACTAATAAAGATGATTTTTCTCGAGTATAAATCCACCACAAAGTGCATGATTCGTGGTGATATGTAAAAAATCTCCTCATGTGAAATTTGGTGTGAAAATAACCCTTCCCTTCCTATCGTCGATCGTTAATACTACCACTTCCGGTTTCCGGATTTGCACAAAAGTTGATCAATTCATCCCACTGATGCATTAAGTAAATATACCAAATTTCATCAAAATCCGTTGAGCCGTTCAGGCTGTACACATCTATACGGACGGACGGACGGACAGACATCATGCTAAAAATACTTTTTTCTGTTAAGAAAATTCATGATTCGTGGAGATATGTAAAAATCTCCACATGTGAAATTTGGTGTGAAAACAATACCTCCCATACTATCGTCGGTCGGTAAAAATAATAATAATAACTATATGAAATTTTTGAATGACAATGTCTCATATATTGTAAATAAATAATTTAAAATTAAATTTTTAAAATATAACATGAGAAACAACGAAAAATATATTATTTATAAAAATAAAATTTAAATTTCAAAAAGTATTATAAAATAAACATTATTTGCATATTTTATTTATGATGAATTCGTTCTAGAAAATAATTTGAATACTATTAATTTTTCATTACTAATTTTAATACAACTTATTCCATTAATATCCGATTAGAAATAACTCAGAATATTGGAATTTTATTTTCTTAAGAAATATAATTTGAATTTAAATTGAGATTATTGTTATTTTTGTGTTGAGTTTTAATATACATTATAAGACCGTCTAAAAATTATAATTTAATTTTAAAAAATACATTAAATTAATGTTAGTTTTTTTCGTAAAACAATGCGACAAAATAGTTTTAAATTTTTAGTAAATTTAATTTTTTGTTATTTTCAAAAAGCTTCTCACATATTCTTATTGGCGAACTTATTTCATTATTAACAATAATTTTTGGTAGTTGAAATGATAAATTATAATAAATATATTATATACTTATTAAGATGGTGTCTGGAGACTCTAATAAAATAGGATAAAAAATAAACATAATGTTGCATTATTATACTATGATTGATAGTTCTGAGGGAGTTGGTTATAGATTTTGGTGGTGTTATTGAAATTTTCATAATATTATTAATAATTACATAGAAAATTAGCAGGAGAATTGGTTCAGATCTGCCCAGAAGTGTTTTTATAGATCTGTCGATTCGCTTTAAGCAAAAACAGAAGAAAAATCTTTACTTGGGGAATGCTGAAGAGGAAGCTGAAAAACCAAGCAGCTCCTATCATGAGGTTGCAGCGGCTGGGGGTAGCGATATTCCGCAACGGGTAACGCACCACCATAAAGCGATCAACGCCGATAAGCACCAGCACAAAAGTACTTAGATAAAGAGAGAACACTTGGGAAAATTTGAACAGTTTGCAGGAAATGTTTCCAGCTCGCCATTCTACGACATAAGACCACCAGGCGTCACCAATAAGACAGAAGACAGTGACCAGCAGATCCGCGATGGAAAGATGTAAAATAAGAAGATAGATATGGGAGTAGGTGTGCTGCGATACGGAATAGGTGGCCGCCTTGGCTAAACCACGGCGGCGGATACTAGCAATAGTAGCTGCATTGCCGATCAACGAGAAGGCAGCCATCGAGAAGAGGACGAGAGATCGGATCTCTGCTGTCCGAGTCAGTTGTGGTGCGCGAGCCAAACATCGTACTGCACCGTTAGCAGTCAACGTGAAGAATTGGGAGTCGTTGGAGGCGCGAAGAGCGTCGCACCTATCCTGGGGGTACGTGTACGACATTAAGACCGCATCGCAAACAGTGAGCCGAACGAGGCAAACGACAGGGAGTCAGTCAACTGAATTGAGCCAGACGAACGCGCTTGACGGCGTCGAAGTGACGCCACAACCTTGATCGTCTCTTATCGGTTATAACATGGCATATACACCCTTATGTTAGAATACCACCCTCTGAGATACCGTTCCTTCTTACCATCACACTCTCTTTTCTATTATTATATTGATTTATTATTAGATCTCTCGAGTAATATTAAAATAATTATATATATATATATATATATATATAGGTAAACCTGTTAGGAAAATCGACAAGTCTTACGTTTTACTTATTATAATTATTTTTTGTTGTATAAAGCTCTTTAGCTATCAAATATCTTATGAAAGATCGTATCCCATCTAAGCGGAGTAGAGTTGTTTGATTAGTACGACGAAATCTCTCAACTATTATCTTTATTTTCTTGATTTGATGCCACTATTTCTTATTTCAAAATTAATTCTAATTTTAGGTAGGATGGATCTCCTACCAGGCCAAGAGATCGACGTCGAGTCCAAGGCATTATATACAGACATATAACCACAGTTCCATGGAACTATTGGTTTTTTAAATGTACGAGGGTGGGGTGAATAGTTTCCGGCCTGACCATGTTTTTAAATTTTTTTTTTTGCTTTATTTTTCAACACAATCTCCATCAACACGGATACATTTCTCATAACGGTGTTCTAATTTAGTTCATTAATTAAATTTAATTTTATTTAAGTCTCATCAACAGTTATGAATCGACGCAAAAATTCGTTTGGATTACGCCTACAGCGCCAAATTGTCGGTAGAAATGGTTTTTCGAAGCAGTATTTGGTCTAACGTTAGCAAACCCACGTTGCACACAGCTTTCCATGTTCAAAGGCTTGTGCAAAATATTTCGCACACGTTCAGCTGACATCGTACAGGTCTCAGCTATCTTGAATGTTGAAAAATAAAGCAAAAAAAAAAATTTAAAAACATCGTTTTTCTTGGCAAGGCCGGTAACTTTTCACCCCACTCTCGTATATATATAAATTAAAAATTTAACCGTAAATAAACCAAAATAATAGTTCAATAATAATAATACATTAAATTTTCATTCTATATAAGATAATTAATGATTAATTGATGAGGCTTCGAAATAACTGTAAGGTTGTTATTGATATGAACTTTCCATTTGAGCTATAATTAGACTTGCCATACGTCCCGGTTTCGCCGGGACAGTCCCGAATATACTGGGTTGTCCCGGCGTCCGCCCGGTTGTTGAAATTGTCCCGGTTTAGATTCAGGGCACAGTTTCTTGGAAATAATTGAGCAAAATTATTATATCAGAGAATGATTAATCTGCTCTTGTGTGATTAGTAACGTTTTGGCAATTAACACAGTAATACAAATTTTTTGAACCAAAATTTTCATTGAGAAAAACCAAATGTGAGGCTATAATATTAAATGTAATAGCACCTTTAGCGCTGGAAAAATTAAAGAATGATTTAATAAATGCAAATTTTGTTGCACTAAGTATGGATGCTTATTATCTATTCTATATTTTAAGTGTTTTTTACATTACTGTTTTCATAACCCCCCCACTTCCCCCGTAAACCTAAAGTAAAATAGACAGAACTGTCCCGGTTTGTCTGCGAAAAAATATGGCAACCCTATATATACCTAAATGAAAGTTGTTTTCTATACATTTGAATGAAAAAATATATATTTTAAAATCCCTTTATTGTGTATTTATTAAAGCTTTTGTGGTTATTTTGATAATTATTAAGGGAATTTTTAATAAAAGACCACATTGTTTGTATAAAATTATTTATTAAATTAAAATAACTTTACAACGTTTTGACTGCTTATTCTGCAGTCGTTTTCAAGCAACCGTACGCTTGCTCCGATTCAAGCGGACCAAAGCGGACTGACCCATGAAAAGACTCGTCACCTCTTATATAGGCAGTGATATTGGCGCCAATTTTTGGCTCCAGTTTTCTCCCGCCAATTTTTAAAATCACCATGAAGTCAGCAGCCATTGTCAAAGCAAGCGTTTACAATTAAGAAGTATGACAGTGCATTATGTCTTTACAATAAAGATAGTAAATTATTTCTATAATCAAAATATATACATATATACACATTAAATTAATTATATGACATTCAATCTGACAAATTTTACTCATCCAACACTATATTCCATATCTTATTAAGTCTATATTCATCCTCTTTATTAATATTGTTGGGATGATTATTAATTTCTATAGATTCTTTTATTTTATTTTCCACCAATTATTTTCAATATGAAGTGTTTCTACATTATCTAAATTTATTTTATGTCCTGTTGTTAAGGCATGTTCTGCAATTGCTGATTGATTTGGATGTTTCAATCTAATGGCTCTCTCATGTTCAGACAGTTCACCAAGGTATACTTTTTTACATTCACAAGTTACCTTATAAACTCCATTATTTTCGTTTTTAATTTTGTCTTTTATATTTGAGGCGAGAGAAGACATTTGTTTATGTGGTTTATATGTTACTCTGATATTGTGTTTCCTTAATTTTGACGTTATTTTTTCTGTTGTTCCTTTTATATAAGGTAATGTTATTTGTAATCTGTATATTGGTTTTTCATTTTCATTTTTGATTTCCGTCTTTTTTGTTTTTCTGAATTTTCTAATTTCATTAAGCCATTTTTATGAAAGCTTCCTTTAATCGTTGTTTTTCTTTTTTAATATTTTCAATTGAGCATATTTCTTAGGCTCTTTTTTGCAGTGTTTTTATCACTCCATACTTTTGTGATGGATGGTGGTGGGATTCTGCGTGGATATATCTGTTGGTATGAGTTGTTTTCCTGAAAATATCAAAATTCAATCTATTCTGTTTCTTTTTTATTAATACATCAAGAAACGGTAACTCTCCATTTATTTCCCATTCAACGGTTAGTTTTATATTTTTATGTAAATTATTTGCTGCTTCTATAAATTCAATCAAAGAATCCTTACCATGAGGCCAAATCATCAAAATATCATCCACATATCTAAGAAACAGTTTTGGTTTCTTCATTGAATTATTGACTAATTTTGTTTTATTATCTTCCATGAATATGTTAGCGAATACTGGGCTTAGTGGACTACCCATAGCACATCCTTCTTTTTGCTTATAAATCTTTTTATCATAAATAAAGTATGTAGATTTCTGGAAAAATTCAATCAATTCGAGAGTTTTTTCTTCTAATGTAAAGTTTGATTTTATAATCTCAATGGTTCCGTCAATAGGAACATTTGTGTACAAGGATTCCACATCCAGACTCACCAACATCATTTTTTGTAATCTCTACTTTTGATAAGATTTCTACTAAGTGGGTGGAATTTTTAACGTATGAAAAATTAGTACCTGTCACAATGGTTTTAACAAATGTGCTAGATACTTTGATGAGTTGTAAGTCACTGAATTGATTAATTTTTCATGATATGTTGGTGAGTCTGGATGTGGACTCCTACGTTACGTTAACACGTACGTTTAAGGGCTGTATGTTTTATGACTATTTTTTTTTTAATTTATGTTCTTTTAAATTATACGACTTGGTAGTTTAAAATTTATAATAATATATTAATCTAATCTTGTAAGTTTATATTATCTTTCTGTCTTTCTATCTTAAAAATAGTTAACATGTTTTAAATCAATTTCTTTCTTTAATTAGCATTCCTTTAAAATTATAATTAAAGAATATCTTATTCTAAAAAAGTGTTAAATAAATCTGATCCAATAATATTAAATTATTTTAATTAAAGTGACAACTTTTAAAATAAAATATAAATGGTATTTGATTAATATAAATAAAAAGAAAATAAATTATATATGAATAATTTTGTATGTCAATTGCTAGAATTAATATTAATAACTTTGTATACATTTTGTTGAACACAAGTATGAATAAATGGAGAGAGAATAGTCTCAAATTAACAGCGCACAGCTTTTAATAAATCCTTATATAATGTTTTATACCTTAATTAAAACAAAGAAATTGATTGATATTTTCTATGTATAAATAGAGACAAAAGTGAGATTCTAAGATAAGAATAGTAGAAACAATACCTCCCTTACTATCGTCGGTCGATAAAAAGGATTATGATTATATATATATATATATATATATATATATATATATATATATATAAACGCCCCAACGAATTTATTATATTACCAGCCAATCCAGATAATAAGGAATATTTTTTTTAATGACCGAGTAGCGACTCGTTGAACCAGGTATTGATAATAAATATTATATAATATGATTTGATATATATAATTTATACAATTTTATATTATTATAATAAGAGTTGTCTGATTAAATGTTTATTAATTTTGACTACAATATTTAGGACTCACTAAGATAAAAGAAGGGAAATGTTGTTTTCATTGGTTATTATTATGATTATTTTATATTCAAGTATTGTTTTTAATTGATAATAATCTTATGTCAGATCGAATCACACTATTTTTATTTATAAGATTCAATATAAAGAAATTTTAACAAATTCCAATGATATATTAAAAAATCAATTGAAAGAAATACTTATAAAAATAAATTAAAATTAAATTTAATATTATTAATTAGGTGATTAAAATTAAATTTTTTTTATGTTTATAAATATATATATATATGAAGCAGATAATTATTATTAAAATAATTAAGAATTTTTTAAGAAGTGATTTGGAGACAAATTTTTGGCCACTATTCGAAATTCAGGGGGGGGGCATTTCAAGTGAGTCTGCATCATTCTAGGGGAGTGCCCCCCCACTCTCTGGTCTTGGTCTGTTTCGTCGGCCTGACTAGTAGAGGAAGGTCCCATTCGGTTGCTAGAAATTACCCCAGGACCATCAGCAATTTTTGACATCCAGCATCCAGCCATGAGTGAGTCGTCCGCTTGAACCCTCCCCACTGCATGT
The DNA here is from genome assembly GCA_963082975.1 of Labia minor. Lineage (NCBI taxonomy): Eukaryota > Metazoa > Arthropoda > Insecta > Dermaptera > Spongiphoridae > Labia > Labia minor. Next base: position 2,172,924 of record OY720348.1, read on the forward strand.
GCAAAAACAACCCCCTCCTCACTCAACCTATTATATTTTATTTATATTCTCCTAATCAAATTTTAGCTTATTTTAAAAGGAATTAACTGTTATCTTAAACAAATATTAACAAATTTAATTAAACTACTATATCTAAATAAAATAAATAAATATATTAAAAACAAAATATTTAGGTGTTTTTATACTCTCAACCAGACATGAAACTTAAATTATTCTATTATCATAAATATCATTTTGTCAAATAAACTTTTATAAAACGTTTTAAAAATGGTACTTTAATGATTATTTTTAATTTCATTTTTAAAAATCTAAATTTATATATAATTAATACCTTAACTAGTTAATAAAAATACATTTATTTTAAATATCATGCAAATATTTTCAAAAAATTAATATTTTTTCTGATGTTTTTTTAAATTATAAATCACACAAAGTATAAAACTTATTAATAAAAGTACATAATGTTTACATGAATAATCATTATGTAATCATCAACATATATATATAAACAATCTCAATAATAAATTTGTTTAAATTTTCTTTTTTTCATTCATTATAAAAATAAATTATGGCATAAAGAAAATTCAATATAAAATCAACTTCATAATTGTGATATATTGATATTACTATATTTTAATTTAAAATAAAGAATATTCTATACATTTTACTATAAAATTAGTATTTATATTTAATAAATCAATTAAAATATAAGCTATAAATATAAAATATAATCTATTCATATAAAAAAGCAGTTTTTTGTTTTTATATTGTTATATGTTATTTTTTTAATATTAATATACTGTATTATTATTTTTTTAATTTGATTTTAAAAATATATTTTTATTTTTGTTAATGATTAAATATGTACTAAGATGTCATATTTTCATTTTCTTGTAGTAAAACCTATCATTTTTCTAATTATTAAGCATAATTTGTCCAAAATCTTTCCAATAAATAAATATAAATAAATATTATATATATATATATATATAATTTATTTAATGTAAAATATATATAAAATAAAAGTAATATTTTATAAATTATATATATATATATATTAGGAAATATTTTTTATTAGTAATGAAATATTTTAATTTAACTATGTTAAAAAAAAATATTTTTGTAATAACTAAATTAAAAAAATTGTTTGAATATTGAATTAAATTGCATACTAATCATTTCATCTGCTTAACTTTTAGTAGAAAAATAAAACCAAATTGATATTCTTTATATTTCTAAATTAAGATTTAATTTGTAACAGAATGAGATCGTATTTCAATACGAGAGGCCTCCTCACGTCTCCTGACGGGAAGGGACCTACTGTATTCAAGTCTCCTCGAATTAGTCGATTAATTCTATCAAAATCTATTCCTGATCAATCTAACATTGATCATTTCTTTGTCACTATTGTACAAAATCAATATGTAAAATTTCATCAACCTATTTGAATCGAAATTATTTATTTATCTATTTCGTTATTTTTAAGTGATCTTAATATACTAAATCGATATTGATTGTTAGTTTAATTAGAGATTTGATGAAATGTTTGATTTGAGTTATTTTTTTTTTAATTCGAATATAACATTGACGTGCAAATACGATTTTGACAGTTTTCACAAACGCGGGAAAACACACGTGTTTTCAATTAGTTTATTATTTCAAGATTTTCTCAGGAATACTAAAGAGAAAAAATTCCAGGTAATATACTGGGTGAGATTGTTAAGTTTTTGAGCTATTAATTATCACATCATTTTCAATAATTAAGTGATTAATTTGATGATTTTTTTTTATATAAAAATTTCATTTGAATACAAATAACAACAAAGAAAATTGAATTTCATATAAAAAAAAATCAATAATAATTATATAATTAATTATAAAATAATAATAATACTCAAATGTTTACGAAATTGACTTATTATTTAAAATCTATTATTTTTATATAGGAATATGAAAAATAGATTGATTTTAAGAGAATATTGATAGATGTAAATTTAATGAATTGTTTCTTTCCTATATTTATTGATTTGCAATAATTTTTAATAAAGAACATTATTAAGCAAATGTGAGTATTTATGTTTGAGTGGAGTGACTTTGGATGACGATTGAATGATTTTTGATTGAGATTTGTAGTTGCCTCTTTCTAAACGGTCTCACCAACTCAGTAATTGTTTTGGTTCAGACGATGATGATTGTAGACTGACGAACGTTCATTCGAGCTCATTTAAGTAATCAGCGACCAGGCAGCGAATTATCCCAATCCTTTATCATGTTAGCGGTCACTTCAATTCTATTTCAGTTCAATTCAGGTTTCAGATGAATTCAGATGCATTTACTCCACCCACATATATTCTGCCAAAGCGATTGTGATGATCAGGGGTGAGCAAACTTCTTACCGCGCCCCTGCTCCGCATAACCCACTCCCCCTCACCCACACTTTTTAAGGCATTGTCTTCCGTAGCCTCATCTAAGGACAGGAAACCGCGATCCTCTTCATCAATTAGATTTGATTAAAGTATTTTCTTTGACAGGAAAAGCCTATACAATACAAAAAATCATCGAGGAAACTTAAAATAATGCTATTCACCCTCAAGTGTAATTCTTTTACACATAAGTAAATGTGTTACACTATTCGATAATTATAATTAGGTAATTTTTCATTTATATATATATATATATATATATATATATATTAATAATTTCCTAAAAAATAATATAATCTCCCATTTTCATATTTATAATATGATTTATAAGTGATAATAGCCTACTGTTTGAATATTTTTCCATCTGACGACTTTATCCAAAAAGTGTGTGGGTGTACCCCATCGAAGATGGCCCTATTCTGCTTGATGTGTTTCTTTTTTTTGGTGGGAGAAAAATTGATTAAGGGAAAGTTATGATAGAAAGATATAGTTCGGGTCCCTTTTAAAACGCTTAATAATAATAATAAAATGAACCTCATTTTCGTATCGACCGAGCCTAATCCCACTCCATCTTTGGGATAGGTGAAAGTTTTCCAGCAGAAATACTGAGAAAGTGCAATCAAAATCGATTAATAATAATAATAATAATAATAATAATAATAATGAAAATAAAACTAAAATAGAAATAAATAATAAGTATAACCCAATTTCAAATGTCTGACAAAATGTATGAATAAAGGAAATAAAAGAGAATAAAATGATCGCAGTTAAAATAATAGAACTTTAAATTTATATTATAAGTTAAAATTATTAAAACGAAGTTATCAATTGCGATTATACTTACTAAAAGATAATATCCATAATTTATTAACATACGCAAATTATTTAAAAGGACAAATGAAGGGAATATTTCTACAAAAATAAAAAAAAAAATTATTAAACTCAAATTTCTATATTTTTAATATTTTAATCAAATTATTATAATATAAATCCTATCATAATCCAACAATCTATGTGTGTGAAAATTTAATATTTCAAATTTTAAGAAATTAAAAAAAATAATATTTTAACGTGATTGTTATCAGTTGATTTATCAAATTCAATTCAATTTATTTCTATTTATATATATATGTCATTTATAATAAATAAAATATACATAATTTAAATAATAATATATATAAATAATATATAAATATATAATAATTATCAAAGAACTAAAACAAATCTATCCATCTATCTCTGGGGCTCTAGGGAACTCGAAAGATCTTGGCCTCAGCAACCACATTTCTCCAAGTGTCCCTATATTCTGAGCCACAACCCTCCAAACCCTACCCTCTCCCATCTCTCTCTCGTCCCTTCCTACATTATCCATCCACCACGTCCTTGTCATTTCCCACTCGGTCTACCCACCAATATATTTTACGCCATTCTTTCCTCTCCCATTCGAGCCACGTGCCCTGTTCATCGCAGCCATCTAGATTTTATAATTCTAACTATATCAGGAGATGCATAAAGTTCATGCAATTCCTCGTTATGCAGTCTCCGCCATTTCCCAATGACCTCACCTTTCTTTGGCCCATAAATGCCTCGCAGAATCCTATTCTGAAATACTCTAAATCTACCCTCGTCTCCTAAGGTGATAGACCATGCCTAACACCCATATAATAACCGTCAAAATAATTGTTTTATATATTTTAATTTTTATCCCCTTTGATTTTGACGCGATAAGCCCCTTTACTGCATGATAACAGGCGCTTTCCGATTGCAACCTCGCTTTAAACTCTTCTCGAATATTATTATCCTTCGTTATTATAGAACCTAAGTATTTAAATTTTTCTACACACACATTTTCAAATTCTATATTTTGTATGTTAAGATTTTCTCTCTCTGTGCTAATACTATTCCTCTCTGTTACTAAAGACTTAGCAATATTAATTTTCAGCCCCTCCTCTTTTCCTGCTTTGATTAATTTTTCTACGCTATCTTTAATTGCAATTGCCGAATTTCCTATTATATTTAAGTCCTCTGCGTAACCTAATACCTAAAGCATGAAAAATTTAAAATACTTGAATGAATACTAAAATTTTAATTATTTTTGGATTGAAAGTTAAGAATATGCCAGTTGTTATTCTTTATATTTTTTACTATCTTGCCAGAGATAGTATTGCAATCACGAAAATTTGCGATGTCCAGATTTTGATGATTTTGTACGTTTTGAAGGTCCCTGAGTCATTTTCACTAAAACTGAGAAAAATGTCTGTCTCTGTATATATATATATATATATACATATACATACATATGTGTGTGTGTATGTAGACGTTTGAGCTAGAATAATGAAATTTGGTACACGGGCATTATTAAAAATTCGTAGTTTTCTATCAACTTTTGAGAAATGTAGTTCATCTGGAAGAGGGTCATTACCTACCACGTTTTGATTTTTATAATGTTTTTATAATTATAACGTTTTTCTCAACTTCACTTGGAGTCTGTCTCTATGTCTGTCTGTTCGCTCTTTTGACAACTTGAAATCGATTTTTCATCATCTTAATATTGAGATAGACTTTTGAAAATTTGTATAGATATTTCAATCGATCCCTAGAAGGTATAGAAGAAATATAATTGAATTATAATTAATTAATTCTAATTAATTAGCGATTAATTACTTTTAGTAACTAACTCCTTTTGTATTGCTCCGATTATTTTTTTTTCAATGGATTCTGAAGGATAAATATTAATTTCAGGATAGATTTTCATTTTGAACGTATTTAAAAATATTTAATAGCATTAAAATTAATGATGAATTCTTATTAATCAGTTGTAGCGCCAATGAAGAGGGGTCTTTTTCTCCTCAAATGGCATAGAGAAAAGGTCCTTTTTACCGACCGACTATAGTAAGGGAGGTATTGTTTATATATGTTCCGGAGAGAAAATTAAACAAAGGAATAAAATAAAAACTATTTTTTATGAAGACAATATGACTACAATTTCCTATATACATTTATAAAATCTTATATTAATAAAAAGTATTTATTTATAAATATAATATAATAATAATTATTCAATAATAACATTTACTTAACATAAATACATAAAATCAATTTTAGAAGATTAATATATTATTTTGTTTTATTCAATTTGCAAATTTTCGTATAACTTCATCTTTTCTATTTCTCTTGTTATATTAAATAAATTTATCAAATTAAAATTGCACTAAAAAGAATAAAATAATGTAAATATAAAAAAAAATTTATAAAATAACCTTTTTCCAATGGACTAAAAAAAATAAAATAATTTTTCTATATGCCTGACAAAGTTTATGAATGAATTGCTTCATATTCAACTAAAAACGTTGGGCGCATTTAGTTTTATTTATTTATATGAATCATCAAGTCATATTTTTGTAATAATAAAAATTGTATAAACACATAAAGTGACAAATTTTTTTATTATGCAACAAAATTGATAGATTAAGAGCTAAGAAATTAATCTTTTATTATTATTCATTGTAATATAGGATATCAAAGTATGTAACTAATTTTAAAAGAATTATTATTTTCTTTTCTTAAATTTACATAGTATCAATTAAAGTTAAAACAGTTGATTATGACAGAGGAAATAGTGTTGCTTGTTAATAAAGTGTTTTAGTCTGGTATGTAAGTATATATATAAATTATAGCTCTATAAAGGAATTTAATTGCATAGAAATAAAATAGAAAGCAAATGAAAACTAAAAGCGCCCAAAGTTTTTCGTTGAATATGAAGCAATTCATCCATAAACTTTGTCAGGCTTATAGAAAAATTATTTTATTCTTTTTATTCCATGATAAAAACGTTATTTTATAATACTTTTTTATATTTATATATTTATCAATTTAATTTCATGTTTGTCTAACTGTTCGCTCTTATGACAAATTCAAATCAATTTTTCATCAACTTTAAATTGAGATAGTCTTTTGAAAATTTTTATAGATATTTCAATGGATCCTTAGAAGGTATGGGAGAAATATAATTGAAATGTAATTAATTAATTTTAATGTAATTAAACATTAATTCTTTTAATATTCGAATTTTCATTCACGCCATCTGACGGATATTGACAAGGATACAGTCGACTATCCTGGTAGGACATTTGAAAATTAAATTGCATGATGGGTAAATAAGGAAAGACCCACTCTCATGTTTTTGAGTCCGCGGTTCGAAACTCGGCAAAACACAATTTTTTTTTAAGCTTTATATATTTTTTTACAAAACCCCCGAGTGATACATAGTATTTGTTTGGAAGTAGTAAAAGGTTTTCATTCATTTTGTTTCAATCCCCGGTGTCCTCATCTTTCTTTGGCTCATAAATGCTGGGAAGAATCCTATTCTATAAATACTCTGTATCTACTCTCATCTCCCAGGGTCATAGACCATGCCTCACACGCCTATAATACAACAGACAAAATAATTATTTTATATACACGTGTATTTTATTTTAATTTTGATATATTTTGTCTTATCACTATTAATTTCAAGCACCTCCTCTTTTCCTACCTCGATTAATTTTTCCTCGCTATCTGTAATTACAATTGCCGAATCTCCTATTATATTTAAGTCGTCTGGGTAACCTAATATTTTACAATTGATTTCCGCACCTTACTCTTTCTTTGATATCTGTTTTGAGGGGGTTGTCTCTTCCGAATTTAATAAGAACATCGAGAAACTTGGCCTGTGCCAAACACCATCTTGAAGCATGCACAGAAGGCTACTATCCTACAAACGTGCCATATAGTGCGCAAGTTTCTCAGTTGAAGATTATAAGGAAGATCGTGTGGGTCAGAGTGAATTCTCTTTCCACATGGACCGAGCCTATCAGATGAATTAACACCTCTTGTTCAAAAGGCTATAGTTTTACAGACTTTTTCTAGTTAGAAGATTCCTAGCGATGTAATTTAATGAAGAGAAAAACAAAAAATGAGAATAACTGTGGGTTAGGGTGAATTCCCTCTCCACAGCGTCCGAGCCTAACCCCCACATAAAAGAAAAGAACGACTGGGGTAGGTCAAAGTTTACCAGCACTTGTGCTGAGTAAGTGTGAAAACTCGGATGATAATAATAATAATAATATATCACAATACCAAAAATAATAATTGTAACAATTTAATAAACTAAATTATTAATAATAATAATAAAATAATAATAACAAAAAATATATATTATAAAGATTTTCAACGAACTTTTAGTTCGTTTATAAAATCTCTAAATGTAAAGTGGTCTTGGTTTTTTAAAATTCGGCGGTCCAAGTTGAAAATTTCCCATATTTTCAGTGCATACTTATAAATAGGCGATGTAACTTCTTAGTTCAGATCGAGCAAAATCCAAAATTATTATTTAAACATTTAATATTAAAATTTATATTTATATATTGTAATTATAAATCTTGAAAACATTTTAAAAACATTGTTTCTTATTTTGATTAAAATTACATTTTCATTCTGTAAATTAAATAATTTTATTTCATTTATATAAATATCTATTTTTAAATATTTTTTGCTCTCTACATTATTTATCTAATTCTCACAATATATTAAGATCATATAAATTGGAATCATTTATGCAATTTTGTGATAAATATGAATAAAAGTTCGTTGATAGTAATGCTTCCTAGCATTCCCAGATGTTTTTTATTTAATATTTAATTTAAAAAAATATTGAAATTCGTCAATTAAAATTTTTTTTTTTGGAAAAAAATATTCCCCCTTATTTTTTGTTTATATTAATATTTTTTTCAATTTTCAGATTTCTTGAGCCGAATCACCAAAATTAAAATTTTTATTATACTTGGAATGATGTTATGTGGTTACGTTCATAAGTCCATATTTATTGAAAACGAGTATGATGAGAATCATTTTATCTATCAGTCCATCAAACTAAAGGAAAAAGAACTAAACAATGTGAACAATACCGCTACCTTAAGCAACAATTACACTGAATGGGCAACAATTGAATCAAGAACCATTGATGCTAAATTTGATGCAAGAAATGACTTTCAGGGGATTTTTGTGGTATTAACATTATTTATTAAGCTATATTTATTACTTTTAATTTATAAATAATTAGAAATCAAAAAAAAAAACAAACAAAATGATAAAATGGCTTTATCTGATCTGATCATTGCTTAACAAAAAAATATATGCTTAATCTGAGTGTTACATGCTGCCTAGACATATTTATAAGAAAATTTAAAAATCATAGTTTCAAATTTCTGATTTCTACTTGAATTATATTAAAAGTAATCAGTAAATTTGATATTTTTAAAAATATAATATTAATTTTGATAAAAGAAAATGTTGATAATAATACTATAATAATATAAGATATATATAGTATAGTATGTATATATCCATATTTAAATTTAAGGACCCTTTATTTGTCTAAAATGCAATTTAAAATGATAGCAAAAGTTTTTTTTTTTTTTTTAAATTTGACAATTTAAAGAAATTTGAAATATCACTAAGTATGTACACATGGATTTGTAGAAAAGAATATAAAATTAAAATATATTTTCTTTCAATGAAAAAAAAAACAATTGGTTTTATTAAAATGTTCTTTTTGGTTTATAGTATCGCATCTCAAGATCTGCAATAATTTTACGACGATTCTTTTCCTGGGGTTTATTGATTGGATCTCTGCCATCGCTTGGTATTATGCGATGTCTGGGATTGAAATATTCCATTGGATTAGGAATTACACTTTGCACCCTCTGGTCAATTCTCGGCACATTGTTTATAAAAGAAAAAATGTTTCAAATGGCTTTGATGATGTTGTCTGGAATTGGCCACTCTCCCCTCTTATTGGGTATTTATCAATTTTCTGGAAAAACTTGCAAAATGAATGAACGATCCCAATATGTCGTTTTAACAGCAGGTAAATTCATTTCATTTTTTTTTTGTATCTCTCTTTTAGAAAATGTTCAAACTCTCACTTACATCAACCAACTATAAAGCATCAAATTTTTTTAAATCCAAAATTTCAATTTTACATTCATGATTTATCTTTTGCAGCGTACTATGCTGGCTCTGCTCTTGCTGATATTACCACATTCCATCTCGTGGACATTCTTCAACATATGTTTGTTTTCTCTTTATGTCTATTTTTAATAGTACTTTGGAATATTTGCTGGTGGAAATATTCAATTTTCCCAGAGGTACGAATTCACAAAGACTAATTTATTTGATATTTAATATTTTATTTTATAAATTATTAAATTATTCCAATGATTTTTTTAATTAAATCCAATGGTCTTTTTATCTTTATATATATATATTTATACCTAATTGATTTTTCCTGGGACGTTAAATATTTTTACGATCCAATTATTTGTGATAAATTGCTGATATTAAATATGAAGTTGCAGTTATTAAATATGAATTTCATAAAGAACAAAGTATAACCTTCTCTAATAATTATTACCGTGTACAATTGGCTTGATTTACCTAAACTATGAAATAAGTCCTTTTATTAAATCCATATCTTTATGAGAAAGAAGTGATAAGATCAGCGGAGCCTGTTGCTGTTAACTAAAAGGACTTACTATATGATTGAACAATTCACCTGACCATCCTTATATTAGTTATATTTATGATGGAAATAGTTTTTCCGATTTAAGAAAATCCTTTAAGTCTTTTAATGAAATTAAAATCTTAAACATTAACAATTTTATTAAATGAACGATTATTTTTGCTCTATCTTAGTTTTTAAAGTGAAAAACAATTCCCAATAACTAAATTCATTATCTTATTTTCCGAATGAAAGGTACTCGAAAGGTCATTCAGTTAGACAATCGCTACTATTTTAGTCGCCGCTTGAAGAATTGCTTGAATCATCCCCAATTCTTAAAATAGATTGGCATAATTTAAATGATTAAAGAACATAGATAAAATTCTCTGTGAAAGTAAATCATTAAATTGATATCTGCTACTGCTTATGATTTAAATTTTATTTTTAATCATTTCGATTCATTATTTGTTTATTTCTAGACTTTCGTGGACATCAAAGTTCCTTGGATGAAAGTAATAACATCTCCCAGTATCATTCTCATCTGCTTCTCTTTCTTTGGAATCTCGTGGGCTGAAATGGTCATGTACTTGGCTCAAGTGGCTTATATGTATGATGTTTTTGGACTTGATCCGAAAATGCCGGTAAAAAGATTGTTACCAATCTTTAAATATTAAATATATCAGATAAAAACAAATTACATATACAAAATGCTTACAAATATATGAATAAGGTTTTGTCCTTGTGAAATTTCAATGTTTTCTTGTTTTCAGCCCTCCATGATTAGGTCTTAAATATCACCTTTTTTTGCTACAATTTTAAGCTATTCAGAAATCTTCAAGTCTCAATGCTGTTGCTTGTACTCACCGGAATATTATGGTGGTGAGATTTGGTGGGATTTGAAACGTTTTACTTGTATGTGCATGTAATTGTCTGAAGCATTTTGGTCCAATGAAATAATCTTATATTATGTAAATAAAATGTAAACATTAATTGGGACTTGACTCTCTTTAAAATATAGGAATGAAGAAACACTTTATATTAATTCAATATTTATTGAGACAGTTAATGGCAGAGTGAGCCAATATTAATCGATTTTAAAAGGATGAAAATAATTTGAAAGATTTCACATAATTTAATTTCAGATTTTAGTAAAAAGCACCTGAAAAATTTATGTTCACTTAATTTTGACTTGTCTTATAGCATTGCTTAAGAATATGTAAAATTCACATGAAAATTGACTTTTTCTGAGGATTGTCCACTATAGTCTTCGTGATACTTCAATTTTCCCCCGAAAATAAGAATGTAGAATAGTCTACCCTGGCATTAACCGTGTCATTTGTTAGTTGAAAATTCTAAGGACATGTGACTGCACACACACACATTATCCAGAAATTATATATTTTAAATATAAATAGAAACTGATAGAAGAGCTTCACCCTACTTTTATTTATGATAACCAATAATCATATGTATATGATTAATTAATTTCAGTTTTAGAAGTGATAATTCAAAGTTTAAAAAAAATAACAATTAATTTCTTTCAATATTCATATTAAAAAAATAAAATAATTTTCTCATTTTTCTTCTTCTTTAATTTATATTTTAGATATATAATTTTAAAATAATCCCCTTTGTGCTAAGACTAATAGAATTATTTAATTATACAATAGATAGTTGAATGATCTCATTTTGTTTGATCAAATGATTATATTTATATAATAAAACTAAAACTAATTCAGAAATAATTCTTAACATTCTTTTACTATATCTTTTCTTTTACTTCACATTATTTTTTACTTTTGCTTCTGTTTAAATAAATTTTATATTTTATCTTGAAATGAAATAGAATGGTTACTTAATATTTTAGTTTCTAAGATCTATTTCTCATCATAAGTATGACATATTTTATTGGTTATTTATGTTTCGTTAGAACTATTTTCTTGTTTTTTTACTTACTATAGTTGTTATTTCTATATATAATAAATTATTTTAAAAAATTGAATTTGTGATATAAAAATATGTTTAAAAAAAATTTTGATTTTACATTTTTAAATTTTTAATCATTATTACAGTTTGTGACTATAATTCTTGAATACAAATATTTTTCAACTAATATTTTATTTTTTCGAATTTTTATATTCTTTGCTTGAATTATTGTGTGTTGATTTTTTTCCTAATTTATTTTTTCTTGTAATTTATGGATTTTTAATAGCGAATTGTATTGTTAAAATCATACAATCATTTTCTATGAAATGAATTCATTTTCATTTACTTATTAATTGAAATCTTTTCTGTTTTGTTTTTTTATTTTTAACATTTCAATTTTGAATTAAGTAACCATCAAAGGTAGTCATAATATCTATATGTTGTCTATTATAATATGTATTAATAATAATTATTTTACCGATGACTGAGTTTATCTAATAATAAATATTTCTAATTATGTTACAGTGGACGTTTTTAACTATTATACCACAATTTGGACATCTCATTATAAGTTTTCTATTTGCAATTTTAATTGATATATTACTCGGATTCAATAACTTCAATCTAGGCATGGTTCGGAAATTAGCTGCCTATTTTGGTATATATTTTTTTAATTATTTCAATTTACTATATATCAGTAAGTTAAATATAATAAATTTTAGATCACAAAACTTGGCCAATGGCAAAAGTGGTCTTTCAGATTAATATATATATTTAATTTTATTGTCTTCTGGGATCTATCCTCATTTTAGTCAGTCTTCGCATTTGTCAGAATTTAATTATTTAATGATTGCAGGACACCTTCTACCCGCCTGCTGTTTGTTTTTGGTCACTTACACTGGACCCGATCCAGACATTCCACTGGGTTTATTCACGGTTGCTTGGTTTCTGGTTGGATTATCAAAAATCGGTTCCGGTGCATCTGCTATTGATATAGCACCTCATCATGCAGGTCGCTAATCATTTCAATTCATCTATAGTAAATTGAAAACGAAAAAAAGTAGTTTTAAATTTACGATTTTATATAAAATAAAATATTATTAACGTATTTTTAATATCTATTATATATTTATCTAAAAAAATAATTTTATAGGTATCATTATTGCACTTTGTCAAATATTTATGGGTCTCGGAAGTATAGCTGCATCTTATCTGATGGAATTTGTCATTTTCCAAAATGTGAGTTTTATTTTTGACTACACTTGCCTAACGATGGTTTAAATTTATTAAAACTTTATTTTAATTATCGAATATAAAATTAACTAGAATATAATAATATAATATATAAGAATAAATATAGTTAATTTTTTCATTGTTGAAAATAAAATTTTTCGTAAAATTTATGAGAGATAAAATTAGAATTGCATAACTCCTATGCATCTCTAATAATAAATAGACTCATAAAACCAATAAAATTGCGATAGGCGGGAGAATTGACTCGAATATTGAGGAAAAACTAGTGAGAAAATTGTTTAAGGAGAAACTAGTTGAAAAACAACTGATGGACAATGATAAACATCAAGATAAATGTGAGAAAATTGGGAGAAGTTAAGAAATGGATGGAGGTGGTTCAGGGTAGTGATATTAAGAAGAATGTAGTTGTTTGGACCAAGAATTTATAGATATAATATATCACTCTTCATCAATTATATGAATAAGAATCCAAGGTTAGAATGATTTCAAAGAATATTTAAAAAATATATTCCGGCAAACACATTTATTAATAGTAAATGAAGTGATTTGTAAACGAAAAAATAATAATTATATTGACATAAAATCACATTAATGATTAATCCGATTTCAATATTAATTTGGATAATTAAATAATTATTAAAAATTGTATAAAGCAAATGATTACTTTTCGGAATCTGTTAGAAAAGAATAATTAAATTATTTTGGTAATTTAAAAAAAATATTTCATTAAATATAAAATGGATATCTTATTTTTTTAATATTTTTGAAATTAAATAAATTAAAAAAATCTTTCTATTGAATAGTCAAAAATTTTAATTGAAGATTAAACTATTTCAAAATATTAATTAAATTTTCTCGATATAGAAAAAAATTATACATAATTATGAATTTCAAAAGGAAAGATTATAATATAGTGATTCCCAAAGTGTGCGCCGCGGCTCCCCTGGGAGCGAAATATTCAATTAAATTTTCTAATACTTGAATTTTTGCGCCAACAATCTACAAGCTTTTTAATTTTTCGCTGTTAAATGGGTAATCACTTTAAAAAAAGGAAAGTTTTCAATTTTTCAAGAAAGTAAAAAATTTATATAAAACTCTGATGTATTAAGGGAGCCTCAGAAAAAATCCGATTATTTAGGGAGCCGCAAACCAGAAAAGATTGGGAACCTCTGATATAAAGTTAAAAAAACAAACAAACAAATGTTTCCTGTTTTTTTTATAAATATGTTTTCTATGATTCAAGGTGTATGGAGGGTGGCATATTCTTTACGGGGTGACAGCTGCCGTGATGACAATCTCTGGATTTTGTTTTATTTTTGGAGCGGATTTGGCTGAGATGGCTTGGAGCAAGAATCCGTATGAACAGAATGCCACTACGGGAGAGAGACAAACGATTCAAATGACGCCTTTAACGCCATCCACATTTCCGCCCCAAAGTCAAAACGAAAACAGTGTCTAACGACCACCACCACCACACTACTTAAGAGATTTACTTAATTTACATTTTAATTAAGTCCAAGTCTTCATTCAATCCATCAAATTATATTTAGCTTCTGTAATTATATTTATAACAAAATATCACCCAAAGATCAAGCTAAACATAATTATTTTTTTCAGTATTTTTCTAGACGATAATTTATATATACTATTTTAATATATAATTTAAATAAGAATTTTTATTTTATTATTTAACAAAGTACAAAAATTAAATATAAATATTACAAATATATAAAAAGATTATAAAAAGTTCATATACTAATTAGATAAAAAGGCATTCCATTTTGCTCAATCCTAAAAACTGATTAAATGTTGTTTCTCTATACAAGAGGTTCACAATCAAAGTATTATGAAAAAATTGTTAATCTTTTCATTCAAATACAACTTGCTTCTTATAAATTAAATCAAATGAAATTAAAACACTCATATTGTTTGATCTGCATGGTTTGAAATAATTCAATTTATATTTTCATATTCATAATGTAAATAACACTTAATATAATATAGAATTGTATGAATGACAATCTCATAAGTTTAATAAATTATTTTTAATAAGTTTAATGCATGATACTAATATAATACTTATATATATATATAATATGAATCTACTCTGATTAATAATTTATTATCGAATTTATTAAAAATTTTATTTTATAAATTTGGTTTTTCATATTAATAATGGAAAGTGTTTCTTAAACTAACAACAATACAAGAACCATGTTTTTTTTGTTATTTCTTTTTAAATAAATATTATAAAATTATATAATAATAAATAATTCATAGGAAAGTTTTAAATAAATATAATAAATAACAAATCTAAAAATAATATAAAAATGAATTGATTTTTAGTATGTGTGTGTATAACTATTGATTGGTTGATAAATGTCAATTCGTTCTGAAATTATATAAATTCTTTATCTGAAAAATCAAATACTTTTAGTATAATAATAATAATAATAATCAACATTATGAAACTTTTATCATAATATTTCATTATTTCACCATATAGTTCAGTTTTATCTTTTTTCAACAATTTAAATTAAAAAAAAATACTAATAATAATAATAATAATAATAAATAGATTCTGGAAGTAACTTAATAGTGTATGTTATTATTTTTTGATTTATAAATTTACTTAGTAAAAGACAACCGTGTCATGTCCAACTAGCTAAATGACTGACTAGTTGTATTATTCTAGATGATTTTAAAATAGAAAATCAGGAATTAATAAGCAAGAGAAGTACCATTGACTTGAACAGACCGTTTGGCTGGTGATTCTTCATTTAAAGGATCAATAATTTGAACATTGCGCACTCCAGTTCCGCTTGTAGGAATTGAAGTTGCACTGTATTGCACAGGAGTAGGGAGGTAAGTGGGTGGTGTTAATGGTGGAGGAAGTGATTCTTTTTGTGGTAGAGGCAAACGCCCTCGGGTTGCTAACAATCTTCGTAATAATTGATTTTCGTCTAATTCATTAGAATCTTGATTGCTAGCCCGATATGGATGGATAGGGTATGCATTGGAAGGTGACGCTGGAATTGGCCTTTGTTTGCGATATAATATATAAGGATCAGGATTTTCATAAACATCATATCGTGGGTTTTGTGCCGGTGGAGGAAGTGGTGCTGGTTGTGGTAAGTATGGTGCCCTAGGAATAGGAAGTGGGTGAGAATAAGGGGCTTCATCATACATTTCCATTCGATAATGATCATCAGGTCTTCCAGCAATGGGATAGTCATCTTGAGAGCGCATTCTTGATAAATAATCTTCATAGTTACGTTGTCTATGATAGATATTATCATAAGGTCTTCGAGTTCTTGAATGATATGGATCATTATAAGGTCTAGAACGATAATCGTCATATGGCCGAGGTCCATAACCATAAGAGGCAAGATAAGGCTCAAGGGCAGCAGCTTCTTCAGTTAACATTCTTAATAGAATGCGCATGAGAGGTGATAATCTTGGTGGTAATGGAAGTGACTCTTGATGAGATGGTCGTTGCAATAAAAACCCCTGCAAATTCTGATAATGGTCGCGACCAGGTGGCAAGCGTCTAAGTCGTGGATCTAAACCTCCAAGTGGATAGGATCCTGGGGGTACTGGAGGAACTAATGGTGGCTGAGGAGTTGTTGGCTCCAGAATATTTTGGATCTGACGTGGAGGAACAGAGGTTATTCTGCCAGGAAGACGTCGTCCAGGCGATGCTGTCGTAGGCCCATAAACATCAGAGGTGTCGTCTGGCCGTAAGGATATTGGTACAGGCGGTCCAAAATGAAGTTGACGCCGAAGAGCATTTCCCTGAAGACCTGTATGTTCGGTTTGATGAACATCCTCAATTTCACCATCTTGAGTTGCGCTTAAATTAGGTCTTAGAGGGCGTCTTGTAATTAATACTCTTTTGAGAACTGGACCTGCAGGGGTTGAGGTCTCCACTGTCCTTATCTGAAAATAAAAAACATTATTTATTTAAAACTAATGTTTTTCTTATTTTTTTGATAAATGATAAATTTATTTTTAAATATATAATAATAAAAATAATTTAAGTATTAAAAAGAAGAAATTTTATTTTTATTCACAAATTGTTGTTATGTTAAAACACCTGAGGAGTGAATTCTTCATTTTGATTTCGAATATGTTGTCCAGTAACAAGGATTGGACGCATTTCTGTCTGCAAAATAATTATAAATTTAATAAAATTTATATTTTCAATAAGTATTTTTATTGGAAATCTAATATATAATTATTTTTTCACAAAGTTATTACCTGTTCAGGAGTGGGGTTAAGAGATCCACTTTGACGAAATCCAGTTGCATTATTTGCAGAATACGACACTCTCTTTAATTGACCAGATTCATCTAGAAAGCCAAACATCCCCTGAAAAAAAAATAAAATAATATAAATAATACATATTTATTGATTTAATTTTTCATTTACACATATATTCAAATAGATGAATCAAATCTTTTTCAATTATGATAATTTCATTATTTTAGTATAATCAATGAAATTATTTCTCTAAGTTATTTAATTAATTTAAAATACACACTGGAATTCTGATTTAGCGCTATATTTAACTTTGCCCGCAATTTCATTGATCCAAAAAATGTTCTCAAAATTTACATTTCAACCATTCACATTTCTTGATTTAAAGTTTTGTATTACTAATTAAGTTTTAATTTATAAGTCCCGGCTAAATTGGTAAAATTGTTAAAAATACAGTACACCACAATATAAAATTAAATAAAGTAATTATATAAAATAGTTCTTATATAATTATAGTATATATACATAAATTTTAATGAAACCTATTTTTTAAACTGTAGGTCTTAGTTTATGTTAAATTACAATCATCGTTTGAATATATATAATCTTTCTTTTAATTAAAATAAATTTATGGGAAAATCATAATGGCATGAAGCTAAACTAATCTAACAAAGTTAATGTATTTTAAGATTTTGTGCAATATTGATAGATGAATACTTGTCACATATACATACATTTATTCGTTATCATCATTAATATAAAACCTTGTTTTTCAGTTTGTTTCTATTTTTAGCCCAAATTTGTTTGTATCAAATAAAGTTTTAAATTGGAATTGCATTATATTTGTTGGACTATATTTTATTATATTAATTATTATTAATAATAATAATCTCTGGGTCAAATTCCGAGAAACCAACCTTAACGTTTCCAAGAACGTCTCTTGTTTCGATTTTAAAAGATCCATCAGCAGCTTCATAACCGAATGTATAGGAACCGTCATCGTTAACCCTGTTGATCTGCTTGAGAATGGCCACCTGATTTTGCTGATCGGCTAGTGTTTCACTGCTTTCATGGACGGGTGCGAGTCGGGTGGTTGGGGGTGTTGGGGATGGCGATGGCTTCTTTGTGGTCGTTGACGTTGATGTTGTAGATATTGTTGGACTACTCAGTGTGGTCATTGAGGTTGAGTAGACGGGTAGCCAAAGTTCCCAGCTGAGTAGACACACCGCCAGGATACATCGTCGGACCAAGGTGCCTACCATTGCTATAGTGACATTAGCAAGTCAAAATCACTTTCATTCAACAAATAGTATATCATATTACTAAACAGAACAATGTACAAATTAATTAAAAACTACTTAAAAACAAGGAACATCCATCTTATGAACTTCACCCAACACGAAATTATCATTAAGTTCACCGAGCAGCCCATTCTTACAATTTCAAAAAGACAACAAAAATATAATTCTGACCAGTAGTGCACCTAGGGGCGAAGCTATGGGTACGGCTCATATTTTTCATATTTAATTATAGTCGTAAAAAATATTTTACTTCAAAGAACATGCAAGCAATCTATTGGTATTGTATAATACTACAGGATTAATATTTTATGTGTGTCATAATATTCCGATTAGAGATTTGGTTTTTCAATAAAAAATAGGTTTCTACAATTTAGTAAAGTAACCCTGTTATTTATCTATCTCTCTGGTGATACTGAATTAGAAAGTTTATTCCTTGCAATGTCCCCACCCGGAGCTACATCCATCCATTTTTTAGTTATTTCCTATTATCTTATATCTAAATTTAAATTGTGATCCAATTGCACTACCTATATAGTTGATTTCACAATTGATTTCTTTATAATTAATCTCTCTAATTATTTTAGTTTTTAAACTGTTCTATATCCTATAATAATAACAATTTAATTTGACTATAATTATAATTATATTAACTTCTCATATAAAAACTTCTCATATAATATAATAAGAATGCAATTTGTCAACCGAATTAAAAACGATTATTTATCTATATGTCGATGCATAAACAATACCAGACAAAATTATCTTGCCCTTTGATATGCACTATATATATAAGGAGAAGATTCGTTTAGAAAGGCAGGAAGAAGTTATTATCTCACTCTTTAAGAAGGGTAATAGAACCAACTGCAATAACTATAGGAGAATTTCTCTTTTGACGACATCGTATAAGATTCTCTCGAATATTATCTCAATGAAATTACGACCATATGCAGAGGAAACATTAGGAGAATATCAGTGCGGGTTCAGGCCAAACCAATCGACTGTAGATCAGATATTCTCATTAAGGCAGATATTAGAAAAAACGCGAATTTAATATTTCTGTTCACCAATTTTTTGTAGACTTTACAAAAGCATATGACTCAATAGACCGGGAAAAACTTTTTGAAATCTTTATCTTAATGGGAATTCCAAAAAAACTAGTACGTATGATTCAAATTTGTCTTGTAGGTAGTAAAGGAAGAGTAAGATGCGGGAATCAACTATCTGAAACTTTCGAAATTCGGAATGGGTTAAAACAAGGGGAGCATTATCACCAATTTTATTTAATCTAGTTCTGGAATATGTAATTAGACAAATTGACGAAAAATCAAACGTAATAGAATTAAACAAAAAAATTCAAGTATTAGGTTACGCAGACGACTTAAATATAATAGGATATTCGGTAATTGCAATTAAGGATAACGTAGACAAATTAATCGGAAAAGAGGTGAGGCTGGAAATAAATATTGCTAAAACAAAGTATTTAGTAACAAAGAGAAATAGTATACAGTAAACAGTAAAAGTCTTAAAATACAAAATTTAGAATTTGAAAATGTAGAAAAATTTAAATACTTAGGTTCTGTAATAACGAAGGATAATAATATTCGAGAAGAGTTTAAAGCGAGGTTGCAATCGGAAAGCGCCCTATTATCATGCAGTAAAGGGGCTTATCTTGTCAAAATTATTATCAAAGGGGATAAAAATTAAAATATATAAAACAATTATTTTACCGGTTGTATTATATGGGTGTTTGGCATTGTCTATGACCTTAGGAAACGAGAGTAGATTTAGAGTATTTCAGAATAGGATTCTGCGAAGCATTTATGGGCCAAAGAAAGGGGAGGTCATTGGGGAATGGCGGAGACTGCATAACGAGGAATTGCATGAACTTTATGCATCTCCAGATAAAGTTAGAATTATAAAATCGAGAAGGCTGCGGTGGGCAGGACACGTGACTAGAATAGGAGAGGAAAGAATGGCGAAAAATATATTGGGGGAGACCGAGTGGAAAATTCCCGCTTGGAAGACCGAGGACGCGGTGAGTGGATAATGTAGGAAGGGACGTGAGAGAGATTGGAGAGTATAGGGATTGGAGGGTTGTGGCTCAGAATAGGGACACTTGGAGCAGTATGGTTGTTGCGGCCAAGAACTTTCGAGTTCCATAGAGCCACAGATATATATATAGATATGATATATATAACTATATTAAATAGTATTAAAAAACTTCCGCCTTATTACTATCTCGCCAGAGATAGTATTGTGATCACGAAAATTTTCGATGTCGAGATTTTGATGTTTTTATACCTTTTGAAGGTCCCTGAGTCATTTTCACTAAGGTTGAGAAAAATGTCTGTGTGTGTGTGTGTATGTAGACAAGAGTACGCAAAAGAGGTTTGAGCTATAATCATGAAATTTGGTATACAGGCATTATTCAAAATTCGTAGTTTTCTATCAACTTTTTAGAAATGTAGCTCAACCGGAAGAGGGTCATTTCGCACCATATTTTCATATTTTTTCCTCTAAACTGACCGTAAAAATATGAATAAGATTGATAGTTTTTCACAAGATTAAAAATTGTATAAAACTTCTATATACATAGAATTTCAGCATGATTGAATCGCTGAAAGTACCGGAATTAATTTTTTTAACACTGCAAATCCACCGTCAGCACGTGTAGTGGTGCCATCAACAAAGAGCCAAACACGCGCTGGTTTAATAAATAATATTTATTAATTTTAATTTATAATTTATAATTAATTAAATTTAATTTAAAAATAATATATGTTATTTAATCCAATTAAAATTGCGAGATAGTCGAGTGGAGACACTCCAGTTTATTTTATTTATTCGAATATACTTTTGAAAAAATTTCTACATGAATCGATTCTTTTAATGAATTAAAAAATAACTTACCCACCAACATGTTTTTTAAAATATGACACTCATCCTTAAATGACTATAAATGACTGCCTAATTATTTTCATTTAAATATATTTTAACAATGATTGCCATCAAGATTTTACCTATCAACAAATTAAAAAAATTTCATTATTATGGTTATTATCATGGTATTGGTTTTGAATTATTTACAATAAATATATATATACACCATATATATAATAAGTTAGATTAATGATGATTAATTCATGCGGGTAGCGGGTAGATACCTTCTCACGATCCCGGTGAGAGACAGATCTACCTCAGTGGGTGGCGCCCACTGCCCTACGCGAGCACATGCATTTTCTCTCATTCCTCGACCGAGGGAGGGCATGCCCTACCCAAATCATCCATCCAGACCCAATCCCCTTTATTTTCCACTTCCTTCTTTCCAATCCACGCGTCAGGCTGTAGCGACAGGCCGGCTGGATCATCTTCGCGTCGCATCAACAATTAATGGAGAAATGTTATACGGTTAACGGCTGGGGCGTCCCCTGCAAGCGACGCGCATTGTCAGCACCCGGGCGATGCGAGAAATGGGTTAGGGTTACCCTCCTATGGACGAGGTGGGCTAAAGAAGATAGTCCAACATCCACATCTACATACATCTACATCCACATCAACATCGACACCATCACCGAACATCGTCACATCGGTCAGCATCAGCATCATTGCCATCAACCTCACATCAAAAAGTCGTCAACACCATCATCACCGTCATCGAAGGTTGAGTACCAAAAAAGACCGCGTGGGAGGCCTAAAACCAGCTGGTCCTGCCGTATAACGGGAGATCTAATGGCATCTGGTCTCTCTACAGACGACGCCAACAACAGATTTAGTTGGCGCCAATTTACGAGAAGAGCCGACCCCACACCCCGTGGAAAATAAGGCTAAGAAGAAGAAGAAGAATGATGATTAATTCATATGAAAATGATGATTAAGTGGAGATTTAAATACAATACAATTATTTCCAAAAAGAGAATAGAATTTAGATTTCTGAAAAGAAAAATATCTATATGGAGGTAACTACATATTAAATAATTGATATACAAATAATTAATTTATATATTAATATACGAGGTCTGTTCAAAAGAAAAGGTGAATTTTAAATTATTTTGAAAAGTATTTATTTTATTTATTCATCAATATCCATTTTGTCCCCTTCAAAGTAATTCCTCTCAGATATAATACACTTATGCCAGCGCTTCTTCCAATCGTCGAAGCACTTCTGAAATGCACTTTTCGGTATGTGCATCAGTTTGATCTTCGATTCCGACTTTATCTCATCAATTGTGGAAAAGCGCTTTTCTTTCATTGGTCTCTTCAATTTTGGCAATAGGAAAAAGTCACAGGGGACCAAATCTGGTGAATACGGTAGTTGTGGCATGATTAGGCTGTTGTTTTTGGCCAAAATATCACGAACAAGCAATGATGTGTGAGCTGATGCATTCGCAGCCACAAGTTTCATGCCTAAAACATCCGAGAAAATTGCATGGCATGAGCCAATTGATATGCGAACATCCTCTGCAACTTCCCTACTAGTAATTCGATGATTTTCCAAAACCATTTTCTTCACTGTTTCTATGTTTTCTTCGCTTGTTCACGTGATTGCAACTTCAGGACGCTCATCGTCATCAACATCTTTTCGGCCTTTTGTGAAGTGTTTGTACCACTTATAAACATTTTTTTGAGACAAAGTAGACTAGCCGAATGCCACAGTTAACATTTTAAGTGCGTTGGAGCACTTTATTCCATTTTTAACGCAAAATTTAATACAGATTCATCCATTTTTAAAAAACAAAAATCGTAAAACACACAAAAATGTGATTAACTTTTTCAGTTGTCAAAAACAAACTACTAATCCAAAATGGCAATTCAAAATTCACCTTTTCTTTTGAACATACCTCGTATATAAATATATATAAATTAAAATGAAAACAATCGATTTACCATTGTGAAATTAATTGACCTGCTTTGTTTTTCATAACTTAATCACTATTAATATTGTTATTTTTATTAAATCATTTATTATATTTTAACGTTTATAATTCTCTTTCATAAATTGATTCTATCAATAGCTATATATATATATATATATATATATATATATTTATTATCTTATTATACTTTATACTAGCAAAAAATGTTTATATAGTTATATTTGGGATATATTAAACAGCTCTAAGGATTTTTTTTGAAATTCATACCATAGATAATTTGTATAAAGAAAAATCGATCTGTATTGGTTTCAACCTCGGGGAAAATCATCTTATTAGTTTTTATTAATTTAAATTTATATTATGTCAGCCAGCGCTTTCTTATATACAATATATATATACATATATATATATATATTATAAATAAAATAAAATTAAAAATATTTATGTTCTATCCATATCTGTTTTTTATTGCATTAATAGATATATTAAAATTATTTGAAATTGTTTCAGAACCTTTATTAGTTTTTTACCGATCGACGATAGGAAGGGAAGGTATTGTTTTAACACCAAATTTCACATGTGGAGATTTTTACATATCTCCACGAACAGAAAAAAAGTATTTTTAGCATGATGTCTGTCCGTCTGTGTGTTCGTATAGATGTGTATAACTTGAACGGCTCAACGGATTTTGATAAAATTTGGTATATTTACTTAATACATCAGTAACATGAATTCATCATCTTTTGGTCTATATCCGGAAACCGGAGGTGGTAGTTTACAAAATATTAATTATATATTAATTGTCCCAAAATATTTCACTTAAAATATAGTAGTAATTAATTATTGATTAATTAAACTAAAAATAAAAACCAAGATAATATAATTTAATCATTTTAATTCAAGTTTTAAAAATATTTTTTTTAACACTTTATATATATTTAATGTTGTTTGGAAAATAAATTTATTTCAAATTGTCGATCGGTTCTGTGCCTGGCCACAGCTCATATTTTTCTTAATTTAGATTATATTATAATATTGCCAGCCAAACCCGATAATAAGTAATAATTTCTTTTAATGACCGAGCGGGGGCTCGGCGAACCAGGTATTATATATATATATATATTCAAATTCAAATTAATATCATTTTTATTTTATAAAACTAAAAAACAAGTACTTATACAAATTAAAAAAAAACAAGTTTCTTTTAATCTATTTCATAATTTCAATAAAGATAATGAAATTCTAAAAAAAATTATATAACATAAATAAGGTGGTGGGAATTGTGGTGAGTTCCATTGAAATTAAAAGTAAACTTTCCTTGATACAAAGTCGCCATTGTTTCTTGCCTTCCTATAATCCTGCAACATTTCAATCCACAGTTCTCATTCATTTCTTCAAATAAAAAAAACAACCTAGATAACTTTTGAAATTATATGATGTAATTGGAAATTGAATTTTTAATAAATTTTTACTTAATCATTTGATATTTTGTGATAAATTTAAAAAAAAATAATATATTTTTTTTACATTAATTCCGACAATAATTACTTCATCTATGATATTGTATTATAATTTAATTTTTATTTATTCTTTATATGTATTGAAGAGAACCAGAATTTAAACTGTTTGTAAATGATAATAATAATAAAAATATTTAAATATTTTATCAAAAGAATGAATTTTCAAGAATTTATTTAATTATTTACTTATCTTGACTAAAATATATTTTTTTTAAATTTATTTTTTTTTTAATTTTGATTATTTGATTATTTTAAACGCAATATATCCACTAATAGTACAAATAATACTTTTTCTTTAACAAGTGTTCGTTAGTAAATTAACATATATTTTTTAAAATCCATTTGTTTTGCAACTTATAAACCTTGGCCTCTTTGAAAATTTGTCAGTGTTGGATGTCATTACTACTTATGTAAAATGAAACTTCATTATCTCTTTTCAATCGAACAAAATAATATTTCACAGTCCTACTTCATTACTTTCATTCTAATTACTGGAAATTAAACAATATCTTTTGTTAAAATTGTTAAAAATAGTTGATAAGTTGCTTAGATTTCCAAATTTCAGAAATCTTATCGACAAGGAGACCTCACTAAAATCAATTATTTTTTTTAAGATATAATAAGAAAATTAATCTATTTATAATGAAATCAATTGTTTTATAAATCAATTTATATATATAGTTATTCCGTAATGAGATAAGATAATTTAAAGAGAGAATTTTTTGGGATTTTCTTATTCTGAGTGACCAAGGGAGATTTTTGTGTACTTATATAAATAAATAAATAATTCAACCTATTTTCATACTTAAGCGATATGGAGCACAAATTAAATGAAGGGTAGGATATCTTTTTAACACACTTTACTTAACTCACAGTTTCAGGTTGTCCATGTGTTGTTTGTCCGCGGCATTTTATAATCGATATTTCAACAACTTCCCGTCATTCAATCAACTTGAAATTTTGCATACGCGCTTGCTCCTGCTAATAATACACGAATCAATTGAAAAATCCACTGAATTATTTATCTGTTAGTGGTAATTAATTAACTAAACTTTCATATGCGGAAGATGGAATAGTTCACTATTTCAATCATAGATGGCGATAGCAGTTCTACAGACGCTGAAGCCCTGTTTTAAACTAAAAGTTTTTGCAACACATTATATTTTCAAATGTCAAAACATCTCTAATTAACTAATTAATTTCTTCTTCTGGCCGATTAGAAGTTCCAGGAATCGGTTGTCTTCTTATCGCGCCTTGGTGTAATTTCGCTAAATCATGTTTTTTAGTACTATACGTCGAATTAAATAAATCAGAAATAAAAAGTTAGTAGTTAGTCTTGATTCTAACTTGATAGTGTCGTGATATTGCGATTCTAACTTTACAGTGTCGTGATAGTGTCTATTGTGTACGTTTTGATCTCAAAAAAAAAATAAATAAATAAATTTAAGTAAAAAGAAATCTTTTTAAAAAACACACTTTACTTAAAATTGCACTAAAAAGTAAAAAATAAAATCACTGTAAAGTGTGTGCGCTCAAATTATAATAACACCGTAAAACATTTGCTTCCACTATTGGGCGCACACACTTTACAGTTATTTTATTTTTTACTTTTTAGTGCAATTTTAAGTAAAATGTGTTTTTTAAAAAGATTTCTTTTTACTTAAAATTTTTTGATTTAAACTAGAAGATATCGATTTCTAAACTTTTTTTTTGTTGTTCGCAATGATCAGGATTTGAAAATCCTGGATGAGCAAATTTAAATCCAAAAAAGATAGTAATTATGCCCTTCATTAAATTTTTCTCAAGATTTTTTTAAGAAAGAAAATTTATTTATTTATAAATTTAAATAAACTTCGTATAACGTCGTAGATGCGTTCCATCTTTTACGACGTAATATGAGGTATTAAAATAATGTTTTAATAAATGAAAAAGTATATATTATTAAACAAGATAACGTGTATATATATATTTCATCAAAATACCGTATTTTAATACTTAAAATATAATTTTATATAAAATAAGAAAATGTAATTTTATAAAAAAAAAATAATGGGTGATATTGAAATCTCTTACTTTAAAATATATTTTTAGTATTTTTCAGTACATATTATGATAATGATAACACAGGTTAAAGAATTTCAATTTTTTGAAATAAAAATAATTTCTGCTTACGGTAAGGGTTTGTTAACTCTCATCCTTTTTACTTTCTCATGACATACAGTCAATTTTCTATCATCCACATTAAATGGAAGATTATTATGTATAATTATAATTATATTTTAAATCAATAAAAAAAACCTCTGGCTTTTGTACGTCTTAAGCAAGGACAGCGCCTATCAAGTAGGTTATATCAATTAGGTGTTCTATATGATCCGTTAGTATAGTATAGTCCGTTTACTGAACAAACTTGAAAAAGTGAGTGAGGAATGAGGAACAAGGGCTCTACCTATATCAATAAGAAAAAAACAACATTGATGATAATTGATCGTAATCGGAACAATAGTCCAGGAACCCTGTGTATCGCGGGTTATGATGTGGTGGACCATTTTACCTATCTGGGGTCTATCTACAGTGTCGAACAAAAGTGGCTACGATGTCGAGGTATACGTCGAATACAAATGGGTAGATCAGCAATGACAAAACTAAAGAAAATATGGCAGGACAACAACTTGACCATTAATACAAAGAAGCTAATTGTCACTACTCTGGTCTTTCCTATTATGTTATATGCAGTCGAAACGTGGACATTAAAGCAGAACATCCGCAAAAAAATAGACGCCTTTGAGCTTTGGAAGGCACGTCGGACTAATATCTCCGTCCTAAAAAAAGTCCATGCGCGACAGCGTCTCTCCAGCATAGTGCTTGGAATGGTTCTCAAAGATTTTATCCACCTGACAAGATCTGAAAATGGTTTGGAGAGGATCGTCATCCAGGGTAGAGTGGAAGGGGCGCGTAGGCGTGGGAGATCACCAGCCAGATGGACGGACCAGATACAAGCTAGTCTGGGTACCAGTCCACAACAGGCAACAACAAATGCACGTCACCGCTGCCGATGGCGAACTTTGACTCGTGGAGTTCAGGTGGTAGGAGCCTGGACATGCTAGATGGAGTCTGGGGTTACGACTCTTCCACTATGGAAGATAACGAAGAAGAAGAAGATGATCCGTAGAACGGGTCCTATCAACCTGAACTTGAACCCGGAACCACGAGAATTTGAGCCAGATACGCTACCTCCCACCCTGTGGCGCCTCTATTTTAAATCAGAATTTTCAATAAATTTTTCATTATTATTTAAAAACAATTTTTAAAGATTAAATAATAATTCTAATTTATATACATCAGTTATGAAGAACATGGGACATGGGAATATTTTTTCTGATCCATTTGAAGATAGATGACATAACAAAGCAAAGATTCATTATATGTAGAATTAAATTTATCTGCTTGTTTATATAACTATTATTTTTATTTAATTATTCTGATTATTTTGAGTATTTAGTACATATAGAATTGATTAAAATTCCAAATAATTTATATATCAAGAGACTATTTTAATTTCTATATTTCTATATTTGCTCAATCAACAGAAATGTATCTCTAATATCAAAGATATAAACTGTTCATACCTATATTTAACGATTTTTTTAAATAAACATAGAAAATTATCAAAAATAGGTATTATGTTTATTCAAATATAGGGTAAAGGATACAGTCGTTGGCCCGGGGGCAGTCATTGGTCCCCTATCCCTTAAACACAAATAATAAGAGATTTTTATTTTAAAAATTGCGCTTTTAACTATGATTATGTAATGATTGGTTGTATGGTTGTATAATCATTAGTACCGGGACCCCGAGCCTCGGCTCGGTACTTAAGTTAAAAAAAATGATTCATTATTATTGGGTTTGGCTGGTAATATTAATACCTGGGATACCGAGCTGTCGCTCGAAAAAATGTTTAGACATTATTATAGACATTTTCATTCTGTAAATTAAATAATTTTATTTCATTTAAATAAATATCTATTTTTAAATAATTTTTCTCTCTACATTATTTATCTAATTCTGACAATATATTAAGATCACACCGGGACCCCGAGCCTCGGCTAGGTAATTAAGTTAAAAAAAAATAATTCATTATTATATTGGGTTTGGCTGGTAATATTAATACTTGAGACACCGAGCTGATATACAATTCTTTAATTATTTATTACAATTATTAAATGTTGCATCATTGCATCAATCTGATTAAAATGAATGGAACTTGGGGTCCTCAATAATACATAAATATGTATTTCTTATCTTCTTATACGAGTAAAAATTGTTTGTTTGTTTGTTTCATTGTTCTCAAAAACCGCTCTAACGATTTTTTTGAAATTCACACCAGAGATAGTATTTATAAAGAAAAATTGAGTTTTATTGATCACATCTCTGGAAAACTACATTCTTATTAGTTCTTCTTAATTTAAATTTATAATATATGGATGACGTCACAACCACCGCCTGTGAGATATATATATCTATTCTTAAAATAAAATTAAAAATATTTATATTATATTCATATATTTTATTTTTTTTTTTATTTCATTAATAGTTTTACATTTAAATTATTTGAAATTGTTTCACACAACGTTTTGAAGATTTATCTTTATATTCGATTCGATATATAGTAGGAGAATTAAATGACGTTATCAATTTATTATACTCCGGTTAATATTATAAAATATTTGTTTATGTTAGGAAAACATATCAAAAAAGAGAATTTACATTTTGTATGAAGGGACACAAATAATAATAATATATAATTAATTTACTGATTAAATTAAAAAATTGTAAAAATTTTAAAGTATATAAAAATAAATTGTATAAATTGGTTAAAGGGTCGAGTGATAGTTCGGTGTCACAGGTATATATTTTATATCAACACGCCTACTTTTCTGTTTGTATGTTATTATTTGAATGGCGATTCGGTGAATGGTTAATGGTTAATTAACGATCCATATAACATCATCGACTGGGCCGCTACCATAAGGAGTGAAAATAGTGTCGAATAGAAATAGACGATATTACTTGGATTAATCTTATTATACTAGCTAAAATTGTTTGTTTTATAACCACTTGGGGCGCTAAACAGTTTTTCAAAAAAACACTATAGAAAAAAAAATATATGTATATATTATATATTTATTTATTATTGAGGAGCACAAGTTCATTCATTTTAATCAGATTGATGCAAATGTGTAACATTTAATAATTGTAATAAATAATTAAAGAATTGTATATCAATATTTTTCAAAGGGTAGAGCGAATGCTCGGTGTCCCAGGTATTAATATTACCAGCCAAATCCAATAATAATGAATCATTTTTTTAACTTAAGTACCAGTACTTTTAACCAAATACGATGTACCACTCGGGGGTACAGGGGGCGGAGCACCCGTCCAGCTGTGAAGAGCGCCGAAGGCGCTCTGACCAGCTGGTTATTAGATATGTTTCTAAGTGCATGAATATTTTTTTTTTATTGGAAGAATGATAAATATATATCGTAATTTATAATTATAAAATATTATTAAAATATATATTTTTAATTTTATTTCGAAATTAAATAAACAATTTTAAAATATTTTAAATATAAAAAAAATATTAATACAATATCTTTTAAAAAAAGGCGGGAGTCAAATTTCAATATGAATGTCATATGTCATCGATATATAAATTAAGGATAAATAATATTAATAAATATTAAATTTAATAAAAGAACAATGAATAAATAAATATAAAATAGTAATTTATTAAAAAATAATAGATTAAAAAAAAAAAAAAATTATTTCCAAACCATTTTTTATTTTGTTGTTATTTTTTTTTGAGAGAGATTAATAAATATATATATATATTTTATTAAAAATAAATATTTTTAATTTTATTTCTAAATTAAATAATAAATTTTAAAATATTTTAAATATAAAAAAAATATTAATACAATATCCTTTAAAAAAAGGCGGGAGTAAAATTCCAAATGACGTCACACCCATATATAATTTTTAATTAAGAAATTAATAATGAAGCTGTATGTTTCAAGAGATGTGATCAATAAAACTCAATTTTTCTTTATAAATACTATATCTAGTGTGAATTTGAAAAAAATCGTTAGAGCGGTTTTTGAGAACCAATATATATAGAAATATATATAGAAATATATATAGAAATATATATAGAAATATATATAGAAATATATATAGAAATATATATAGAAATATATATAGAAATATATATAGATATATACAATTTTAGCTAGCATAATAAGATAAGATAGAATACCCAGGCCAATAACTGTATTTTTTAGGATTTTTTTTAAAGTGCTTATTGAAAATGTCTCATGAGAAAATGATTTTTTCTTTATTCATCAAAATGCTCATAGTAAGTATCTATCTTCTGAAAATCTAATTTGACACAGATTGTTCTGCAATTTACCCAGATATGCATCAAAGCAGAGATTCTCAACCACTGTGCCGCGGCACTTTAGTGAGATTGCCGTGAGATTACGAGGCTTTTAAACTTTTTCTTCTAAATTTTTTCAATTTGGTTCTAAAAAAAACACTTTTTTCAATATTCAATACTTTTACATTTAGCTTTTTCTTTGTGTGCCGCGTTAAAAAAAAGGTTGAGAATCACTGCATTAAAGGCTGCTAGGAAATTGCTTAAGGGGGCCAACGACTGTATGCTTTACCCCATTTCAACAATGGTTGCCATGTGGAAATAAATGAAATCATATATAAATTAATTTTAAAAAATCTCAATTTATAGTTTCAATTATTATTACAACTTTTGGTTATTTCTTTATTAATTAGTTAAACTGAATATTTAATATCTAATCTCCGACTAGAATTTTTTATTTACTTCGATATGAAAATGTAGTGAATTTTTATTAAAGAAAATTATGTAGAATGATGAAATTTTAACATTAATGACATCTTTAATGTAAAGAATAATTCATTTCTAATTTATTTAAAAATTAAATCATCAAATAATTAAAATCGTTAAATAAAATTATGAATATGTATTACCGCTGAGATAAGAAATAAATTCATTATGATTAACTTAATCAAATATATACTTTATTATTTAAATTAAAAAAGCTATTATTTGAATAATTTAAAATTTTCTAGTTTTATAATATAATGAAGTTTTTATTAAATAAACATAAATCTTCTATTTTGAAAACACCTGTGTAATTTTATTTTACCTCATTATAATAGTTTACAAATTTAACCAACTATTTCTATTATAGTTTTCAAAATATCAATATTATAAGACTTAAAATAACATCCAGTATATATGCTTACAAAAATAGAAATATAGCAAATGGAACAATAAATAAGAAATAATTAAATAATAAAAAAAAAATAAATAAATCTTAATAAATAATCTATAGTTACAGATAATTGTTATAGATATAGTTGTAATATATATATATATATATATATATATATAATGTGTCAAAAAATAAATTTGTTGAAAATGCAATGATAATGAATGTATATTAATTTAATTTATAGATTAATATATATTTAATTTTAAACAAATATATATATATATATATATATATTAATAACTGTTTTTAATGAACCGAAAAGGAAATTTTCATGAAAATACAGTACCATAGATTTACATTTACTGTATTTAATAGATTTAATGAAACAAGCCAATATTTATTAGTCAATATGTTAATCCCATTTCAATAATAATTATTGTATTTTTTGAAATTAATTATTATAATCAAGATAACTCCACAAATATAAAATTGAATTTGTAAGTAAATATTTTTATAAGAAAATAAATAACTTATTATACTAGCAAAAATAGTATATGTATAAATATTTGTATAAATATATATTTGTATATATATATATATGTATATATATATTTGTATATTGTTGAATTAATTTAATAATTAACCGTTCGAAGGATTTTTTTGAAATTCACAACATAGATAATATTTATAAAGGTAAATCGATCTGTATTGGTTTCAGCCTGGAGAAAAATCATCTTCATTAGTTTTTTCTTAATTTAAATATATATGACGTCACAAATGACATCATTCATATTGAAATTTCCCTCTTGCCAATTTTTTATTAATTAATATTATAATAATATTTTTTTATATTTAAAATATTATAAAATTTATTATTTGATTTCGAAATAAAATTAAAAATATTTATTTTAATAAAATATATTTATTTATCTCTCAAAAAATAAAAACAAATACGGCTTGGTAATCGTCTTGCAAACATTGTAAATATTGTTATTTTTATTCTCTAAACTATTTGACCAGCAGGGTAGCCGCGGGGGTTATAAATTCCTGGGTCGCTGACTCGAGTTCAAGAGATTGAACCTCGCCTAGTGAAACGATATTTAAAAATAAAAATAAAAATAATAAACAATTCTGAGAAAGCTGGCTAAAATGGAGATGTATTAAAAAAAAAATCAATTTTTTAATATGTTTTGTCGATTAATTTTTTGCTAATTCTTATAAATTTTTATTAGTTAATTCTGTTATTTTTTTATCTATTTTCGTGTTTATTTTTTATTAAATTACTAAATTAAATTTATTTATTTATTATTCTTTTATTAATTAGTTTTTAGATAGGTAGTTTTATAATTTTTAATATCGTTTCACTAAAATATTATTTAATATTTATTAATATTATTTATTAATATTGAGGATCCCAAGTTCCATTCATTTTAATCAGATTGATGCAATGATATAACATTTAATAATTGTAATAAATATTCAAAGAATTGTTTATCAATATTTTTTAAATGGTCGAGCGAGGTAGCTCGGTGTTCCAGGTACTACTATCCTATGAGTAAGACGAGTTTTGAGTTGGTAGATCTACTAGTAAGATTTTATTGATTATTAAAAAAAATATTATTGATTGTGATTTTTAATTTCAATTTCAATTAATTTTATTAAGAAAAATATATTAAAATGTACAAAAATAAATTTGACATAAGAGAAATTAGTCTGCTTGAGTCGGGCCAATGCAGAATATATAGGCAGTACATTTCTTTTACCTTTATTTTACTAATTAAAATAGATTATATAAATATGTGATGTATTAATAAAAATCCCTTTAATATGTAATAAGAGAAATGATTAAAAAATAGTATATTATACTAAAATGCTTTACCTACAATTAAACGATTCTATTAAATTAAAAATGTTAATAAAATCATCATTCATTCAATGATCATGTGTAAATATTTTTATTTATTTATTTTAAATTTTAAAAAATAAATATTCGTAGAAAGTATGGAATTAAATTATTTAAAGTAGAACAAATTTATAATTTTGTTTTATGAATACATTAAATAAATTATTTTATACTAATATTACATATATTTACAATTCTACCATCTTGAAGAGATAAAATATTATTATTTCAAATCAGGTAATAAAACAAAAATGAAAGTTCATTAAATTTGTAGGCATAATTTAATTGATTAATTATAATATGTGAAAAATTATATTAAAATTATATTATATCGAATTATTATTATAAAAGAATTATTATTATATTATAATTATAATTATTATAAGAATATTATATAAAACATATGAAATTAATCAAAATCAATAGAACGAATAATCTAATTAAAATCCAAAGTGTTATTTTAATTTCAATGTTTAATTATAATTGAAATAAAAGGCAAGGTTGGATGAAGATGGACAAACCTGTGTTTGTAGAGAATTCAGTCAGGACACTGGCACCTGTTGGGAAGCACTACCCTCACTGCATTGATTTCACTTAATGATCCCACCACTGTGCCCGACACTCTGCTTGGTCTTCTGCAGATAGAAGAACTTCGCAAGTGGTTGTCAGTCAAGATTCTTATATAGACGCAGGTCGACCTTGTCATCGAGAGAGGTGCCGGCCCTACGGTGAATGGAGAAAGTGGCCCGATGACTCCATCAGTGCAGGGGACAAAGGCCCGGGATGTCAGCGATTCCCACCACTATTTACCATTGAGGAAACAATCAAGTTACTCAAAGAGAAGGCCATTCCAATTCAGAATTGTCTTTCTTGTATGAATTACTTCCAATTTAATACCCATTCTTCTTGCGGTAAACATTTCAATTAACCATAGGTATAGATTCCAGGAAAAAAAAGAATCTCTATTCTAAATCAATAACAGAAATAGATCATGTCAATTACGTGTTTTAGAGGAATCAATGGGAATTTATAAGAAAACGCTTCACATAGGTATTTTTAAAATAAATCTATTATGTTTATTCAATGAGCGATGATATTCTAATAAATGAGGGATAATAAATAGAAAGGAAGATGTGAAGGCATTTTGGAAAAGATAGGAATTGGATGGAGATGGAGGTTGGAGAAATGTAATGGTAGCATTCAAGAACTTAAGAATTCAATTGCACTTCAAAGGATGATAGAGAGAAAAATATATATTTAAATGTTAAAGACATCTAACTGACTAACAAGTTAGTATGTTCTTTAAGAATTATTACTTCTACTTTATAGTTTAGTATAGAAGTCATAAAATTATTATTTAATTTCCTGATGACATGCACATATTTATATATTTATATGTATGTATATATTCCTAAATAGTTAATACACCTAATTTATTTCTTATATCACCTTGAATGTTTATTAAATATATTAAAAATTTAATTAAAGTTATAATTAATTTTTATTAAGCTTTTAAGATAAAATAGATAGAGTAGAATAGATTGATTAATTAAGCAAAAAAAAAACAAACAAATTCTTAAGATCCTTTTGTTATTTGATTGCTTCATTTCATTCAAATGTCCTAGGTTGATAGTTATGCTTATTGTTTATAGTTTAATTAATAAATATTGAATAATTTCCTTAATTAAATTAGCTACTTTGGAGCTATTGAATTTAAAAAAATTGTAACTATTGTTTCACATGTTCATTTGTCATTTTTAGTTTTTATAAAAATTTACCTAGTTTGATTAAATTACATTTCATTTGCTTTTAATGACAAATTAATTAATTATTGTTTATTTATGATAGAACATAATTAATTTCATTAATTATTTATAGTATTATTATTTCAAATTTTCATTTTCAAATTATACCTAATTGATTCAATAAATTATTATTAAAATTGAAATTTTTTAAATTTATAGTTAGTTCTGATTGGATAATCACAACCAAACGAGAAGATAAACGATTTATGATTTATGTCTAGATTAATTTGGTAAAAGATACAAATATATAAAGATGCTATTTACATATATATACATGTATATAAATAAATAAAACTTGTATAGAAATAATAAAACCTCAGACTTATGTACATCAGCGGCTATCAAGTTGGTTATATCAATTAGGTGTCAGTAGAACTGGTTCTATCAACCTTTACATTGATTTTCTTGATCGGAGGCGCTACATTTTATCAAGTAGCTGTCCAAAACTGGGCTGACTCCATACCATAGACCCCAGCTAGAGAAATTCCCTTGCTAGACCCGGGACTTCAACCCGGGACCACGAGTATGTGCCTCCCATCCTGTGGCACCTTAACATCTATATAAATACCACTTTAATACATTTTTTACTCAAAGTATACTACAAGTGTTTTGAATCACTTTATTTCATTGTTTTCGTCAACAACGTATCGCCAAATACAAAAAACACTTCTAACCCATATATCTCTTACAAACAAACAAAACAAACAAATAATGCTATTTAGCTTATATAGTTGAAACTGTGAACCAATTTTTGGGACAATAAAAAAATAGGAATATCGACTGAGAAGATTCATGAGAAATTCAAAAGAACACTTTACTTTTTGATCACGCCTCATGTATACAATATCGTGTTAAAAATGAAAATATATGAAATTAGCATTTAATTAGTCTTAAATATTTACTACATTATACATAATAACTTGTGAAATTTAATTAAGACAAATTATACCAAATATTTATATTTAATAATTATAATTTAATTTATTAACATTTCTATATAATCATATGCAAATTAAAAAAAAATAAAATATACATTATAAAGGGTGTATCATAAATTACGCAGTTTATTAATTGAGCGCGATTTTTTTGTTTGAAGATTGTTAGCACTGTTCCTATCATTTTCGTTATCTATTATCACTCCGATTAGAAGACCATTTGTCGTTTTTCCATTTTGTAGCCATGGAGCGGTTCAGTATCGAGCAACGCATTCTTATTGTGAAAACTCATTACAAAAACGGGGAGTGCTACTCAGAGACTGTCCGTAAACTTCGCGTGATCTTTGGACGTGACAATGCCCCGACCGCAACAACTGATGTATATGTTTTCGATGTAATTTTTATAATAGGTATATACACATTGAGGTAGATCAAGATCATGATGGAGGGTGGGTGTGAGGGGTGTAGTGAAGAATTAAGGAGAGGTGGAGGAAATAGGAACAATTATGAGATAGTAAGAAAGATTTTATCAAAAAATAGATTCTTTTTGGTTTTTAGAAAAAGATATTGATTGATTATTGTATTTGCAATGCACAATTCAACAAATCAAAATAATTATAAGCTGAGAAAAGTATAATGAAGCATATTCATAATAATCGACTCAGCCAACTGATGATTATTCCTGAATAGACTCCCAATATCCTTAAAACAAAATCAACATCAAATCATAATGAATAATAGGCATCTCGGTCACCCAGGTACTTCTATTTATATATTATGATTTTTATAATCATTAAAAACAATTTATGATTTTTAAAAGATTTATAAGAAAATATCGTGATAATCAAATTTTCTCAATCGTCCTCTTTGGTTACTTATTTCAAACAAAATAATATGTTGGTGAAATATTTAATTTGTATTTACTTGTGTAAAGGAAGATTTTCTAGTGCCTTCCAACAACCTATATGAATGGGTCATTCACAATTTCCCATCTAGGATTATTTCGAAATTTGATTTTTAGAATAGTAGGGGCCTGGGAAAATTGCGATGTATTGCTGTTGATGCTATCGCTTGTTTGACACAAAGAAATTTGGTTACGTATTTCGAGTAAACGTGCAGAGACAAAAATTGAGAGTGCAACCGTATCCAATTACGTAAACAATATATACAACCACTTGCATCCTACTTTTAGAATATATACATATATATATATATATATATATATATATTATTAACGTTGGAAACTTAGAATTTTCGTACGCAAAGAATAAAATAGGATGATAGATGAGTTGCAAGAACTTCTTCTCTTGAAAAATAAAAAACATTGTAAAGCAATTAATTCGTTTGCAATGGTTACTTGTCAATTTTACAAAAGAAAATAAATTTAAAGAGGATATTTTAAGATCGAAATCAACGTGATTTTTTAAGTGAGTGAAATTTCCTAAGAATTTTTATTAAATGAATATAATATTGATAAATATCATTTAATTTTGACGGCGAATATATTGAATAAATTAGCTGGAGTGTCTCCACTCGACTATCTCGCAATTTGAATTGGATTAAATAACATAATATATTATATTTAAATTAAATTTAATTAATTATAAATTATAAATAATAAATATTAAACCAGCGCATGTTTGGCTTTTTATTGATGGCACCATGGCACGTGTTGGCGCGTGAGATTTGCAGTGTTAAAAAATTAATTCTGGTAATTTCAGCGAATCAATCAAGCTGAAATTCTATATATAGCAGTTTTATACAATTATTAATCATGTGAAAAATTATCAAACATATATCTTTATTTTTACGGTCACTTTAGAGGAAAAAAAATCAAAACGTTGTAAGTAATGACCCTCTTCCGGTTGAGCTACATTTCTCAAAAGTTGATAGAAAACTACGAATTTTGAATAATGCTCATGTACCAAATTTCATCATTCTAGCTCAAACCGTTTTCGCGTAATCTTGGTTACATACATACACACATACCCAAAGACATTTTATTCAACCTTAGTGAAAATGATTCAGGAACCTTTAAAACGTATAAAAACATCAAAATCTCAACATCGAAAATTTTCGTGATCGCAATACTATCTCTTACGAGATAGTAAAAATCCTTAACTTGAATAAGGGCCTAAATTGAGATTATTTTCTCAATATTTGATCTGAAATTATCAATTAAATAATGCATTTATAAATTACAATTAACTGAACAATCCATTTCGTTAGTGGATTTGGATTTGAACTCAATAATTGTCATAGGTATAACGTAGCCGTCGTTGCCGAATTTGTATATCATATATGAAATAAAATAATAACAAATGCAAAAACTGTTTTTGAATTTTTTATAGTTTTCTACAGAACCTTTTCGTAGGCGGGTGAATGGCCATTGTTAATTTATTTTTTCAAATATATTGACAATTTATTGTTTTGATATTTATTTTTATATTATAACGTTTTCCTCAACTTCACTTGGCGTCTGTCTCTCTGTCTGATCGCTCTTTTGAAAAATTGATATCGATTTATTCAATAATATCGAGATGGACTTTTGAAAATTTTTATAGATATTTCAATCGATCCCTAGAAAGTATAGAAGAATTATAATTAATTAATTAATTAATTAATTAGCGATTAATTACTTTTACTAACTAACTCCTTTTGTATTGCTCCGATTAATTTTTACCGACCGACGATAGTAAGGGAGGTATTGTTTTCACACCAAATTTCACATGTGGAGATTTTTACATATCTCCACGAATCATGCATTTTCTTAACAGAAAAAAGTATTTTTAGCATGATGTCTGTCCGTCCGTCTGTCCGTCCGTATAGATGTGTACAGCGTGAACGGCTCAACCGATTTTGATGAAATTTGGTATATTTACTTAATGCATCAGTGGGATGAATTGATCAACTTTTGGTGCAAATCCGGAAACCAGAAGTGGTAGTATTAGCGATCGACGATAGGAAGGGAAGGGTTATTTTCACACCAAATTTCACATGAGGCGATTTTTTTACATATCACCACGAATGTATTGGTTTTATCCTCGGGAAAAATCATCTTCATTATGTTTTTCTTAATTTAAAATTATATGACGTCACCCAGCCCTTCATGACGTCACAGCCTCGGGTAACGCCGGGCAACGCCGGCTACTTCAGCTATATATTATAAATAAAATAAAATTAAAAATATTTATCTTCTATCCATATCTGTTTTTATTTTTCAACAGATTCGGAAGCAGAAATATTTATTTCAGGATTATATTAATAAAAATTATTTATTTATAAATATAATATAATAATTATTATTCAATAATAACATTTACTTAACATAAATACATAAAATCAATTTTAGAAGACTAATATATTTTATTGTTTTATTCAACTTGTGTGTGTGTGCAAATTTTCGTATAACTTCATCTTTTCTATTTCCCTTGTTATATTAAATAAATATATCAAATCATGGACTAAAAAGAATAAAATAATTTTTCTATAAGCCTGACAAAGTTTATGGATAAATTGCTTCATATTCAACTAAAAACGTTGGGCGCTTTTAGCTTTCATTTGATTTCTATGCAATTAACTTCCTTTATAGAGCTATAATTCATATATATACATACATACCACACTAAAACACTTCATTAACAAGTAACACTATATCTTCTAATATAATCAACCATTTGGGATTTGATTGATAATATGTAAATTTAATAATATTTCTTTTAAATTTTGATACAAACTTTGATATAAGTGAAAAATAATAAAAGATTAATTTCTTAATGCATGTTTATGTGTTTAATAAAATTTTTATTTTTACAAAAATTTGACTTGATTTTATAAATAAATAAAACTAAACGCGCCCTACGTTTTTCGTTGATTATGAAGCAATTCATCCATAAACTTTGTCAGGCTTATAAAACAATTATTTTATTCTTTTTAGTCCATGAGAAAAACGTTACTTTATAAAATTTTTTTATACTTATATTATTATATTTTCAAATAAATTTTGTGACACTTTTATTCTTGTCTTTTGTTTTTTGAAAATTTTCAATATTTTATTGAAAATGTTGATTTTTTATAAAATAAATGTTTATTTATATAAAGGGTGTTTCATAAACTACGCAGTTTTTAAAAATGCAATAAATCAACTATGAATGCAGATCCAACCTTATCATGTTTTGGGACCATCAGTGAAAAATAGGGAATAATTGGGAAATTTATTAATAATTGATTGAAACATCATTTTATAGGTGTTGATGCATGTGATCTCTTCTTGAAATTTAGAAAGATACCAAATAATTTGTGGTCTTTTGAGAAACCAAGGAAGTTTATATATATAAGTTAACATCAGTTATAATTACTTTAATTATGACAATCGCAATTAAAATATAAGAATTAGAGATTAATATAAAGTAAAACTCTACTATTAAATACGATTTCCGACCAGGACAATTGATTAAAATTAAATATTCCAATTCCCCTAATATTCCTTAATTGTTCCAGTTCTCCTTTCCCACATTGTTTAAGATCTTAATTAATTAATTAATTTTTATCGTCAGTTTTGCAGATTATGATGAGCTAATTCGTGTGTCGTCTGTTAAACCACATTGGACAACACATCATGTCCAAGAATATCGCCTGATACCAATAATTAATCCAACCAAATCAATTTATTTCACAACTTCAGAACCGGAATATCCACCAACTGTTAGTTCGGGAAGTGACTTTTACCGTGCTTCCGGAACGATCCTTGGCAGACCTGTCGAATGCCCATCATCCCTTGATGACATCTACCTTGCCGAATGTCAGGTATAATTTTAAAAAATAAAAAAGTCGAATTGGCAGTCGTGGGACTGGCCGACAGAAGTGAAAACTTGTGCGTAAGAAATTTGAAAGCAGACTGAATGCGCACTAGCTTCACGAGAAAAATGAAATTTATATACGTATATATATATATAAAATTCATAATTATTTTTTTCAGCAAACTGATTATTATTACAAAAATATTAAAAATACGATGTGTATGAATATATATATATATATATGTCTGCCTGTCTGTCTGTGTGTGTGTGTGTCTGTCAAATACTCAAAAACTACCCGTCCGATTGCGATGAAACTTTCAGGGATTGTTGTGGGCGTCCCAGGGAAGGTTTTAGTGTAGTTAAATCCAAAATTAATTTATCCAAAATTAATTTAATTAGTAATATTTTGGTAAAAGTCTATTTTTATGGTTACCATGGTTACATTGAAAAATTTACAATAAATAAATAAAAATAATTGGAAATCTTTTCAACTTATTATTTTGATAAATTTTATTAATATTTTTAATTTTTTTTAAACTGCCAAAAATAACATACCCATAATAATAGTTGTAATAAAAATAAAAATATAAATCACAATGTAAGTAAAATATTGAATCGTTTTATTTATATTGTTTCAATTATTGTTTGAATATTTATTAAATTTATATATAGATTAATTTACATGTTTAAATGTATATTTAATAAATTTATTTATTGATTCTTAATATTAATAATTCCAATTACTTTCTTGAAATTTTTTTTTATTTAAAAGCATATTCAGCATATCTCGCAAATTTGAATTGGATTAAATAACATATTAATTTAAATTAAATCAAATTAATTCAATTATAAATTAAAATTAATAAATAATATTTATTAAACCAGCGAAAGTTTGGCTCTTTTTTGATGGCACCACGTCACGTGTTGGCGCGTGAGATTTGCAGTGTTAAAAAATTAATTCTGGTACTTTCAGCAATTCAATTTTCGATGTTGAGATTTTGATGTTTTTGATGTTATAAATAATATTTATTAAATTATAATTTAATTAATTTAATTTAATTGAAATTAATAAATATTATTTAATCAAATTCAAATTTGCGAGATAGTCGAGTGGATAGTGGAGTGTTTGGCACTTTGTTGATGGCACCACGTCACGTGTTGGCGCGTGAGATTT
Organism: Labia minor; assembly: GCA_963082975.1. Taxonomy (NCBI): domain Eukaryota; kingdom Metazoa; phylum Arthropoda; class Insecta; order Dermaptera; family Spongiphoridae; genus Labia; species Labia minor. Next base: position 2,215,945 of record OY720348.1, read on the forward strand.
CCAGTGTTAAAAAATTAATTCTGGTACTTTCAGCGATTCTATCAAGCTGAAATTCTATATATAGCAGTTTTATACAATTATTAATCCTGTGAAAAATTATCAAACATATATCTTTATTTTTACGGTCACACACACACACACACACACATATTTAAAAATTAATTTATTAAAATATATCAGGGCTTCGAACCGTTATTTTTTTCGTTTCGGTTTTCGTTCCGGTTCAATAAAAAAAAAAATATCAGTTCGGTTCCGGTTTTCGTTCCGGCAAAAATAACGGTTTTTTTCGGTTTTCGGTTTTCGGTTCAGCTCCGATTAATTAATTTTAAAGACCTTTTATTTGTATTAGAAATTTAGGTCGGGGTATGCCGAGTCTGCCATAAATATATAAAAATATTTCTTGCTACCACCCTAAATCATACTACATGAATTGATACAATATAATATAAATAATAATAATTAATTAAAGGTATAATAATTAGAAGTATATAATATAAGATGTTAATATAATTTATTAAACGAAACAAATAAGTATGAATATTTTTTTACATCCTTCTACTTTCAAACACTCAACAAACGAAACAAATTTGTATATTTAATGTTAAAGTATACAGGATTCTTGGATATATTTACTTATAATTATAACTAGAATTATAAAAGATGAAAATTATACCTCTAATTATTAAAATATCTTCTAATATATTTTCATTTAAACTATTTCTATTGTCTCGTAAAATAAACTTTAAACCAGAGAAAGCTCTTTCAACACTAACTTGTGTTGCAGTATCTCCTAAAACCACCATTGCAATTTTGTTAAAATGAGGATATGTATTTTTATTTTCCTCCCAAAATTCTAAAATAAGTTTTTTACTGTCTAATCTTCGTACTTGGTCAAAGTTATACAATATTTGTTTAAATTTATTTAATAATTTTATTTATATTTATGAATCATTTTCTTTATATCAATACATAACCCTGTAACAAATGGAATAAATAATTTAAAAAATTAATACTATCATTAAATCAAAATATCAGTATTAAACAAACGATGAAAACATTAAATTCTGTATTGCGACTACGAGACGCTGCCAACACAACCGAAGGGAGAGTATGACTAGGACACTAATTTTTGAAACAAAGTTTTTAGCGACACCATGCAGTGCGAGGCATAACTAATTGAAAAAAATTCGGGCTTGGGTGTTGCCAAAACACCTCTTGTGGCAACTCTGGATTGAACACGTACTGAACCGAAATAAACCGATATTATTTTTTTCGGTTCAGCTCCGGTTTTCGTTCCGACAAAAATAACGGTTTTTTTCGGTTTTCGGTTTTCGGTTCAGTTCCGGTTCGAAGCCCTGAAATATATATTATATAATATATTATATATAGTATATAATTTAATATATATATATATATATTCTGAAATTAATTTTAAATTATATAAATATATTAGAAATTAATTTAATATAATTTAACACATAATAATATATTAAAATATTTTATTTTATATATACATAATTTAGTAATACTGATTATTAATGTAAATATAAATAATAATATTTAATATGGGAAATATGTAAAATTTTGTAAAGAATGTATCAGAAGTTTAGTGTCTAACATTCTGGCGTATTGCGCATGCGTATATCGGTCGGGTCGGTCGGTCGGGTCGTTTTGGAATCTCACGCGAGTTCTATACTTTTTCCCCATCCCGCAAAAGTGCTCAACGCCGCTAAAGAAGTTTTCACTTCAATAAATAAATAAATAAATCCATATATCACTAAGTCTTGATCATACTGATTCTTGTATTTGCTTCAATCTTGTCACAGAACGTAAACCACCACCACCCACTCGCCAATGTTTTCTCTTCTATTCTAGCAATGTGTCCCATCCATCGCAATCCCCCCCCTTTTTATGACCCTAAATATGTTTGGAGATGCACTGAAAACATGCAGTCTTCGTCATTTATTATGGTTAATTCAAATAATAATTTACTAATTAATCTCGAATTTAAAAGTGACAAACTTAAATATTGATGTAGAGAGAGTTATATATTTATTAATTTATGTGACTTTGGATGTGGTGCGTTGTCCACTTTTAGTGTAATTGTAACAATAGAGGTTGTTCCATTCTAGATGAATCTACATAAATAGATTAATAAATTTGTAATATAATTAATAATACGAGGGCTGTTTGATAAGTACCCGTGTTTGGCCGGTCTTTAAAACAATTACTGTCAGAATTTCAGACAGATTTATCGAGTAGTTTTGTTTTGATAGATATTGAAAGTCGTCAAGTTCGTGTTTGTTTGCAACCATGGATAAAGAGCAATATCGATCAGTGATTCGATTTCTTTTTTTGGGTGGGAAGACGTGGGAGGAAATCAAAGTGAGGTTGCATGCCGTTTATAAGGACCATGCACCTTCGATGACTACTATCAGATATTGGTTTAATGAATTCAAGCTTGGCCGAACATCCGTTTTTGATGAGGAGGTCGTCCAATTAAGATGACTACGGAAGATATGGTTAAAAAAAATCCACGATATCGTGTTAGCAGATCGCCGGGTGAAGATCAAAGAGATTGCTGACATTGTAAACATCTCAATTGAACGCGTACCAAATATCCTACTCGAAAAATTTGGCTTGAGAAAGCTATCGGCGAAATGGGTGCCGCGATGCTAAATTGAGAAAAAACGGCCCCAATTGGCGAAGAAAAAAGTGCTCTTCCACCATGACAACGAACCAGCTCACTGATCCGCAATCGCCATAGTAAAACTGGTCGAATTACTCTACGAATTGTTGCCTCATCCAGCCTATTCTCCAGATTTGGCGCCATGCGATTTCTTTCTATTTCCAAACATGAAAAAATAGCTCGGCGGAAAGCGAGTCACGTCAAACGAGGAAGTCATCGCCGCAACAGAGGCCTATTTTTCGGAGTTCGAGAAATCATATTTTTTGGATAGCTTGAAAAAGTTAGAATATCGCTGGACTAAATGTATCGAGCTGAAAGGAGACTATATTGAGCAATAAATAAAAAAATATAAAAAAAAACGTTTTCTTGGCTAACACAGGTACTTATCATACAGCCCTCGTAGTATATATACTTCTTTAATAAGATGAATGTTGAATTATTATTTCTCTTTTATTATTTCTTAGTAAAACGTTGTTAGTTATTAATAAGTTACATTTTATTTTAAAAAATATCAGACTTTACAAATAAAAACAAAAATGCTAAAAAATTTTAAAAATATTCATATTTAATTATATTTCACTTGTAAAAATTAATTTTGAATTAATATTTGATTTTCACAATTTTTTCTCAGTAAATTCTTTTAGAACTTCTTGGAATGTTCTAATATATATATACAAGTTAATTAAAAAGTTCTGATCGTTTTTTTCACTCTATTTTAAATGTTTGTTCGATAACTTTAGCCTTGCTTGGCATAAAAATTAGTAGAAGAGATATGTATATGTAGTATGGAGTCATTCTCAAAATAGGTGCCCTAGAGATTAAAGTTCAATTGGAAGATTAACCCGAAAAAATAAAAACATTGCAAGTCAAATAAAACATTGTAACAAAATAGTCGACATAGAAGTCAATAAATGACGATATTTTATATATCTAGACAGGATTAGATATACTTATAATTAGTTATATGTACATTCCTATCGATTTTTTTTTTATTTTTATAAATAAATTAAATGTTTATATCAATTTTATCATAAATTTTATTATAAATATATTTTATAATATACCTGAATATAACAAGTTTAGAACAAACGAGCATAGTTGACGTGAATGAATTACTATTAGACAAATAATAAACAATTAATGAGAAAGAAGAGAATAATTTTAATTTCACAAAAAACTAATAAAGATGATTTTTCTCGAGGATAAAACCAATACAAAGTGCATGATTCGTGGTGATATATAAAAAAATCTCTTCATGTGAAATTTGGTGTTGAAATAACCCTTCCCTTCCTATCGTCGATCGCTAATACTACCACTTCCGGTTTCCGGATTTGCACCAAAAGTTGATCAATTCATCCCACTGATACATTAAGTAAAGATACCAAATTTCATCAAAATCCGTTCAGCCGTTCAGGCTGTACACATCTATACGGATGGACAGACGGACGGACGGACAGACATCATGCTAAAAATACTTTTTTCTGTTTAGAAAATGCATGATTCGTGGAGATATGTAAAAATCTCCACTTGTGAAATGTGGTGTGAAAACAATACCTCCCTTACTATCGTCGGTCGGTAAAAAGGGGGTGGGGGCTTGTGGCACGTTTTTTAAATTTATTTTTATTTATAAGGAATATTTGGAATTAAAAATTGTAGAATTTTCAGTTAAGTGAAAAATCATTTATTTGGAGATACAACTAACATTTCAGCAATCAATTATACTTATCTCAGAATATTGCCAAAATGTTGGTTTTATATCCACTTCACTTAACTGAAAATTCTACATACTTTTATTTAATTTACATATATAATTAGTACACTGGCATTATTCAAAATTGGTAGTTTTCTATCAACTTTTGAGAAATGTAGCTCATACGGAAGAGGGTCATTACCTACAACGTTTTGATTTTTTTTCCTCTAAAGTGACCGTAAAAATAAAAATATATGTTTGATAATTTTTCACATGATTAATAATTGTATAAAACTGCTATATATAGAATTTCAGCTTGATTGATTCGCTGAAAGTACCAGGATTAATTTTTTAACATCGCAAATCTTACGCGCCAACACGTGACGTGGTGTCATCAACAAAGAGCAAAACACGCGCTGGTTTAATAAATATTATTTTTTAATTTTATTTTATAATTTATAATTAATTAAATTTAATTTAAATATAATATATTATGTTATTTATTACAATTCAAATTGCGAGATAGTCGAGTGGAGACACTTCAGCTTATTTATTTTATAAATGTAATCATAAAAATATAGTTACATACACATACCGGAATTCTCTTTAAAAGTAAAATTTAAAAAAAACGCAAAATATATGTATATATATATATACTAATATATATATATAATATATAATTTTTAATTATATATATATATATTAAATCTTTTTTTGTTTTTAAAATAATTTCTTCTCCTTCAAAATTTAAAGAATAATTTAATAATATATATATATATTTATTTATATGTATATAATTTAAAATTTATCAGGAAAAAAATTCTCTTTTTAACTCATTTACAATTCTTAGAAAACCACCTCAAGTCATTTTATGTTTATTTTTTATTAAAATAAAATAAAAAAAAATAAGTTGACCTGTGGCCAGGTCCGAACCGACCGACGGTTTGAAGTAAATTAATTTCCAGCTACAGAAACAATTTCATATAATTTTAATATATCTATTAATGGAATAAAAAACAGATAGGCATATAACATAAATATTTGTAATTTTATTTTATTTAGAATATATATATATGTAAGACTAGGCTGTGACGTCATGAATGGCTGGATGACGTCATATAATTTTAAATTAAGAAAAAACGAATAAAGATGATTTTTCTCGAGGATAAAACCAATACAAAGTGCATGATTCGTGGTGATATATAAAAAAATCTCCTCATGTGAAATTTGGTGTGAAAACAATACCTATATATTAAATCGTTTTTTTTTGTTTTTGAAATAATTTCTTCTCCTTCGGTCGGTAAAAATATGAATTTACTCTTACAAAAAATAATAATTAATTATATTATTCATTTTCTTTTTTATTTTTTATTTTTAAAATTTAAAATATATAATATATAATTAATATATATGTAATTAATTTTAAGCAATGTTAATAAAAGTAGCTGGGCTTGGACAGCACAATTCGGTTGTTATTTTTTCCGATAAGCAAGTCTGCCAATTCCCATGAAATTGATAAGAAATAAATTATAAAGAAAAATATTTATATTATTAAATTTGTTAATTTTATTTAGTTCCATTTGTTTTGGTGAACGTGAATGAACGCCAACCGCTAAGCTAATTGAGAAGACTTATTAATAGGTGATTAACAACAACTATTTTAATAAATTTATATGTATATAATTAATTAGTATTAATTAGTATTTTGTGTTTATATATATATTTTGATTATACAAATACAAAATGAATTGGATTGTAGCTAACAGTTTTGTTTTCCTCGTTAAATCATATTCGAATAATCATTGATATAATAATTTCATTACATTTCACTTATCAACATTTCAATGTTATATAAGAATATTTATATAAAAATCCCTATCCTGTACTACAAGCATCCAACTCCTATTTTTCTAATTCTCACATGTCCCTTCCTACATTATACACCCACCACGTCTTTGGTCTTCCAAGCGGACGTTTCCCAATCGGTTTCTTCACAATTATATTTTCCCCTAGTCTGTCATCACCCATTCTTGCTACGTGTTCTGCCCATCGCAATCCTCTTGATTTTATTACTCTATCTATGTCTGGACATGCATAGAGGTCATACAATTCCAAAGTATGCAGTCCCAGTGACCTCATCCTTCTTTGGCCAATAAATGTTGCTAAGAATTCTATTTTCAAATACTCTAAATCTACTCCCGCCTTCCAGGCTCATAGACCATGCCTCACACCTATATAAAACCTACAAAATAATTGTTTTTACTATCTCGCCAGAGTATTGCGATCACGAAAATTTTCGATGTTTTTATACGTTTTGAAGGTCCCCGAGTCATTCTCTCTCTCTCTGTATGTGTGTGTGTGTGTGTGTGTGTGTGTGTGTGTGTGTGTCGACAAGAGTACGCAAAAACGGTTTGAGCTAGAATAATGAAATTCGGTACAAGGGCATTATTCAAAATTCGTAGTTTTCTATCAACTTTTGAGAAATGTAGCTCAATCGGAAGAGGGTAATTTAAATATAATAGATGTGTTAATTAATCCAATCTAAATTTGCGAGATAGTCGAGTGGAGACACTCCAGATTTTTTCCTCTAAACTGGACGTAAAAATAAAGATATTGGTATGTTTGATAGTTCTTCACATGATTAAAAATTGTATAAAACTGCTATATTTAGAATTTCAGCTTGATTGAATCCCTGAAAGTACCGGAATTAATTTTTTAACACGTTGACTGCTAATCACGCGCCAGCACGTGACGTGGTGCCATCAACAAAGAGCCAAACACGCGTTGGTTTAATAAATATTATTTATTAATTTTAATTTATAATTTATAATTAATTAAATTTAATTATGAGAAATGTATCAGTGTTGATGAAGATTACGTTGAAAAGTAAAGTTTTTCTTGGTCAAGCCGGAAACTTTTCACGCCACCCTAAATAATTTACATACTCCAAGTTATCTTTTATGATAGTAGTATATTTTCTCAATATCTATTTTAGTTTGCTACTTTTTATTTACACTTCTTTTAATGTGACTCTTTGTTGTGGTTTTATTTTCTTTTTTTGTGTGTGTGTTCTATAAGCCTTTGGTATATTTCGTTGGAGTGGGAAATTTTCTGTTGGGCAATTGACCCAAAACCTTGCATTTGATACGCTATGCGCCTCTGTTGTTATGAACATTGGGTGTTTTTTTTTTGTTCTTTTTTCATTTCATTTTTTGTTAAACAATTGTGAATAATTAATCCTGATCGTGCTTTTTTCTAATTCTATGTTTTTAAGCAAAATCCTACAACAACACCATTTAAGCACAAGGGGAATGTTCTGAAAATCGAGTTTTGAGCTCTCATTATCAATGCTATTTGGTTGAGGTGGGATGGTTGCCTTTTTTTTATTATTTTGTCGCGCCCCTGAATATATAACATTTTTACTTATGGCTCTCAGTTAAACTTGAGAGGGTTGTACTTGGCAAGCAAACGCACCACTACCAACCTAGAAGCGCGCATCATTTTTTTTTTTTTTTTGTTTTTTTTTTGTTTTATTTTTAACATTAACCATAAATTATTTTAAATATTTTTATAAAATAAATCTGTGAAATTTTTAATGGAATATGGTCTGTTGAACGCACGAACTCTTATCTAGTTAGTACAAATCAACATCAAAATTTTTTTAATTGATGATAATTTTGACCTTTATTTTTCAAAATAATCTCACTTTTGAAATAAATAACAACTCTTTTTATTTTAAATGATGAATTTTCAAAAGAATTAATAAGAGTAGTTTTATTATTATTAATATTATTACTATCTCGCCAGAGATAGTATTGCGATCACGAAAATTTTCGATGTCGAGATTTTGATGTTTTTATATGTTTTGAAGGCTCCTGAATCATTGTCACCAAGGTCTAGAAAAATGTCTGTGAGAGTGTATGTGTGTAAGATTGCGCAAAAACAGTTTGAGCTACAAGTTTTGTTTTTCAATAATTTTAATAAAATGAATTTTTAAATAATATAATTTATTACTTATTTATTTATTTCGATTTCTAGATCTTAAATTTTATTCAGGTACATTTTTACTATCTCTAGTATTGCGTTCATTAAAATTTTCCATGTTGAGATTTTGATGTTTTTATACGTTTTGAAGGTCCCTGAGTCATTTTCACTTAAGGTTGAGAAAAATGTCTGTGTGTATGTCTGTGTATGTATGTAGACAAGATTACTCAAAAACTGTTTGAGCTAGAATCATGAAATTTGGAACAAGGGCATTATTCAAAATTTGTAAAGCTTTTCTATCAACTTTTGAGAAATGTAGCTCAACCGAAAGAGGGTCATTACCTACAACGTTTTGATTTTTTTTCCTCTAAAATGACCGTTAAAATAAAGATATATGTTTGATAATTTTTCATATGATTAAAAATTGTATAAAACTGCTATATATAGAATTTCAGCTTGATTGAATCTCTGAAAGTAGCGTAATTAATTTTTTAACAATGCACGAGACGTGGTGCCATCAACAAAGAGCCAAACATGCGCTGGTTTAATTAAATATTATTTATTAGTTTTAATTTATAATTTATAATTAATTAAATTTAATTTAAATATAATATATTATGTTATTTAATCCAATTCAAATTGCGAGATAGTCGAGTGGAGACTCTCCAACTTATTTTTATTATTATCTATCTATCTATCTATATATATAAAAGGCAATGTCTGTGTGTCTGTGTGTCTGTGTGTCTGTCTGTCTGTCTCTTATAGACTCAAAAACTACCCGTCCGATTACGGTGAAACTTTCAGGGATTGTTGTGGGCATACCAAGAAAGGTTTTAGTGTAGTTAAATCCAAAATTAATTTATCCAAAATTAATTTAATTAGTAATATATTGCTAAAAGTCTGTAGTGTCACAAAACTATCGACAGATGGCGCTACATATAATTTTCAAAATTCAAATATTTTAAATTTTTTTTAAACTTAATATTTCTAACTTTGTATTACAATACAATAATGAGACGGAATTGTTGTGTGTTAAATTAGATTTTATAAATTGAAAACCATTAGTTATACTCTTAAGTTATTTAGTTTTATTGATCACATATCTGGAAAAAATCATCTTCATTAGTTGTTTTTAATTTAAATGTATATATGTGACGTCACAGTTACCTCCTTTTAGATATATATCTATTCTTAAAATAAAATTAAAAATATTTATATTATATTCATATATATGTAAAATAATAATCTCTATAAAATAAGAGAATATACTTATTCCGAAAACTGTTAATTAAAATGTAATAACTATTAACAATTAATAAAGTAGAAATAATTTTCGAACAAATAAAAATGTAATAATTATTAACAAAAAAAATAAAAAATAAAAATAAATTATTAACAAAATAAGTTGACCTGTGGCCAGGTCCGAACCGACCGACGGTTTGAAGTAAATTAATTTCCAGCTACAGAAACAATTTCAAATAATTTTAATATATCTATTAATGTAATAAAAAACAGATATGGACATAACATAAATATTTTTAATTTTATTTTATTTGTAATACATATGTAAGACCAGGCTGTGACGTCATGAATGGCTGGGTGACTTCATATAATTTTAAATTAAGAAATATTCGTGGAGATATGTAAAAATCTCCACATGTGAAATTTGGTGTGAAAACAATACCTCCCTTACTATCGTCGGTCGGTAAAAAATAAAAATAAAAATGTAATAATAAAAAATAAAATTTCAATTATATTAATTTAATAAATTATTATTATTATTATTATTATTTTCACGTATTAAACGGTATAGGGTGACCCAGCCAGTAGTTGAACCCCTTCCAGTAGTTGAACAAATTACCAAAAATCCGCCAAAATCTCAAGAGGAAACATGCTTGGAACGTGAAATTTTATTTTATTTTTAAGTTGTTATGTTGTCACAACTGAAACACCTATATTCTGCTGCACGTGACTTAAGTACTCAGAGATATTATTTTTTTTCTCAAATGAAATGCTTGTTTTTACATTCACGACTAGTCTACTGAAAATACGGTAAGTAAAATTAATCCACGTGCATCCTAGTCATTTTTAGAGATATTTTTACCAAATTGGTCTTAAATTAAAGCTAAAGGACTACATTTTGAAGCATGATATTAAGGTATAGATATTTTTTATTTTTTAGAGCTCTAAACTGACTGTTCAACTAATGGCACTGTTAAAATGCACAAATTCCAGTAATTGAACAGTGGTGAACGTTGCCCGCCATCGAAGATCACCAGACTGTGAATGTTCAATCCCTCTTATATCTTGAATCCCTCTTCCCCAAGGGTAGGCCTGAAGAATTTAGAAAAGTGCAGGGGAAGAGTGGGAGGGTAATATTGAGGCCCGTGAACTGTTTCAGTTTTGGAAAAGGCTTCGGAGCAAATGTCTTAATGAAACTCAGACAAATGGCCTTTTGTCTGAGTGTATTGAAAAAGAGCCCGAAATTAATCATAATTTTGATGCCTCACCTTCAGCATTGAATGTTAGTGCAATCCAAGCGACACTTTCAAGACAAACGGACTCGCCTAAAGTAAAGTAAAGTAAAACCAGGAATCTGTATGCAGTAACGGGACTCGACTCCCAAAGCAATTTCGTATCAAAAGTTTAAAAAATTTTAAAAATATTTTTAATTTTGTATCTTATGTGTATATTGCCGATAGGTGTTTGTATGAAATAAATAAATAAATAAATATATGTATTATTGTTATTATTATTATTATAATTTAAACATTGAGCAATGTTTGGAATGTGAATCAGTCTTGTATTGTGTTATGAGTGCTCAAGCTATACGCCTAGATATTTGTTAATTCGTTTTGGATGTGTACCTAAACTTAAAATAAAAAAAAAACTATGAAATAACGGGTGTTCAATTACTGGAATATCGAGCGTTCAAAAACTGGACATGTCTGTTCAACCACTGGGATAAAATCATAAAAAATGTTGTGAATTTTTTTTTGCTTTTTATTTTTCAGTTAAGCACTGTTTAATATTTTTTTTAATAACTACAATAATAAAGCTTTGTTAAAAATCCATTAGCTTAGTTTTACGGCTAATAGTATAGAACTTACAACAGGATCCGTGGTAAACTGGCTTTATTTGTTCAACTACTGGCTGGGTCACCCTATTATTATTTGTAATAATTCCAATAAAAATAAATAAAAATAAAAACCAAAAAAAAAGTGCAATTAAAACTAAAATTTCAATTATATTCATTTAATACATTATTATTATTATTATTATTCAGTTATCATATACGTAGATAAGTATGCAGACACACATGCAAATATTGGGAAACATCCGGTGGAAGACCAAAGATCAAGGTGGGTGGACAATGAAGGAAGGGACATGGGAGAGATGGGACAGGGTAGGATTTGGTTGTAGCTCAGGATAGGGACTCTTAGAGAAAAGTGGATGCTGCGGCTAAGAACTTTCGAAAACTGTATAGACACAGAGTTAGATAAATATAACATATACAATAATAATATATAATTAATTTACTGATTAAATTAAACTATATATTTTCTAAGAAAACAAATATATGTCTTATCTACTTATACTGATTGAAACAAAATGGATGAAAACCTTTTACATACAGACTTTCAACCAAATACTACACTCGGGGGTACAGGGGGCGGAGCCCCCGTCTAGGTGTGAAGAGCGCCTGGAAGGCGCTCTGATCAGCTAGTTTTCTATAAATATACATCTTTTATATCAACGTTGCGTTTTAGACCAATAACATTTTTTTGGCTCGTTAGATTCACCACACTTTTACCAATTAAATTTATTTTATATTGGTAAAAATAGTTAAAACCAATGTATTTAAAAATAATACTTTATATAAAAAAAAAACTTTTTTAAAAAACCACGTTTTTAACGCACTAAAAAGAAGAAAATAATTTTTCTGAAACCCCATAGGTACTGACATTACAAACAAGAGATATGATTTGAAGAAAATTTTCTATAACGTAAAACGTGGGGCGCAACTATGGCTAAAATATTCTGTATCGTATAAAAATTTATAAATAAATGTTATTAGGTACAAATTAATAGGATAAATGAATTCATATTTTAATTAGCTTCAAAAAGTAAAGCTTATAACTTATCGAAATTTTTAAAAGAGGTAAATTTAATTTATGAAAAGATTACCTTTAGATTACTAATAATATTCACTTTTAAAAAATTCTGATAAAAAATGACATCCTAACAATATTCTGGTAAATAATATAAGAAATTTAACTTGAAGAAATCTAAAACTAAATTTTGCTACTGCAAAACTTCTAGCAAATATTTAATATTTATGTTAATAAAATTTCTAAAGTGTAAATTGAAGATGTTTATTTAATATTAAGGAATTAATTTTCCAAAAAAAATTTACATTAATAAAAGTATTCTGTTGGATTACTAATAATATTCCCTTTTACAAAAAGTCTGGTAAAAAATATAAAACTTAAAATATAAATCCATGGATATTGAAATAAATTAATCAAAGAAATTATATTGCATTTAAAAAATTTATTATTATTTGCGCCCCACGTTTTACGTTATAGAAAATTTTCTTCAAATCATATCTCTTGTTTGTAATGTCAGTACCTATGGGGTTTCAGAAAAATTATTTTCTTCTTTTTAGTGCGTTAAAAACGTGGTTTTTTAAAAAAGTTTTTTTTTTATATAAAGTATTATTTTCTACTTTTTAGTCTTCATATATTGCAATCGATTTCACTTGACCTATACTACTTTTAAGTTTTTTGATTGACTTTAATAGTCATGAAATACTATTATCCTGAAAGTAATAAATTTAAATTGAATTATAAAGAGAAATTTTTAAATTTGTCATATTTTAATTCTTTATTGCCTAAAACTCATCATAAATTTAAATTTTGTTTTCTAAATTACAGTACAAAACATTAATATACCTTCTTTCAAATTTATTTACATTTTAAATATTATACATATTATATTATTCTTTTAACGGGTTTTTAACGGTTTTTTTCAAATTTAAATATTTACACTTTTTGTTTTGATTTTCCCATACAAAATTATATTCATTAATTATGCTCTAATTAAACACTTGCAAGCTACGAATTATTATTGTATTATTGTATTGTCATCCAGAATACATTACTCTGAAAAGTTTCAGAGCGATTGGATGACTGGAAGTGGTCGAAATTTCGATTGCAAGATTTGACCCGAACAGATAAATAAACAAACAAACAAACAAGAAAGCAAGCTAAGAAAAACGTGGTAAAATACACTCAGTTAGCAAGAGTGCTAATGATGACTTGGTGAGATGCAGAGAGCAAATGATAGCTGAAAGAAATTGAGGGTGGCGTTTAAGTCGAAAAAAGGTGTGTCGAAACAGGCAACCAATCAGAAGACCCGTTAAGTAAAAATAAGAAGAGGGGAGTTTGAACCTTTTTTCTACCTCCCTATTATATTTTTTCAATATTTTGATTTTATTAATTTTTTATCTCTCTTTGTAAAGACGAAATTATAACTTTAAAATGATTTTAAATGTAATCAATCAAAAGTCAGAAATTATAATTTAAAAAAATCAAAATTCTTCATAAAAAAAAAATGGCTTTTTATTTTTTCTAATACATTTACCGTGTATATAATATATAGAGATTCTTTATTTCATTAGATTGAATATTATTTATTAGTAATTCATTTAATAAATATCTAATCGTTATTTGAAATTTATTTAATTATTATTTTAGAATTTATGATGCTTAATCCAAATTTAATTCGCAGCATGGAACATACGATCAGGACTGTCATTTAGTTGGAGGGGAGCGACCTGAACATTTTTTCAAACTTCTTATTTAAACGGATTTTAATATTTTGATTATTATTATTAATTAATGTATTATATTTGCATCCCGTCTCGTTTTTGTATTAGATATTGTATCAATATTTTTTATATTTAAAATATTTTAAAATTTTTTAATTAATTTCGAAAGAAAATTAAAAATATATTTATACAATTTTTGCTAGTATAATAAAATAAGATCTAATGAAATATATTTATTTTTATCGTCAATTCACAATGTGTCATTTATTATATTATTAATTTGTGAAATGATTACAAATTTTATGTAAAATCCATTCTCTATTCGTTTAGATCAAAAATAATATATTTAATATTTAATATATTGAATATATTTAATACATACTAGAATCAACTCTTGAATATTTTTTTAAACAAGCGGACTATGGACATCTGTATTATTTATTTTTAATGTTTTGACAAAGTCCCTTTTGTTGTTTTCTTCTTTTGTATTATGTATTGAGAAAGGTAAGTTTTGGAAAGGGCCTTTTGTTGTATTATTATTGTTTCTCCTTTTTAAGTTAACAAAATACAAATATTCATTAATTATGCTCTAATTAAACACTTGCAAGCTACGAATGTGTTATTTTATTGTATTGTCATCCAGAATACATAACTCTGAAAAGTTTCAGAGCGATTGGATGACTGGAAGTGGTCGAAATTTCGATTGCAAGATTTGACGCGAACAGATAAACAAGAAAGCAAGCTAAGAAAAACGTGGTAAAAAACTATATTCTTTAGATAATATTAGTTTATATACGGATCCCGGGAGCAATAACACCTTTCCTGCGTGGTTATACTCGTATAAGTTGTCCACCCCTGTTTTAGATATTTAGTTTCAAATTAAAATAAAATAAAATAAAATTTTCTATCGTTTAATACGAATATTAGCATGTATAGATTATAATTCTGATGATTTCATTAATCCTAAAAATTTAATAAATTCATTTGCTTATCTTATCTTTTTATACTAGAAAAAATTATATATATATATATTTATATTTTTGAGATATTAAACCTCTCTTAGGTTTTTTTTGAAATTCACACCATAGATAATATTTATAAAGAAAAATCGATTTGTATTGGTTTCAGCCTCGGAAAAAATCAAATTTGTTAGTTTTTTCTTAATTTAAAATAGTAAATTTAAATGACGTCAGCAACTTCGTCAGACAGCCCTTACTTAAATACAAAATGTTTATTTTAATAATATTTTGTAATCAAATTACATAATTTATATTATGTTATATCCCCAGGCCATACTTATGTCTTTTTGTGACTATTTTTTTTTAATTTATTTTCTTTTAAATTTAAATTATTTGAGCGGTGGCTCGGTGAACCATGTACTACATATTTTCTAATAGTAATCAAACGAAATAAGTATTTTTTATTTCACTTTTTATATATATACTTACTTTTACTTTTAGTAAATAAAGCGGGAACATCAGTTAATTGACGTAATCGAGATAACTATTGTTCCTAAACTAAAATTATGCTGATAATCATTTTTCTGTACTCAATTTATCACTAATACCACTTGCAAATCATATTTATGTTAACAATAAATTATGTTTACCAGTGACGACACAAATATTACTATTGATCTTTTGTTCGCAAAAATGAGATAACCCGCGTTGCGGCAATGATTCAAGTGTAAATTGAATTTATTAAAAAATTAAATTAAAATGGAGATTAATTAATTATATACTAAATAATTAAAATTATATTCATTAAATAAACGCATATTAAAGGTATTTCTTTTCCAAAAGCAGATAAACAGTCTCAATTTGGTTTTTTTTTATTGTCAAGGATCAGGTTCAGTTGCAAACTTCTTTTGTTCCTTTTAACTTAAAATTAAGGGTTCTTAATGATTTGTCTTTTATAATGTCTTGTGCGGCGGCTTTTTTTTTCTTTTAGAAAAAGAATCCCTCCATTTCCAAGATTTTTCCACTTTTGTGAAAAGATACTTATAATTATTTTCTTTTTTTTATTCGACATAATAGAAAATTATTCGTATCAATTTATTTATTTTGACTTAATAATATACAGGGTGTTTCAAATAATAAACTTTACAACTTGTAAAGTCATTTTTGAAACACTCTGTACTCTTTCTTCTTATATTATGTACTACAAGCCGTTCATTAGTAAGTATAAAATACGAGGTGTGTTCAAACGATTTTCGGTATGGCCATCAGCTCGTTTTTCGATTCCGACTTTATCTCATCCATTGTGGCAAAACGCTTAATTTTCATCGGCCTCTGCAGTTTTGAGAATAGGAAAAAGTCACAGGGTGCCAAATCTGGTGAACACGGTAGTTAAGGCATGATTACGGTGTTGTTTTTGGCCAAAAAATCATGAACAAGCAATGATGTGTGAGCTGGTGCATTATTCCATTTGTTTTTCCACAATTACGATCGTTTAAGCCGTATTGCGTTACGCAAACGTTGCATCACTTCCTTGTAGTATTCCTTATTGCGTTAAAAAGTAAAAAATCGAAGAACACACAAAAACGTATCTAAATATTTCATTTATCAAAAACAAACTACTAATCCAAAATGGCTGATAATATCAATATATGAGAAACATATGTGTACCAACATAACAAAAAAAAAGAATTCGATAATCGAATGTACACAGTCCGAAAAAATTCAAACTTCACAGAACTTGAACAGAACTCATATATTATTTTTCTTCTTTGTTGTTTTCTTCTTATCAGAAGTTGGGTGGACTTAACTCCATGCTCCCACAATTTTTATTTTGTGGAGCACCCTTCTCCATCTGGGGCGATCGCGAGCCTCCACAGTCGCCTTTCCGAGACCAGCGCCAACACCTTCGTGAACCCTCCACTTGTCTTTGGATAACGATCCGTTCAAATTCATCATTGATGCGGGTAAGATGACCAAAATATCTCATGACCCTTGTGAGCACAATACTCGATAGCCGCAGATCAGCCCCTACCTCACCAAGAATCGAGATGTTTGTTTGACGCACTGTCCAGAGGACTCGTAACATCCTCCTCCAACACCATAGCTTGAAGGCATCTATTTTTCTGCGGTTGACTTGCTTCACTGTCCACGTTTCTGATGCATATAGCATGAGGAGAAAACCAGCGATTCGACCAGGGCCCCCAGTCCTTAGAAATCGGTGAAACCATTTTTTTTTTAATATGATGTCTCTATGTTGCACCGCTAAGAGGCGCTGCAGGCGCATAACCGATAACTCTGCATGCAAAAACCAGGCAAAAACATACAATTTTTTCAATTAGTAACTGCCTGCACTCGCAGGGTGGCGCCAAAAACTTTGTTTCAGCAAAAACAATAGAGTTTACTAGTTAGTCTTATAGATGGTCTGCGGATTCGACTAAAACATTTTTTTTATTGGTGGTTAAGCTGTTGTAAGTAATATTTAGTAAGCAGAAATAATCTGGGTGATAGCATTCTCTCGCTTTTTCAATTTTGAGTCTTATGTTTAGAATTTGTTCTCGGGTTCCTTTTCCTTTTACAAAACCAGTCTGATTTGGTGGAATCTGCCAGGCAATATAATTCAGTCTATTTATGTATAATACTATAATATAATATATTACTAAATATGAAATAATTTCAAAATCAACATTTGAAATTTCCTTCTAGTCAACAATGCTTCCGATGAATAATCAATTAAAATGCGCATAAATAAAAAATATAATTAACGTTTAATCAAACAAAATGTTAAAATTCAAAATAGTTTTAATGGAATTTTAATTTTTCTAAATATTTAATGTGCAAATTTAAATACCAAGTTGAAATAAATCAGATTTTATTAAATTAGAATATTTCTTTTTTTTTAAATATCAATTTTTGTTTTATATTTTCATTAAATTCATATATTATTAAGTTACAACTATTTATGTATAATACTATATATATATATATATATTTTATTATATATTTTTAGTATATATTTTCATCTTATTATTTTATATTATATTTTATTAAATATAAATATTTTATTTTTTTTTAAGAGAATTATTTGGAAAAATTGAGAGAACGGGACTCGCCAGCACAATTTGGACTTTGCTGTTATTATAATCGAGTGATAAGCAAGTCGGCCAATTCCATGAAAAGGAATTAAAATAAAATTAAAAAAGAAAAAATAGAATTTCTTTAGTTTCTAATGAGCAGTGATCAGGTTAAGACGCCAAGCTGGTGGAGTAAACCTTACAAGGTAAGAAATACATTTTTTTAAAATTAATTATACATTTTAATATTTCTTTCTATCTATTATATAATATCTAATAGTTTATAAAGTATAAATTATTTAAAATTAATAAAGTTTATATATGTATTATATATATATTCGGCATTCTTCACACCTAGACGGGGGCTCCGCCCCCTGTACCCCGAGTGGTACATAGTATTTTGTTGAAAGTAGTAAAAAGTTTTCATCCATTTTGTTTCAATCAGTATATTACATAAAACATTCATTTCTTTTTGTGTTCTTATTTAAAATATATTTTAATTTAATTAGTAAATTAATTATATATTAGCGGACCAGTGTGAGAGCCCTCACAAGCAAAGAAATTGAAAAATATTATTATAAGATATAAGAGGCATCACAAATGACGTTAAAAATAATAAAAATTAAGAAAAAAATTATTTTTTCACTTTTCTCAAAAAGTATTTAGTATTTTCCAATGAATTTCACGCTATTAATAGATTAGTCCGATGGCTATCCAATGGCCATCGGACCATTTAAGCCAGTTTGATTTCAATCAATTTGAGTGAGTGTCCATGGTTGATATTTATTAATTACCTTTTTTATAAATAATTAATATATTAGTCTGATTCCATTTTTGGGATATATCATCTTGGTATTTATTATCTCGTCAGAGATGGTGATCACGAAAATTGTTGATGTCGATATTTTGATGTTTTTATACGTTTTGAAGGTTCCTGAATCATTTTCACTGTGTATGTATGTAGACAAGATTACGCAAAAACGTTTTGAGCTAGAATAATGAAATTTGGTATACGGGCATTATTCAAAATTCGTAGTTTTCTAATTTAGTCTAATAGTTTATTAATTTTTATTTCAAAGCCTCTCCCCCTCCCCCCATGAATTCATGGATTTCCTCTATTAGATTATTCTTTATTATTATAATAATTTTCTTCATATAGATTTTCCAAAAAATTCGGTGCTATACTTATTACATTTTTACTAACTCGCCAGAGATAGTATTGCGATCATGAGAATTTTCGATGTCGGGATTTTGATGTTTTTTTACGTTTTGAAGGTCCCTGAGTCATTTTCACTAAGTTTGAGAAAAATGTCTGTGTGTGTGTGTATGTGTGTATGTAGACAAGATTATGAAAAAACGGTATGAGTTAGAATCATGAAATTTGGTAGACAGGCATTAATCAAAATTCGTAGTTCTCTATCAAATTTTGAGCAATGTAGCTCAACCGGAAGAGCGTCATTACCTGCAACGTTTTGATTTTTTTTCCTCTAAAGTGACCGTAACAATAAAGAAATATGTTTGATAGTTTTTCACATGATTAAAATTGTATAAAACTGCTATATATAGAATTTCAGCATGATTGAATCGCTGAAAGTAGCAGAATTAATTTTTTAACACTTCAAATCTCACGCGCCAACACGTGATGTGGTGCCACCAACAAACAGCCAAACATGCGCTGGTTTAATAAATATTATTTATTAATTTTAATTTATAATTTATAAGTCGTTTTAGGTATATTATTCATAAGAAAAAAGAACCTAGATTGAGAATTGATTTTGGTATATAGTGTATAGTATGATTAGTATTATATGAATTTTTTATTATATATTTACCCTCCCCTTTTTTAATATGATTAATTATTAACATTGATTAATTTATTTATAGTTATGAGATGAAAATATTATTTAATTGTTCTGTCTATTATAATGAAGAGTAAGTGCTTCTGTTCTGTGCTTTTCACAACCTCTTAAACATCAATGATAATCCAGGAACGGATCAAATATTAGAAAATTGATACTGAATCTACGCATTGCGTATATCAATCAAGTTTTCTTTACATTTCTATTTTTCTGATAATATATCATTAGAAATATATATATACAGTAGAAGTCCGATAATCCGGCACGTTCGGGACCTGCTCGGTGCCGGACTACCGGAAATTCCGGATTATCGGGCGGTAATTATAAGAACAATTAGGTTAATAATTAAACTAAAAATACAGTATGCAAATACATACAACAAAGTTTATTTTACATTTCATATAATGTATGTACACGTACTGTAAAAAATATTTCACTTTATAACGGAATTTTGTAAATTAAACCACATATTGATATTTGTTATTGTAAATTTATTCAAAAAATACAAACATATACACAACGTTTCGATTGCTGCTTCTGCAATCGTTATCAAGCGACTGCACTGTTCGAGCGTCCAGTGACAAGTGACCAATGATCATTAATATAAGACCAAAGTCACCAACCAGATGGCGCTCTGAACGTGCTTACAATTTCAAAATTACAGGAGAAAAAATAATTATTCTTAACAATTAAATTAAAAATTATAAACAAATCGTGAACAACAATTATTTTATTAATTTTACATTATTTATTAAATTAATATTAAATTAAGCAAGAGATATTGGCGGGAAGCAAGCCAGTTGTATTTGGCGCGAATTCAAACCAGTGTTGCCAAAAGATGATTCTCAACAAATGGAAAGTGATGAAATATAATTATCTAAACAATAAAGTCGCTAAGTCCTAAAAAATAATAAAATTGATGATTAATAAATAATTTTAATAATTTTCAATTCACAAGATCCCAAATTTGATTTATTAAGAGGCCTTTGTCCTTGTTCATATTATTCTTATTTTTCATCAATTCCAGGCTCTCTTTAATCTTTCTTTTCCAATAATTCTGTTCAATGTGTAGAATTTTTGTTGAATCAAACTCCACCACATGACCAGTAGTCAACACATGCTCAGCAATAGCGGATTGATTGCAATTTTTCAACCTCATTGCTCTGCTATGTTCATTGATCCTGGTTGATACTTTTCTGCCTGTTTCACCAATATAAACCATCCCACACTCACACGGCACTTCATATACGCCTGCATTCTCCAATTTAATATGGTCCTTTAGTCTTGTTGTGAGAGAAGACATCTTTAAAAGAGGTTTGAATACAACTCTGAGGCCACACTGTTTTAATACATGGCTTATTCTGTCCGTAGTCCCTCTAAAGTACGGCAGAGTAATCAAACCTGTGTATTCAATGGATGGTTCCGATCGCAATCGTTTAGTGCCATTAAAAATGCTTTCTATCTTTCCTTTCGAGAAACCATTCAGTAAGAGAGTCGATTTCAACCGATTCTCCTCTAACGTAAGGTTACTTGGGGAGCATATTCTAAGAGCCCTTTGGTGTAAAGTTTTTACTATGCCTGAAATTTGTGCGGGAGTTCTCCAGGGATTCCCGTTGAAACCTAAGTTGTGGCTCAGATATGTGGATGATATTCTAATCATATGGCCACATGGTAATAAAAGCCTGACTGAGTTTACGGCCCACACCAACACGATCCATCCCAATATTAAACTCACCATCGAGAGAGAATCAAACAAAACCCTCCCCTTCCTAGATGTTTTAATCACAAGAAACCTAACTAATCTTTCTTACGATATTTACAGAAAATCTACACATACGAACCGATATTTGCATGCCAGTTCACATCATCATCCCGCACAAATTTTTGGCGTTTAGTATAAAATTTATTTCTAATGATATGGAAATCAATAATTTCTGAAGCACTGTAGCTAGTCACAGTCGGCATTTAACAGGCCTTGAATAAAAGACCTTCTATAAAAGCATTTAAAATTTTGAATAACCCCTTGGTCCATGGGTTGAATCAAAGATTTTATGTTAAGTGGGAGCAGAGTAGCAACAATATTCCCAGAAACTTACTCATCTACTGGCAGGTGGGCTTTGCAATTACCCAAAAGAAGGATGGCTTTAGTATCTTCTGGTAGACCAAGGCTTTTGAAGGATTTCTTGACCTCAGGCACAAAGTGGTGAAAAAACAGTCTTTAAAGAACACGCAGTCACCCACGCATTTGATTGAGTATCGTATTGGACAGGCAACTGTGCATTCTTAAAAGCCGTGGGTTTTGAAGATTTACCTATCACAAAAGGGGAATAGCTCTCGAGCGTTTTTATTTGCTTTAAAGACACACTTTTGGAGAAATCCAAAATTTTTACAATTTTCAGGAGCGATGCCGGACTATCGGGCATTCCGGACTGTTGGATGCCGTACTAATGGACTTTTACTGTATTTATTTAGATTTAGATTCATCAAAAATTAAATTTTATTTAATAGATTATTTTTTTAATAATTATTATTATATCATTGAAGAAATAAAATTATAAAGCGTATAAAACTTAGGTCTCCAATAACTAACATTTATAACTAATAATATTCGAATTATAATTCTATATAATAAAACTCTATAAGATATAATAATCAGAAAACAAATCAATAGACACTGATAAAGTTGAATCAGATTGATAAAATTGTAAATGAATTTGAGTACATCGAAACATTCTGAAGGGTAACGGGTGGTTTCTTTTCTGAAATTCCGATAGAAAAGATTTCTACTTCAGGGATTGGCGTCCCTGCCCTCACGTGAGCTCATGATTTCTTCCCCGTCGTCTCCCTTGGAGGAATCATGTCTTTTACCATTAGATTCCTTGATATATCTATTTCCTTACTATCCTCTCCCTTTATTTGATAAAAAAAATTCATTTTATTTGGATGAAGGAGAATACCTATCATAGATTCATTATAAAAGAAAAAAAATATAAATCTTCATTCTTAAAGGAGGCTCTGTGAAGAGCCTCCTATATATATGCCTCCTATATATATTTGAATTAACCCCCCGAAGGGGGATTAATTCAAATATATCCAGATTACGTCAATGTTTCGATTAGCAAAACCCCGTAATTGACGAGTGAGACATGTATTATAACTGCCTCTGAGAGAACCCACCTCTCAACCTATTAGAAAATTTGGAACTCCTATTTATTGAACTCTTTGGAGAATTAGCAGAAACAGCTCTATTCAATTGGATTCAGTTTATACAAATTAATAACAAAATTTCATAAAAAATGAATAAAAGTAAAAAGATACAACAGAATTTTCACCAGATTTTCAATAAAATGGATTTTTCGTGAAATATAAATGAAAATTACAATTAATTTTTATTTGGTATCATGTTTACACTTGAAATAAACATTTTCTGATAACAATATATAAAACGCATATCAAAATACTCGTTATTCAATGTAGATTCATTTTCACTAGCATTATATAATTTTATGATGCTTCCTTAATTAAATATTAATTATTGAATTTTGACAGATGCAATGTGATTTCGGCTGCCATGTTGAATGACGTCGAATCTTTTGATTCATTATATTAAATGATTATTCTTTGCATATCTCTTCTCTCAATACAAGATTATTTTTGATTCTTGTATTTCTTGTATTTTAACTATTTCCATAATCATTTTTCTTTGTTTAATCAATAAATGAATAAATTGTTTGCAATGTATTGCTTATGGGGTGATTTTTCGTAGCCTTCAAGTGAATATCTTTCCTTTGTTTTTGCTAGTTGATAAGACAGTCGCATCGGATTGGACTATGACTACTAATTCTTTTGTCTCAGTTCAAATCTTACAATTTGTTTATTTTTTATAATTTTATTTTTTAATAAAATAATTATAAATGTTAATATAATATTATTTAAATTACTATTTCTATTTTTGTGATAATATCATTAGATTTATAAAAAATAAAATTTTATTTAATAAATTATTTATTTATTAATATATTATAAATATCATCTATTTTATAATTTATATATTTTATTTAATAAATATCCGATTCTTAGTAAATGATTTCCAGTCAATATTCTTTTTTAAATTAATAAATATAATAAATTATTATTATAATACACACACACACACACACATTAAATAATATTATTTTGTCTATATATATAAAAAAAGGTTTTTGTCTGCACATTGCTCAGAATTTAAAAATTTTTGCATATCTTCGCGTTTCATGACCTCTAGAATCCAAAAGTGACTTTAGAATTTTTCACGTCTGTCTGTCTGTCTGTCTGTCTGTCTGTCTGTCTGTCTGTCTGTCTGTCTGTCTGTCTGTCTGTCTGTCTGTCTGTCTGTCTGTCTGTCTGTCCGGAAAATTACTATTTTATAGACTCAGAATTGGCTGAACCGATTTCTTTGAAATTACATCACAATATTCTTATATACCTCTAGAGTAACATAGGCTATACATTTTATTAATATCTTATCAATAACCGCAGAAATTAATTTTTTAAAGTTTATATAATTCTCCGTGTTGTTCATTCAAGAGCAGCTCGCGGCTCACTGTCGGCCTAGCGGAATCATTTCAAACAATGAATTATCATAGAGTTTCCCAATCGAAGAATTATTATAATATTTCCCTTTTTATTTTAAATTCTAATATACAAATATCAATTCAATTAAATAATTTATTCTAAAAGTTCTCAATTTAATTAAAATATTTATTAGATCATATTTTTATCTTAAATTATTTTTTATTTAATTGAATATTTCTTCTTTTCTATAATATATATATAATAATATATAAATTTTATCATTGAATAATAAAAAAAAATATTATTTAACCTGAATTAAAATGACTGAATTATATTATCTTTGTTTTTTATTTTAATTTAATTACTCTATTATTAATTACTAAATATATATATATATTATATATAAAATTAAAATATGATGATATAAAGTTGTTTTAAATTTTTGACATTTTTAAATTGGGTATATTTTTTAAATTTATTAAAATGTCTTTTTTATTTATTATGTTTAAAAGATTCATTTTTATTATGTGATATTAATAAAAAATAACGATGCTCTGTGCAAGTCGAATCATGTTGCACATAATTAAATAACAATTGCCAAACAAAGAATATAATATTTTTTTAAATTCTTATATTTAAATATCATTTCAATTAAATAATTTATTCTAAAAGGTCTCATTTTAATTAATTTAATAAAATATTTAAATCACCATTCAATTTTTTATTAATAGGCTTCTTTTTTTATTTTTAATTTTTAATAAATTCTCTTTTTTTGATATGATATTAATAAAAAATAATATTAAATTGTATATATAAATATAAAAATTAGAATATTTGAATTTTTTTAAATTTTAACACATGTAATCAATCATATGCATTAAGAATGGAAAATTTTTAAAATCAACTTGCTATTAAATTCAGAAAAAAAATACTGATATATAGAATATATAGACTATTCGAATATAATTTAAAACTCTTTCTCTCCTTCTATTTTAAATTAAAAAAACGGAGTTTTAAGAAATTTAGATGCCATATGCAACATGGGTGGGTAAATGAATTGGGCTGGAAGAGGAGGCAATTTATAATTTTCTTCTAATTCAGATTTAGGACAAATCGTACAACATTATATCAAATCTCGCTAAGAACATTCAATATTTTTGTACACAAAATATTCAGAGTATTGGCTAAGCGTATCACTCACAATCAGTTTATATTGAAATTTATATAAATTAACAAAGTAAAAATTTTTATTTTTTTAAATTTTATTATAATGAATCAAAAAAAATTAAATATATAGATCACATGATTAAGAGAAGCAAAAAACTTAACAGAAAATAACTGTTGGATGGAGGTCGGACATGACAGAAACTGTAAACGAAATCTTCATATTGCGACGAATAATTTTCAAATCCCCTAGCACCACAGAATTTAAGTTTCTTTTAAGGAAAATAACTATGATCTAAAAAAATTAATAAATGAACTTAATAATAAAAAAAACAAATAAATCAATTAATTTAAATTAATACTATTAATGAATGTATATATTGGTCATTTATCTATAGTTTTATACCGTTAATTTTTATAAATTGTCTCAAGTTTCTATTTTTGCATTTTCTCAAGTTTCATTATAATTAAAAATATTCAATAATAATCTAGCAATGAAAATAAAATACCAAAATGTAATGATCAAGAAATATTATACTCTATTATAACATATACAATACTTATAAACTATAGGCGGAGGAAATATTAGGAGATATCATTGCGGGTTCAGGCCAAATCGACCAACATTAATTAAGATATTTTCATTATGACAGATATTAGGAACAAAACCGCGAATTCAATATTTCTGTTCACTAATTATTTGTAGACTTTAGTAAAACATACGCATAACTCAATAGATCCGGATAAACTTTTTCAAATTTTCAATCTTCAAATTTCTCTTGAAGGTAGTAAAGAAAGAATAAGATGCGGAAATCAATTGTAAAATATTAGGTTACTCAGACGACTTAAATATAATAGGAGATTCGGCAATTGCAATTACAGATAGCGAGGAAAATTTAATGGAGGTTTGAAATTAATAGTGATAAGAAAAAATATTTAGTAACAAAGAGGAAGAGTATTAACATACAAAATCTTAATATACAAAATGTAGAATTTGAATATGTAGAAAAATTGAATGTAATCACGAAGGATAATAATATTTGAGAAGAATTTAAATCGGGGTTGCAATCGGGAAACGCCTGTTATCTGCAATAAAGAGGCTTATCTCTTCAAAATTATTATCAAAGGGAATATATAAAAAGATTATTTTGCCTGTTGCATTATATGGGTGGGAGGCATGGTCTATGATCCTTGGAGATGAGAGTAGATTCAGAGTATTTGAGAATAGGATTCTTCCCTGCATTTATTGGCCAAAGAAAGATGAGGTCACCGGGTATGAGGGAGACTGTCTAACAAGAAATTGCATGGCCTCTCTGCATCTTCAGAAATAGTTAGGGTTATAAAAGGGAAAAAGCTGCGATAGGCAGGGCACGTGGCAAGAATGGGAGAGGAAAAAGATATTGGTGGGAAGACCGATTGGAAAACGTCCGCTTGGAAAACCAATGACGCGTAGGAAGGGACGTAAGAGAGATGGAATAAGGGCTCAGGATAGGGACACTTGGAGAAATGTGGTTGTTGCGGCTAAGAACTTTAGAGTATCTTTGAGCCACATAGGTAGATAGATATAACATATACAATAATAATATATATAATTAATATAGTGATTAAATTAAAATATATTTTTTAAATAAGAACACAAAAAGAAATGAATGTTTTATGTAATATACTGATTGAAACAAAATGGATGAAAACCTTTTAATACTTTCAACCACCAAATACTATGTACAACTCGGGGGTACAGGGGGCGGAGCCCCCGTCTAGGTGTGAAGAGCGCCGAAGGCGCTCTGAGCAGCTAGTTTTAAATAAAAAGTAAACGGACCTCACCAGCACAATTCAAGTAATGATTTGTTTTTCTAATCGTGCTATAAGCAACTCGGTTAAATTTCATGGAAAAACAGAATATAAATAAAAATTAGGATTAAAATTTATTTATTTTAATATTTATTTTAATAAAATATTTTAGTTTTCATTGCAAAGTGAATGTGATAAGTCATCTCTCGGTTGGGCTGTGTATCCGTCCACCTTGCCAGGTAATTAATTAATAAGTATTTTATTCATTCTCTTGAATTAGAAATATTATTTATTTGTTTTCTATCTACACTTTCTATTAAAATGAATATTTTAATTAATTATTTATATTTGTTTTTTTGATTAAATTATTTGATTTTTAAGACTAAACGTTTAATACTTTTTGACCTCACCAGCACAATTCTATTAATTATTTTTTTTATGTAGTGTGTGCATTTAGACAAGATTACACAAAAGTAATAAATAAAATTATAAAAAAACAAGCTGGAGTGTCTCCACTCGACTATCTCGCAAATTTGAATTGGATTAATTAACATATATTATATTTAAATTAAATTTAATTAATTATAAATTAAAATTAGTAAATAATATTTATTAAACCGGCGCATGTTTGGCTCCTTTGGGATGGCAACACGTCACGTGTTGGCGCGCGATATTTGCAGTGTTAAAAAATTAATTCCGGTACTTTCAGCCATTCAATCAAGCTGAAATTCTATATATAGCAGTTTTATACAATTTTTAATCATTTGAAAAAATTATCAAACATATCTTTATTTTTAAGATCACTTGAGAGGAAAAAAAATCATAACATTTTAGGTAATGACTCTCTTCCGGTTGAGCTACATTTCTGAAAAGTTGTTAGAAAACTATGAATTTTGAATAATGTCAATGTACCAAATTTCATCATTCTAGCTCAAACCGTTTTTGCGTAATCTTGGTTACATACATACACACATACACACACGCACATATATATATATATATATATATATATATATATATACACACAGACACATAGACATTTTTCTCAACCTTAGTGAAAATGATTCAGGAACCTTCAAAATGTATAAAAACATCAAAATCTCAGCATTGAAAAATTTTCGTGATCGAAATACTATCTCTGGCGAGATAGTAAAAAACACACACAGAAACAGTTTTTTAGTAATACATTGCTACAAATCTTAAGAACATCAATGAAAATTTTAATTCAAACCGAAAAAAATGTATGTGACTCCAGTAAGGTGGTGACCACCATTTTGACACACAATGTATACATAAGTTTCATACTGAAATTCTCACTGAATCGCCAGTGTTATCTTTTTGTACATACAATCTGAGAAACATTTTTCCGAACCGCTTGATCAGTAAGAATGAAGAAGAATGACCCTGAGGTCTTGTGATTACTTTCTTTGGGGACATCGAAAGTCGAAGATTTTTGAGACCCGTCCAACAACGGTGCAGGATTTAAAAGTTCGGATTGAACAAGAAGTTCGTCCGATAACTCCGGCGATGCTAGGACGTATCAGTAAGAATTTCAGTATGAGACTTGGAAGTTGTGTTCAAAATGATGCTCACCACCTTACTGAAGTCATATTCAAAAAATAAACATTTATTTCTGTTTGAATTAAAATTTTCATTGATGTTCTTAAGATTTGTAGCAATGTATTACTAAAAAACTGTTTCTGTGTGTGTGTTTTTTTTAATACTTTTGTTAAAATCGTGCGGTTTGACTGTCCCATATATACATATCTAGAATATCTAAATTCTAAATTATAAAAGTTGTATTATCATAGAAGTTTAGATCATTTTACTTTGAATTCAAAATGAAATAAAAATTCGTGTTGATAAAGTAAATTTTCCTTTTATTTTATGATACTGTCCTTATACAAATGTATGCATTTATACAAATAAATATGATTACAAACAATGCATGAAATTTGTTCAACAGGGAAGGTATCCTTGTAATTCTTCTTTTCTTTTTTTATCCGATGCATGAGAATAGACCAAAGATTTATATGATAAAAATTTTAGTTGAATGATGATTATAAAAGAGCACGTAGCAGCCGTTATGTCGGCGTCCTTTTCTTGACTTACATCTCCTAATCCAAACAATATGTCTGGGAATGGATCGATTGTTTTAACCGAACCCTCCAATACATATCTTCTACCGCCCTATGTTCCTCTACTCCCCCACCCCGTAGATCTCTATCATTCTCGCATCTTGCTATTTGACATTCGTGCTCAGATTTGCAGTGTTAAAAAATTAATTCCGGTACTTTCAGCTATTCAATCAAGCTGAAATTCTATATATAGCAGTTTAATACAATTTTTAATCATGTGAAAAACTATCAAACACATATCTTTATTTTTACGGTAACTTTAGAGGAAAAAAAAGCTGGAGTCTCTCCATTCGACTATCTCAAAAATTTGAATTGGATTAATTAATATATATTATATTTAAATTAAATTAAATTAATTATAAATTAAAATTAATACACACACACACACACAAAGACAATTTTCTCAACCTTAGTGAAAATGATTCAGGAACCTTCAAAACGTATAAAAACATCAAAATCTCGACATCCAAAATTTTCATGATCGCAATACTATCTCTGGCGAGTACAAAAATATGAAACCTTTCTTTCAATTTATTGATTAATATCCATTAATGATTTTCATTTATTTTGTTTTTTAAATAATATAAAATATTAGGAGAATAATTTAAT
This sequence comes from Labia minor, assembly GCA_963082975.1. Classification (NCBI taxonomy): domain Eukaryota; kingdom Metazoa; phylum Arthropoda; class Insecta; order Dermaptera; family Spongiphoridae; genus Labia; species Labia minor. Next base: position 2,246,286 of record OY720348.1, read on the forward strand.
ATAAAATATATATATATATATATATATATATATATAATAATTTATTTTTTCTTATTTTTTATTTATTTTTTTTTAATATATATATAATATTTATTTAATTGATTATTATTATCTTCGTTTAATGTACGAAGCTAATTTGATATTTTATTTGTTTTTATTTACAAATTAGTTTGTTTTACAGATAATTACAGTTCGTTTAAATAAATATATACTCATCATATTTAGATTTCATTAAAGGTGAAATTTCATTATTTACCTAATAAAAAGATATTTATTTATTGACATCATATTTAATTAATTTCTTATTTTACTTTTTATTTTCACACGTTGACCTTTCCTCATTAGACAAACTCACAACATCAATCATGACCTAATATACTAGTATATATAAATACAATATATATATTATATCTATTCTATTATTAAATAATTATTATGACTCGATTTAGGTTTTTGTTAAATCTCAAATGCTAATATCTATTATCAAATGATTATTGGTGTCAATCGTACCTAGGACTATTCACAGTGGTGTATTGGGAGGGGAACGCGGGGGAACGACGTTCCCTTACCTTTTTCAGAACAGGAACGCGTACCAGTACTTTTTCATGTGCCGATAACTCCCACTTAAATATACTGAATGTTTTTTTTGTGTTCGTTAATATTTTGTATAGTAAGAATAAGAAAAAATAAAAACTTATATGGGAAAGAATTTTGCTCCCACTATATACGTTCCCTTGCTTCTTATATAAATTCTCATTTCTCATCAGACTCTTGTTCATTCAGACTAGGACTCCAAATCCTTGTTAATATTAAGGTCATTTTTAAATGGTAATTTTACTATATTTGTCTCATTTGGAGTGGGATTCTCATTATATAGGCTCTTATAGGGAATCAAAACTACCTAATAAAATAATTAACATAAAAAAAATGAAAAATCATTTAAATTTGAAATATTATGCTAAACACATCCAATTAATTAACTTTCATTATTTAAATTTAATTTGCATTTAAATTTTTTATACGTATAGATTTTTTTCCTAAATTTGATCAGGATATTTACCACTATAATTTTTAATTAAATTTACTAGATGTAAAATATCTATTGAATAGAATATTGAATATATATATATATATATATATATATACCTAAATATTATATATAAATTAGGATTTTATTTTTAATTTATTTATTGTATTTATTATGTAGGTAAAAATTGTGATAATATATTATACCATTAATATACTTTCATTATAGATTTATATTGTATAAGTTATATAAAACTATTCCAATCATTATAAATTTTTAGTAAAAATCATTTTTAGAAAATACTAATTTTTATTGTTTTGTTATAAAATTTAATATGTAAATGGAAATTGAAATAGTATTTTAAATAAGTTTATTTTTTTATTTTTATTTTTTATAATAATAAAATTAATAAACTTGAGTGAATTGATAATTGTACCTAACATCAGTCATTTTAAAATACCGCCATTAGGGAAAGCGACCTCGACATTAGCCAATGAAACCATTATTCCATTTTGTTTAGAATGTCAGCCTCAGTTGTAATTTTTAATCACGTTTTTACTCAAATGATTCGTAATATTACTTTTGCTATCATGCAATTATTAATAATTTGAAAATTTGAATTATATATTTTAAAATTTTAAAAGTGAATCAATTATTTCGATGCAATTTTGTTGTGTTAATTTTAATTGTGTTCTTTATAATGTTATTTTAAAAATATTCATTTATTTAAATTAACACTCTTTTTTTTTATTTCATGGAAATTAATGTGTTATTATAATTTTGATATAGTGAAAGTGTTTTGTATATGAGTAATATTATTTTCATAAATGTATTAATATTTGTGCTTGTTTTTATCCATGGCTTGGAATGTTCTCTGAAACTTGGTAAGTTTAGTGTATTTTTTTATTTATTGGCATAATAATTCATGATTCATTCATTAAAAAGTTTCAGTTGAATATTATTACTAGCATCTTTTTTTATATATGAGTATTAAATAAAACTATTAGTGTCATTTTTATTTGAAGTTGTCAAATCTTCATTTAATTTAAATTTTAAATTCATTGAATCCAATGTCTTGATAACTCGATTGAATAATTACCAAAAATAATTTATTAAAAATTTCTTCTAATACGCCGGTATATTATATAAATATTTTCAATAAGTATGTTCCCTCTCCCATCCTCTCTTGGGAAATCGCTCTTAGATTTACTTTGAAATGAATTGAAATAATATTTTGATTTAATATTTAAATACAAGTCCCCCTTTCTTTTTTTCAATTCCAATAAATTTATAATTTTATATGGGATAAATATAATGGCACACTTACATAGGTTATTTCCACACTAAAATAGGAGATATGCAGATTGATAAATAAACATTTAAAAAATCTGATTTGAACATTAAATTTGAGTACTTGCACACTAACCAGGTGCACATCAAATTAGGTCAAAATAAACATTAAATTAGATTCTTTGGAAATTAAATTACGTTAACAATAAAAATATTCATTCGCACATTAAAACATTGCCATTAACTATTAAAATAATTTTTTTAAACATTATATAAATTTGCTGGTTATTAAAATAAGAGTTCATTAATTTATATCTGAGAGGAAGGACAATATAGATGAACATTGAAAATATTTTAAAATGGAAAATGTGTAGGATCCACCTTATATTTTGTTTAATTTTATTCACATAGGAGAGGTTGAGAAAGGTGTGTATTGTATGTTCTTATTCATTTCTATGTAAGTATATCAAAATAATACTGATATTATATTTTTTAACAAATTTTATTATAATAAATACATATATATATGACATAGACTATTATAGATATAAGAACATTTTTATTTATAATCGAAACACACTTCTAAAATTGAATTTTTCATATTCCTCAAATGACTCCCACTTTTCATTTAATGAATTAGATTGCGAGATTAATTCAGAAGTTAGTTTTTGAAAATGTGATTGTGATGAACATACAAAATATTTATTAGATTTTTTTATTACAGTTTTATTTGATAATAATGGCCAGTGAAATGCATCTGTCCATAGTTTTAATTTTATAGCTGGTTTTAATGCAAAACATTTATAATTGGGACAACTAGGATTTCTTTCTTTGGTCCATTTCAAAAGAAGATTATTTAAAGCATTTAGAAATTGTCCAATGGGTAATCTTTCTCTTAGTGTATGCTCCCGTTTAATAACTGAATTCGTAGCTTCTAAGCCGTAATTTGTGCTTGGATATCCATTTATAGCACCTTCAAACCAGTATTTATTTTGCTGAAGGTATTCCGAATAAAAGTAATTTACAAATTTCATCATCATTCTTCTTTTGCCACTTTTCTAGAAATAATTTTGAAACTTTATCCAATACTTTTTCTGTGTAACATTCTTGTAATCGATGAATGTCCTTTTTTAATTCGCTTGCAAAATTTGAGCCTCTTATTTTTTTTTAACAAAGTTTTAGTGTTTTAATTTTATTTTATTGTTCCTAAATAGAATTGTATTGTTTCTAAAATTGTTTTAGTGCTCAAAGATTTTTTTAATGTTTCTAAGCTTATTTTAATGTGCAACCACTTTTTTTAGTGTTCAATATATTATATTCATCAAGTGTATTATTTTAAAAAATGTTCATGATATTTTTTTAGTGTTAGAGAGTTTAAATTTAATGTTCAAATACCATATTCAAATGTGCTGAAAAATGGCACCTATTTTATATTCAATTAACAAATAAAATAAATACATTTGTTTTTATTATTTTTCTATAACTTTGTTTTAGACAATGCAGCATTTCAACCATCCAAATTCATCAACATGTTGTATTTCGCTACTTCCTTGCATCTTCAATGTTAGCCCTCTTTTTTGCAGTCTTCTCATCAGCACCCACCTTTGAAACGGTAAGTAATCCTCCATTCTTTTTATGGTATTCAAGATAGAATTTATAAAAATATGAATTGTTTACCTATAGATTGTCTGTATTTTAAAACAAATCAAATTTTCCCTAAAAGTTATATCATGGCCTTAATAAAAAAGCAATCTTAATTTCTAAAATATTTAAATTCCATTTTTTTTATTTCATTCTTCATAAAATACTTGAATTTTATTTTTCAAAGTAATATTAAAATAAATATCCAGATAAATACTATACATTCTTTATTCTCACTTTAATCTATCATGGATTTAATAAATAATATTTTTCTATAAGTAATTGTTTGTTTTTTTTTGTAATTTGGAGAAAACAATAGAATAGAATAAAAAAAGAAAATGTTTTATGCATTATACTATTTTTCGTTTAGGTTAACATTTTTTTCAGACTTTTTTAGTACATTTATTAATTTATTTGAATAAAACAACTTTTAAAATTTTTTCTTAATCCTATGTATAGAATTGGAAAATCAAATTTAAATAGATTTCATAATCTCTAATTTCCATATCAGATGTTGATTTCATTTTAATTAATACTAATACTACCATCAGAAAACTGATTATTTTTTCATAAAATCATAAAGAAAATATTTTTGAATTTAAAATAGGATAGATATTGATTAATTCGTTGTAGGTATACTAAAAATAAAATAAAGTAAATAACCTAGAAATTTATAAATAATTAATTAATTTAATTATAATCTGACTCGTTAAATTATAGAATACAGTTTATTCTGTATATGTTTGTTATTGGCATATAAAATATTTTTTTATGACTGAAAAATAATAGGAGAGGGATTACACTACACAATATACTTGAATTAAGTTGCTTCCTGTTTTCTTTTTCTTTACCCGGGGTTCTGGGACTTGTTCAATAATAATATATCATGGATTTTATATTTTTTATAATATTATCAATTCTCTCAATTATAAAATATAGTAGCTAACTAACCTCTCTAAATAATAATAATAATGATATTATTAATCTTTTGTTTTTTCTTAATAATAATTTTAAATAGTTTATTCTGAATCAAAACAAAATTTATTAGTCAAATTGAATAAAAATAAATCGCTTATGAGATTTCGTCCTAAATCTTTGAATAAAATTACTTACCTATTATTACTTACCCTCCAAGGATTACTGGCAGTTTGATGGTCAACTTTTTCTAAAATTGTCCTTAAATCTTGTGTTTATAATAATTCATTAATCAATAAATTCATATTAATACTTTTTATATTGAAGTAACTTGGTTTAATTTTTAAAAATTATATTTTTAATATAAAGAAACAACAATAACTATCGAATAAGGTATTCTATTCTTATTATTAATATTAATGTATAATATATATATATATTCAATTAAAATAATACTTTGAGTTGAGAATATTAAAATAATTTATAATAAACTATAAAACTGTTATTTTTCTTATTTCTTTAAAAAAATAAAAATTGGTTTGGTTGACCGTAAAAGGGGGATAATAAAGGAAATAAAGGATTTTTAATTGGGTTTATTTATTTGTTCTTAATAATAGCTTAGCTTAAAATAATCACAAATTGTAGAAATATTTTTGCTTTTATTCAACGTGTAATATAAAAAAGTTATAAAGTTACAAATTGCTTAGAGAAAAAAATAAATACAATTATTAATTTTTTTTTTACAAATATGCATATATGGAAATTGAAATGATTGATGAAATTATCACATGAATATGCGCTATTAGAGTAACTATTTCTATTTTTTTCACATAGCTAAGTCTCCCGTAAAATAAAATAATATTTATTACTTAACTTAAATGAAAAGAACGAATTCAGAAAAATAAGTTTATTTTAATTTATGTTTTAAATTTCATTTAGATGTAAATTTAGGCTCTGGGACGTTTTCGTGTGGTGAGGGTTAAGTATAAATTGTATAATATTTCATTTTTTAAAAACTTGCACTTATACCACTTTCAAAATAAACGGTCCATCAATGATGGGCCAAAAATGTCTTTTTAATAATAAAAATTACTAATATATAATTAATATTATATAAAATATTAAACTCTAAACAAATAATAATAAAATTATTTTTTTAACTTTCAAATAAATCATAGAGCAGTTAAAATTTAGCTTTAAAAATTTTAAAAATGTGTGTGAATCATTTGATTCTTAAAATCATTACTTATCTATTTATTTATCTTTCTCTGAAATTTCTTTCACCAAGAGTCAGTCGCCTTTGGTGTTCCAGTTCCACCCAATTACTAATTTCTTGCAATTCCCTCTTATGTATCTCTATTCTTGATCTACCTACAGGGGGGGGGGGGTTGTTTTCCAATTTATTCCCTTATAAAATTAAACTTCTCTTTCTTTCCTCACTCAAAACGAAGGTTCCGCTCATTGCAATTCTCATGTCATTTCATTTATTTTCGGGCAATAAATTCTACAATCCATCCTTATGTTCCAATTTCTTCTCGTCCTCGATTTTTTGGAAGAAATGATCCTCTTTTCTAATTTTTTTTATTTATTTAGGTAAAATTTATTTTAAATTAACATATAATAGTAAATTTTAAAGTAATTACAAATTATATTATATTAATGGTTTCTACACATATGCAAGTATATTTTACAGAATAAGTTATAAGTTAAATTAAGTACCAGGCTCACATTTTAGGCATAAAATAAACCTCTCCCATTTTTTTCCATACCGATCTCCTTTGTGCAATTCAGTTCATTGAAAATCTCGTAATAAAATTTTTTTTATTTTATTTTTAAAAAGTTTTTAAAAAGATTTATTTAAATATATTTTTAACTATCGTATTTTTATATTTAATTCCATAATTGATATAATTATTGTTTTTTATAAAAAAGTTTTTCGTTTCATTTTTAGATGTATTTAAAATAATTAAAATGAATATATTTGGAATTTTCGGGATATTTTTCTTTATTTCAATTTTTAAGATATTTTTATTTGGACATTGTAGAATTTTTAAATATTTAAACCCGATGTATATCATGGATTTGGATAAAATTTTACCAGTGGAGTCCTTTATTGATTCCAAACAAACTTTTCTTAAGCAGTGTTGGTCGCGCTTCTAGTCTACGAGATAAAAATTATTAAAGTTTGCATATTTGATATCCTATTTAGCCACCATTTTTTATTATTTAACTAACCACCACTAATTTTTATTTTTTTATTTTTATAAGTTCGGTTTGGATATAATTAATTATATAATTAATTATAAAAACCGAAAATTAGTGAATAAGTTATTCATTAGTAAATTAGTCAATAAAACATTATTAAATGACTGCTCATTCATATCTAGTTTATCTGTCAAACTTTAATAATTTTTATCTCGTAAACTAGAAGCGACCGCCACATATTAATTACTTAAGGAAAGTTTGTTTAGAATGAAAAAATTAATCCACTGGTAAAGTTTTATCCAAATCCATGATGATACATCGGTTAGACTGAATGAACAATTACCATCTATAAACTTGATTATATTTTCAAATTTCTTGTTTTTACATTAATTTGTGCGGTCTATTAGGACAATAAATTGAGTTTATTTTTTATTAATTTTTTTTTTAACATTTAGGATTCATTTCATCTGAATGCAAAGTTCAAAAGTTTAAATGTGAGTTATATAACTTAAGGATAAGGATTCAAATCTCACCATGTTCATAAAAATTTACCATAATATGAATTCGAAGCCTGGCTTAAACTAGCATAGAGACCAAATATCAATAAAAAAAAATTAATTAATTTAAAAACAGTTATTTTTCAATATCTTGTTTGTCGCATCTTTGGATGTCACAAGTATTCCAAATAGAATAAATATCTTCGAAAAGTAAAAATATCATTTTTTATTGAAGTTCTATTATTACTATACTAAATATCAAACTTGTATGCAGTGGCGTACCTAGAACTTTTGCCGCCCTTTCTATTATAAGTCAATCAAATAGTGGTTTTTATAAATTAATACACATAAATAAATTATTAAGTTATTTAATCAATATTAATTAATATACACAGAGTAAATTTTTTACACATATTTGTATGCACTCGTAAACATATTTATATAATATTTACTCTTCTAGCTTTCATACTAGAAAAATCGTGTATAATGCTCTCAAAATTAATATTATTTGTAATTTCTTGTTCTATTGACAATATTGCAAGATTTTGTAGTCTTAATTGAGTCATTGTAGAACGAAGATAATTTTGCCGAACAAAATCTTAAAGATGCGTTTACGAATTCAACGAATTTTAATGAATACAATAAAATAAAATTATTATCCTCTGTTCTTGGAATTAAAATTCAAAATTTACACTAAAATGCATTTATATACACCAAGGAATAATATTCGAAATCATATAGTTGATCATAATTTATATAAATCAAATAGTAAACTTATAATAATCATTTATTATTCAAGAAAGAAAAAAAATAAATAGGAAATGAATAAGTTGCTTTTTACAACTATAACTAAATATAAAAAATGCCGCCCCAAGATAAGTGCCTCCCGGTGCGGACCGCACCCCCCCCCCTTAGGTACGCCACTGCTTGTATGATTACCTACCTCTTTTGTAGTTTATTTTCTGAATACTTTTGTAAAGTAGAATTATAATTAGTTCCTAATAAATATAAAATACTCAACTATTATTGAATTAAAGTAATTTAATATTATTTAGCATCATTCTGTGTGAAAAATTTTAAAACTAGGTATATATGAATTACTTCATAAATTTTATTTATAGATATTGAATTTAAGAAAAATAAGAAAGTTGTATTAAATAAATAATATTTGAAATATACCACTTATATAATTTTATTTTATTTATATTTAAAACAAAAAATATGATACAATATTGAATTTATAAGATAAATATAATATAAAGAAATTATGTATATAAGAAAAATAATTACTAAGTATAAATCTATAAAAGTATTTATTAAAGCTTTTGTGGTTATTTTGATAATTATATATATCATGTATATATTAAATTAAAATTTTAATTTAATAAATAATTTTATACAAATAATGTGGTCTTTTAATAAAAATTCTCTTAATAATCTATAAAAGTATTAGATAAATTTACTTAAAAATAATCGAGGTTCAGTTAATTTCAATTAAAATTGAATGAATGAATGAAATCATTTTTTCCTGTTTTGTGATATTCCAGTAATTTTCCATCTTGACTTAAATGTCATATTCTGATTATGAAATAAAATTAATTTCCAACTCATTTAGTGATGATAATGGATATACATTTATTTTTATATCATGTATATATAAAGAAATAAATGTTATTTGATCCACAATGTGAGTAATTAATTAAAAATTAAATTAATTCAAAGAAAGATATATATATAGTACGAATTTTATTTTTAATTCATTGCATACAATCAATATTCATACAATAAATATACAATACAATTTTATTTTAAAAGATATTAATTTAATATGTTAATTTATTATTTCGTCTTTTAGTTGAACTTTTCGATGTTGAATGCAGTCTTGTATTGAGAAAGCCAAGTATGGAACAACCTGTAAAAAATAAAATATAATATATAATGAAAATCAAATAAAAACATAATTATTCAAATGTAAATAAAATGATAGATGTATATAATAAACAAAATTAAATTTTCAAAAATGTCATACATTAAATGTAAATGTAATACTATTTCACAGTACAATAAATACAATTTATAAAAATGAACCCCCCCCCCCCCTTTCATTTCATGCCCTATCCAATTTCCTTAATCCTCCCATACCGCTCCTGCAATCCTAATACCCCTGTCAACACACACCGCGCGTGCAGATGTCCGAAGGCAAAGGCCACTCGGGCCACTCTCGGCCGAGCTTTGTGGAGGGGAGGTGACTCAGGTCTCCGCTTCTCGTGAGCAGCGAGCGAACATGGAGGCGTGGTTACCTCCCTCCCACTGGCCTGCTTCGTCAAGACTCGGCCGAGGTCGACTGCCTTCGGGCCCCCGCACGCGGGGTAGAGAGGCATACGAGGGTATATAAGGTTTGTCGCACTTGGAAGGGGATGGTTTGGGTTAGGGAGGTTAGGGGATGGATAAACCAAACAAGATTCTTTCCTCTTGACTTTTAAATGTGATTTTTGAATTTTATATTAATTGTATTATATATATTATATATATATATACACTTGTATTTTTTATTTTTCAACATTCAACACTTAAATTTAATTGTGTTGAATTATATACAATACAAGATGAATTTTCATTATATTTTCTTAATGAAAAACTCATCTTATATATATATATATATATATATATTATTTATTTATTAATAAGTGTACTTATTAAATTAAATAAATTATATTAATAAAAATGAATTTGCTAATAATTATTTTACATATATATATTATTTTGTTTTTTGCATTGCAATTTATAAATATTTATATGTATTGAAAATTAGATGCAAAAATCTAAAACAATATACATTAAGTTTTTAATTAAATTTATTTTAACCCATGAAGAGATTTTTTTTTAATTTTTGTAAAATAAATCTAGTTAATAAAAACAGTTTTATGTATTATTAATTAATATATATATGTATATATTTAATTAAAAAAATAATAAAAAATTTAATCTATTTGGCATTATTGTTTTTTTTATTCAATATGAATCTTTAATTTTTTTAAATCATTTATAATAGTTTATATAATAGTTGTAATAAGATAAAGATAATACCTACATCTTAAATATATATATTTATTTATCATGATCCTGCCATATTATTAGTTAACTTGAAAACAAACAAAAAATCAAATTATATTATTTTAAAATAAATACTCCTAATAAATATAGTATAACTTGGTTATATATTACGCATTTATTTAACTAAAACCCTCAAATATACTATAAAACATGTATTTATATTTTATTTTATTACGGGAGACCTAGCTATGTGATAATTTCATTAATCATTTCAATCATTTTAATTTCCATATATGCATATTTGTAAAAAAAAAAAAAAAAAAAAAAATTAATATATTAATAATTGTATTTATTTTTTTTTTTTGTCTAAGCAATTTGTAACTTTATAACTATTTTAAATATGTTGAATAAAAGCAAAAATATTTCTATAATTTGTGATTATTTAAGCTAAGCTATTATTATATAAGAACAAATAAATAAACCCAATTAAAAATCCTTTATTTCCTTTATTATCCCCCTTTTACGGTCAACCAAACCAATTTTTATTTTTTTAAAGAAATAAGAAAAATAACAGTTTTATAGTTTATTATTAATTATTTTAATATTCTCAACTCAAAGTATTATTTTAATTGAATATCTATATATATAAAAAAAGGTTTTTGTCTGCACATTGCTCAGAATTTAAAAATTTTTGCATATCTTCGCGTTTCATGACCTCTAGAATCCAAAAGTGACTTTAGAATTTTTCACGTCTGTCTGTCTGTCTGTCTGTCTGTCTGTCCGGAAAATTACTATTTTATAGACTCAGAATTGGCTGAACCGATTTCTTTGAAATTACATCACAATATTCTTATATACCTCTAGAGTAACATAGGCTATAAATTTTATTAATATCTTATCAATAACCGCAGAAATTAATTTTTTAAAGTTTATATAATTCTCCGTGTTGTTCATTCAAGAGCAGCTCGCGGCTCACTGTCGGCCTAGCGGAATCATTTCAAACAATGAATTATCATAGAGATTCCCAATCGAAGAATTATTATAATATTTCCCTTTTTATTTTAAATTCTAATATACAAATATCAATTCAATTAAATAATTTATTCTAAAAGTTCTCAATTTAATTAAAATATTTATTAGATCATATTTTTATCTTAAATTATTTTTTATTTAATTGAATATTTCTTCTTTTCTATAATATATATATAATAATATATAAATTTTAATATTGAATAATAAAAAAAAAATATTATTTAACCTGAATTAAAATGACTGAATTATAATATCTTTGTTTTTTATTTTAATTTAATTACTCTATTATTAATTACTAAATATATATATATATTATATAAAAATTAAAATATGATGATATAAAGTTGTTTTAAATTTTTGACATTTTTAAATTGGATATATTTTTTAAATTTATTAAAATGTTTTTTTTATTTATTATGTTTAAAAGATTCATTTTTATCATGTGATATTAATAAAAAATAACGATGCTCTGTGCAAGTCGAATCATGTTGCACATAATTAAATAACAATTGCCAAACAAAGAATATAATATTTTTTTAAATTCTTATATTTAAATATCATTTCAATTAATTAATTCTAAAAGGTCTCATTTTAATTAATTTAATAAAATAATTAAATCACCATTCAATTTTTTATTAATAGGCTTCTTTTTTTATTTTTAATTTTTAATAAATTCTCTTTTTTTGATATGATATTAATAAAAAATAATATTAAATTGTATATAAATATAAAAATTAGAATATTTGAATTTTTTTAAATTTTAACACATGTAATCAATCATATTCATTAAGAATGGAAAATTTTTAAAATCAACTTGCTATTAAATTCAGAAAAAAAATACTGATATATAGAATATATAGACTATTCGAATATAATTTAAAACTCTTTCTCTCCTTCTATTTTAAATTAAAAAAAACGGAGTTTTAAGAAATTTAGATGCCATATGCAACATGGGTGGGTAAATGAATTGGGCTGGAAGAGGAGGCAATTTATAATTTTCTTCTAATTCAGATTTAGGACAAATCGTACAACATTATATCAAATCTCGCTAAGAACATTCAATATTTTTGTACACAAATTATTCAGAGTATTGGCTAAGCGTATCACTCACAATCAGTTTAAATTGAAATTTATATAAATTAACAATTGAAAATTTTTATTTGTTTAAATTTTATTGTAATGAATCAAAAAAAATTAAATATATAGATCACATGATTAAGAGAAGCAAAAAACTTAACAGAAAATAACTGTTGGATGAAGGTCGGACATGACAGAAACTGTAAGCGAAATCTTCATATTGCGACCAATAATTTTCAAATCCCCTAGCACCACAGAATTAGATAAGTTTCTTTTAAGGGAGGAAATTAACTAAAATCTAGAAAAATTAATAAATGATCTTAATAATAAAAAAAACAAATAAATCAATTAATTTAAATTAATACTATTAATGAATGTATATATTGGTCATTTATCTATAGTTTTATACCGTTAATTTTTATAAATTGTCTCAAGTCTCTATTTTTGCATTTTCTCAAGTTTCATTATAATTAAAAATATTCAATAATAATCTAGCAATGAAAATAAAATACCAAAATGTAATGATCAAGAAATATTATACTCTATTTCACTATTATAACATATACAATACTTAAGAACCATAGGCGGTGGAAATATTAGGAGATATCATTGCGGGTTCAGGCCAAATCGACCAACATTAATTAAGATATTTTCATTATGACAGATATTAGGAAAAAAACCGCGAATTCAATATTCAATCTGTTCACTAATTATTTGTAGACTTTAGTAAAACATACGCATGACTCAATAGATCCAATCAATCTTCAAATTTGTCTTGAAGGTAGTAAAGAAAGAATAAGATGCGGAAATCAATTGTAAAATATTAGGTTACCCAGACGACTTAAATATAATAGGAGATTCGGCAATTGCGATTACAGATAGCGAGGAAAATTTAATGGAGGTTTGAAATTAATATTGATAAGAAAAAATATTTAGTAACAAAGAGGAAGAGTATTAACATACAAAATCTTAAGATACAAAATGTAGAATTTGAATATGTAGAAAAATTGAATGTAATCACGAAGGATAATAATATTTGAGAAGAATTTAAATCGGGGTTGCAATCGGGAAACGCCTGTTATCTGCAATAAAGAGGCTTATCTCTTCAAAATTATTATCAAAGGGAATATATAAAAAGATTATTTTGCCTGTTGCATTATATGGGTGGGAGGCATGGTCTATGACCCTGGGAGATGAGAGTAGATTCAGAGTGTTTGAGAATAGGATTCTTCCCTGCATTTATTGGCCAAAGAAAGATGAGGTCACCGGGGAATGGGGGAGACTGCATAACAAGAAATTGCATGGCCTCTCTGCATCTTCAGAAATAGTTAGGGTTATAAAAGCGATAGGCAGGGCACGTGGCTAGAATGGGAGAGGAAAAAGATATTGGTGGGAAGACCGATTGGAAAACGTCCGCTTGGAAAACCAATGACGCGTAGGAAGGGACGTAAGAGAGATGGGACAAGGGCTTAGGATAGGGACACTTGGAGAAATGTGGTTGTTGCGGCTAAGAACTTTCGAGTATCTTTGAGCCACATAGGTAGATAGATATAACATATACAATAATAATAATATATATAATTAATTTACTGATTAAATTAAAATATATTTTTTAAATAAGAACACAAAAAGAAATGAATGTTTTATGTAATATACTGATTGAAACAAAATGGATGAAAACCTTTTAATACTTTCAACCACCAAATACTATGTACAACTCGGGGGTACAGGGGGCGGAGCCCCCGTCTAGGTGTGAAGAGCGCCGAAGGCGCTCTGAGCAGCTAGTATATATATATATATATATATATTATACATTAATATTAATAATAAGAATAGAATACCTTATTCGATAGTTATTGTTGTTTCTTTATATTAAAAATATAATTTTTAAAAATTAAACCAAGTTAATATGAATTTATTGATTAATGAATTATTATAAACACAAGATTTAAGGACAATTTTAGAAAAAGTTGACCATCAAACTGCCAGTAAATCCTTGGAGGGTAAGTAATAATAGGTAAGTAATTTTATTCAAAGGTTTAAGACTAAATCTCATAAGTGACTTACTTTTATTCAATTTGATTAATTAATTTTGTTTTGATTCTGAATAACTATTTGAAATTATTATTAAGATAAAACAAAAGATTAATAATATCATTATTATTATTATTTAGAGAGGTTAGTTAGCTACTATATTTTATAATTGAGAGAATTGATAATATTATAAAAAATATAAAATCCATGATATATTATTATTGAACAAGTCCCAGAACCCCGGGTAAAGAAAAAAAAAAAACAGGAAGCAACTTAATTCAAGTATGTGTAAGTAACCCCCCTCCAATTCTTCAATCATAAAAAAATATTTTATATGCCAATAACAAACGTACAGAATAAACTGTATTCTATAATTTAACGAGCCAGATTATAATTAAATTAATTAATTATA
This sequence comes from Labia minor, assembly GCA_963082975.1. NCBI lineage: Eukaryota > Metazoa > Arthropoda > Insecta > Dermaptera > Spongiphoridae > Labia > Labia minor. The sequence goes on from OY720348.1 coordinate 2,261,470, forward strand.
TATAAATTTCTAGGTTATTTACTATTTTTTTTTTAGTATACCTACATCGAATTAATCAATATCGGTAAAATAATAAATAATCAGTTGTCTGATTCTAGTATTAGTATTAATTAAAATTAAATCAACATCTGATATGGAAATTAAAAATTATAAAAGAAATCTATGATATAAATAAAAAATCATTTTAAATTTGATTTTCCAATTCTATACATAGGATTAATAAAAAATTTAAAAAAAAAGTGTTTTATTCAAATAAATTAATAAATGCACTAAAAAAAAAAAGGCAGAATATAATGTTAACTTAAACGAAAAATAGTATAATGCATAAAACATTTTCTTTTATTATTAAATTATTCCATTCTGTTTTCACCAAATTACAAAAAAAAAAAAATACTTTTAGAAATATATGATTTATTAAATCCATGATAGATTAAAGTGAGAATAAAGAATGTTTAATATTTATCTGGATATTTATTTTAATATTACTTTGAAAAATAAAATTACAAATTAAGATTGCTTTTTTATTAACACATGATATGACTTTTGGGGAGAATTTGATTTGTTTTGAAATACAGACATTCGATAGGTAAACAATTAATATTTCTATAAATTCTATCTTGAATACCATAAAAAGAATGGAGGATTACTTACCGTTTCAAAGGTGGGTGCTGATGAGAAGACTGCAAAAAAGATGGCTAACATTGAAGATGCAAGGAAGTAGCGAAATGCAACAAGTTGATGAATTTGGATGGTTGAAATGCTGCATTGTCTAAAACAAAAGTTTTTATTTCATTTGTTAATCTTATATATAAAATTCTCGTGTCACAAAACTTTGAAAAAGTACTCCTCCGAAACGGCTGGACCGATTCTTATGAAATTTTTTATGTATATTCAGTAGGTCTCAGGGCATGTCAGACTTCCTTTAGAAAACCGCTAATTGGTAAGGTGTGTCCAGGGGGAGGAATTTAAATAAAATTAGTTTAGTTACAATGCTAGATCATAGAGGCGCTGGTGGCGATAATTTGACATGTTTATATATTCTAATAGACGACTTGCAAACAAAGTGTTTCATGGGTTAACGGTCTAAGGCGTTATCTTACGACTTTGCACTCTTAGTTCGAATCTCGCAAAGGTACTTTTTTTTTTTTAAGTATTATATATTTTTTTTTTACAAATTTATTAATTTTTATTATTTTAATATTTTATTAAATTATTTTATTTTATTAAATAAAATTTTATTATTAAATTAATAATTATGTCAATTAATTTTTTGAGCATAAATAAACATATATAAAAAACTATGATTAATTGAAATATTGTAAATATTAGAAAAATAATAATAAAAATATAAATATTAAAAACATCTTTTTTATTGTATTCTTATTTGCGCTGCTAAATGACAACATGTTTATATCAAATTTTTAAAAATTAATTTCTGCGGTTATTGATTAGATATTAATAAAATTTATAGTCTATGAACAGAAATGAAAAATTCTAAAGTCACTTTTGGATTCTAGAGGACATGAAACGCGAATATACGCAAAAAATTTAAATTCTGAGCAATGTGCAGATAAAAATCTGTTTATATATATATATTGATATTTACAATATCTCAATTGATCTTATTGGTCTTTCAAACTTTGAAAACATTCACATTACGGCTATAATTTAATACTATTTATTTTTAAGATTATGTGAGTAAATCATTTTAATTAAGAAAATTTGATCTCATAATTGGATTTTCACGTAAGATTTTAATATATATTTTTTAATATTATTTGTATAGTAGTTTAGTGTTATGCTAATTTCTTTATATTTTATTTTTATTTTGTTTACTTTGTTTTTTTTTTAAATAAATTAATCTTATCTTATTATGCTAGCTAAAATTGTATATATCTATCTATCTATATATATTGGTTCTCAAAAACCGCTCTAACGATTTTTTTCAAATTCACACTAGATATAGTATTTATAAAGAAAAATTGAGTTTTATTGATCACATCTCTTGAAACATTCAGCTTCATTATTAATTTCTAAATTGAAAATTATATATGGAAAACGTCAAAATTGGCCTCCATTTTTATTTGTATTAATATTTTTTTTTATTTAAAATATTTTAAAATTTATTATTTAATTTCGAAATAAAATTAAAAATATTTATTTTTAATAAAATATATATAGATATTTATTAATCTCTCTCAAAAAAAAAAAAATAAAATAAAAAACATCAAATCTGCCTGCTAAGACAGTAAAAAAATGAGAATTTTTTATCTAAATATATTAGTCCAGATGGTAAAGTGATGTTTTAACGAGTGGATTTCGTCGGTTCGAAACTCTCCGGGTGAATCGTTATTTAAAAATGAAAATGAAAATAATGAATTTGTTATTTTTTTTCTTTTTATCTATTGTTTACATTTTAATAAATTACTATTTTATATTTATTTATTCATTGTTCTTTTATTAAATTTAATATTTATTAATATTATTTATTATTAATTTATATATTGATGACATCACAAATGACATTTATATTGAAATTTGACTCCCGCCTTTTTTTAAAGAATATTTTATTAATATTTTTTTTATATTTAAAATATTTTAAAATTTTTTATTTAATTTCGAAATAAAATTAAAAATATATATTTTTTTTATATTTAAAATATTTTAAAATTTTTTATTTAATTTCGAAATAAAATTAAAAATATATATTTTAATAATATTTTATAATTATAAATTACGATATATATTTATCAATAATAATGAATTTTTTTTTTTTAACTTAATTACAGAGCCGAGGCTCGGGGTCCCGGTATGATCTTAATATATTGTGAGAATTAGATAAATAATGTAGAGAGAAAAAAATATTTAAAAATAGATATTTATTTAAATGAAATAAAATTATTTAATTTACAGAATGAAAATGTCTATAATAATGTCTAAACATTTTTTCTTTATAATTTTACATTATATATAATACTAATTACAGTAGTTATAATATATGGGGAATTTTCAACTTTGACTGCCGATTTGACCATGTTCCCAAACGAATTTTAAAAAAACCAAGACCACTTTACATTTACACATTTTAAGCTCTAATCGAATCCAAAATCAAAATTTAAAAAATCGAAAAACAAACTCACAGATATATAGATTTTATAAATGAACATTTATACAATTTATTTTAATTAATTTGAAACATTTTAGGAAACAAATTTTTAATGGGTCATTTTTAGAAATCCCATTTAACAATTATAATAAATAATTAAAAAATTGTAAAATTTTTAAAGTATATAAAAATAAATTGTATAAATTGGTTAAAGGGTCGAGTGATAGTTCGGTGTCCCAGGTATATATTTTATATTAACACGCCTACTTTTCTATATAATAAAGATATAAAGAATCATATTTTAATTTTTATATAACCAAGAAATCATTTTTTCACTTAAAATATAGTTGTAAAGCCCAAATCTCCGATCCATATAACATCATCGACTGGGCCGCTACCAAAAGGAGTCTTCTCTTGCTCTGACTAGGGCCACCGGTATTTGCCATTAGTCTCGAAAAAATAATATTAAATTTTATATAAATTTATAAATTAGAATATTTGAATTTGTTTAAATTTTAACACATGTAATCAATCATATGCATAAAGAATAGAAAATTTTGAAAATCAATCTTATCTTATTATGCTAGCTAAAATTGTATATATGTATTTATCTATATATATTGGTTCTCAAAAACCGCTCTAACGATTTTTTTCAAATTCACACTAGATATAGTATTTATAAAGAAAAATTAAGTTTTATTGATGATATCTCTTGAAACATACAGCTTCATTATTAATTTCTTAATTGAAAATTATATATGGAAAACGTCAAAATTTTTAATACTGCCTGCTAAGACAGTAAAAAAATGACAATTTTTTATCTAAATACATATAGTCCAGCGGTTGGACTGATGTTTTTCGACTGGAATTGACAAAATTCCAAATTGTGTTCTTAAACATCTGCCTGATAAAGTAATTGTCTATTTCACCATCATATTTAACAATGCCCTGAGCAATTTATATTTTCCCGAGAAATGGAAAAAGGCACTATTAATAGCAATCCCAAAAAAAGACAAAGACACATCCATTTTAACAAATTTAAGGCCAATAAGTTTATTACCTTGCATTGGAAAGATATTTGAAATAATAATAAATAAAAGGTTGGTCTCAACATGTATAAATAAGAATATCCTACCTGAAACTCAATTCGGTTTTAGATACAAGCATTCAACAATTAATGCTATTACAAAATTAAACTCGGACATCTGTTGGGCTCTCAACGGGGGTAATGTGGTTGGAGCGTGTCTGATTGATGTTGAAAAGGCATTCGACACAGTCTGGAGAGAAGGTCTAATTTACAAACTATTAAAGAAAGGTTTCGACAAAAACCTAGTGAAAATGATATGGAGCATGATTGAGAACAGATCATTCGTAATGAGCGATAGAGGTTTGCAGTCCTCAATCAGCTTCCCGGTTGAAAACGGTTTACAACAGGGTACGATAAACTCGCCAGTCCTATTTAATATATTTATAAGTGATATTTTAACAGCATATGAACTAAATGATAAGAAAGGTCTGAATGCACTGGCATTTGCGGATGACCTGATCATTTATATTTCTGGGAAAAAAACAGATGAAATTCAACAAAAATTAGAATCTTTAGGCAACAAAATTTTTACTTTTTATAATAATTGGAAATTAAAGATAAATTTAAATAAATGTGAAACAATATTATTTAGGCCAACTATTAATAATGGAAACAAAAATTTAAAAAAGAATTGGAAAAATTTTCACATAAGTATAAATGGTCAGGTCATTCCCCATAAAAACACAGTTCGTTATCTAGGCGTACATTTAGATGAAAGACTATTGTTCAAAAATCACATAAATATTCAATTAGCCAAGGCCAGAGCAGCATTCATGTCGTTAAAATGGCTATTCTATAGTCCGTATTTAAAGCCAAAAATAAAAATTCAATGCTATAGTCTATTTGTTAGACCAATTGTAACATACGGTTCAAGTATATGGTTCAACCAAAACGCATCAACAATGGAGAAAATTCGTGTGTTTGAAAGGAAATGCTTAAGAGCTTGTCTGGGGATGTGGAGGGCTCGAGAAACCAGCTATCAGAAATTTATAAATAATGAAACAATCTACAATCTGGCGAATTTAAATAGAATAGATTGCTTCATTATTAAATTAATAAGAAAATTTTATAGCAGAATTGTAAATAATGACGAAAATAGTCTGGTTTCGGGTGCGGCACTTCCACACGACCAGTATTATAAAGAAACTCTAGAAACGGGATTTATTCCACCAGAAGCATTTCCTTTCTTAGATGCCCAGGGATATATACAAGACTCTAATAATATTCCTATAATTTATCATGTATATAGAAATAGTAATGATAAAAGAATCAAATACGATCCCTTCCTAGACGGACAGGACCAGTATAGATTTTATAGATTTAGTCGTGCGATCTCGGATAGGGATAAAAAAGAAAATTTAAATAATAAAAACTACTGGTGGTTTGATAATCAATAAGTTTACTAGTTGAAAAAGAGAGGATGAGAAATGTATCCGTTATTTGATTTCTTTTATCTTTTCTTTCTTGATTGAATCTTATTATTCATATTATAATCATTATAAAAATTGTAGCATAAGTTAATTTATTTCTTTTCTTATTATATTAGCAATTATTTATAAACATTAAGTTAATTTTTTCTTTTTTCTTTTTTTATATATCTTAATTTATGTAAAGGAGGGGAAAGGAAAAAAAAAAAAAGAATTATAAAAATTCAATTAGTTATAAGTTAAATAAAAAATATATTTTTTTTCAGGTTTTTATAAAGCCAATTTTTCCTGAAAATTTTTTTAAAAAATAAAATTATATAAACTTAATAATTATATATTAAAAACAATTACTTTCCTAGTGTATAAATAATTTAAGCATAATAACGTATATACATAAAATGTATAATGTTATAAATCAAATGTAATTAATATGTAAATCCCAATGTGTTTGGGGATTTTGTTCATTGTAAATATAACTGTAATTTGGCTCAATAAACACATTTTTCTAAAAAAAAGGACTGATGTTTTAACGAGTGGATTTCGTCGGTTCGAAACTCGCCGGGTGAATCGTTATTTAAAAATGAAAATAATGATTTTGTTATTTTTTTTTCTTTTTATCTATTGTTTACTTTTTAATAAATTACTATTCTATATTTATTTATTCATTGTTCTTTTATTAATAAAGTTTTAGATAGTTTTATAAGTTTTAATATTTTTTCAATAAAATATTATTCAATATATTTATTAATATTATTTTATTTATTATTATTGAGTACCCGAAGTTCCATTCATTTTAATCAGATTGATGCAATGATGCAACAGTTAATAATTGTAATATTGTAATAAATTTCTATCTTGAAAATTGTTACATATTATTCAGGATATTTTAAAAACTATTTCTTTCTTTAATTAATATTCATTTTTTCTATAAGTCAGATATATTTCCAAATATTAAATAATTTTTGAAGTGAAAACTTCTTTAGCGGCGTTGAGCACTTTTGCGGGATGGGGAAAAAGTATAGAACTCGCGTGATCGTGACCAACACCATGAAACCATCTGCTTTCAAATTTCTTATAACAGAGCGCGAAATTTGAATTGTCATTAGAACTGTTTTATAAATTATCTCTAACATATAAATATATATTTATTATGTAAAGTTCATTTCATATATACATATATAATCAAAATTATACGAAATGAACTTCACATAATAAATATATATTTTATGTTAGAGATAAGAATTATAAAACAGTTCGTATTGCAATATTTTAAACAAAGTTGTGTATTTATATATATATAAATATAAGTTACAAATTTGTTTAAAATATATGTTTAAAATAATATATAAGTTATATATATATACATGCATATGAAATTCATCTTTCTCGTGAAATAGCGCGAATTTCGTCTGTTTTAAAATTTCTTACGCAGAAGTTTTCACTTCTGTCGGACAGTCCCACGACTGCCAATTTTGCTTTTTTAATTCCGAAAAGCTGCAAAGCACGTTTTTTTGTCTTTAGTTTGTTTTATAACCACTTGGGGCGCTAAACAGTTTTTCAAAAAAACACTATAGAAAAAAAATATATGTACCTATATATTATATATTTATGTATTATTGAGGAGCACAAGTTCATTAATTTTAATCAGATTGATGCAAATGTGTAACATTTAATAATTGTAATAAATAATTAAAGAATTGTGTATCAATATTTTTTAAAGGGTAGAGCGAGAGCTCGGTGTCCCAGGTATTAATATTACCAGCCAAATCCAATAATAATGAATCATTTTTTTTAACTTAAGTACCGAGCCGAGGCTCGGGGTCCCGGTACTAACATTTAAAGAGGCATAAAAAATTAATCGAGGCAGGAAAAGTGATGGGGTTTGAAATTAATAGTGATAAGAAAAAATAATTAGTATCAGAGAGAATAATATTTACATAGAATTTAAATCGAGGTTGCAATCGGAAAATTATTATCAAAGGGGATCAAAATTAAAATATATAAAACAATTATTTTTTCTGTTGTATTATATGGGTGGGAGGCATGGTCTATAACCCTGGGAGATGAGAGTAGATTCAGAGTATTTGAGAATAGGATTCTTCCCAGCATTTATGGGCCAAAGAAAGATGAGGACACCGGGGAATAGCGGAGACTGCATAACAAGGAATTGCATGACCTCTATGCATCTCTAGATATAGGTCATAAAATAGAGAAGGCTGGGTTCGGCAGGGCACATGGCTAGAATGGGAGAGGAAAAATTTATTGGTGGGGAGTTTGATTGGAAAACGTCCGTTTGAAAGACCAATTGTGAACAGGGTGGACAATGTAGGAAGGAACGTGAGAGAGATGGGACAGGGTAGGAGTTAGATGGTTATAGCTCAGAATATAGGGACACTCGGGGGGGTAGAGGGGGCGGGTGTGGAGAGCGCCAAAGGCGCTCGGAGCAGCTAGTTTAATATAAAATTATAAATTTATTTAAATTGAAAAAAACAAAGGGGGTATGTTTAGGAAAGGCGGGGCTTCTATTTAAATATTAAATCAAAATATTATTTCAATTCATTTAGAAATAAATCTAAGAGCGATTTCCCAAGAGAGGGTGGGAGAGGGAACATACTTATTAAAAATAGTTATATATACCGGCGTATTAGAAGAAATACTTAATAAATTAGTTTTGGTAATTATTCAATCGAGTTATCAAGACATGGATTTGGAGAAAACTTTACCAGTGGGTTACTTTTTTAATTCCAAATAAACTTTTCTTATGCAATTTATGTGGGTCGCTTCTAGTTTAAGAGATAAAAAGGATTAAAGTTTGCATTAAAAACCATTGATATTCTATTTACATGTTTTTTTTACAAAACAAAAACACTTGACCATCCATCCATGCTTCCTGATCTCTAACCAAACTGGAAGCATTTCGATGAACCAACACCAAAGGAGGGGACGTGGCTTAAATAAAAAGGTAGAACAGGTATTCCACCATTGGGAAATTCGGGAGTTGATTTAGGATAGCAACTAGAAAATTGAAAACAAATTACATATTTTATAGAAAGAAATTTACATCTTATTTTACTTTTCATTAGGATTATTATTATTATTAATAGTAAGTAGATAAATAGAAAATCCTCTCTGGATATTATTATACCTAAATCCGTACTACATCAATTTTATTTATATATTTAAACAAACTTGGGATTCTCAAAAAGAAAAAAAAGAAAAATATTCTAAATACTTAAATAAAATCATCTAATTGTTTTTGAAGGTTTTTGAATAAACAAAATTGAAGAGGGGAAAAAATGAAAAGTTGAGATTCTAATTTAACAAAAATAGTTAAAATTTTGGATATAATTTTTAGACTTTCTATTAATTTGTTAAAATCTAGGCAAATGGTAAATTTTTAGTTCATTCAATGAATTTAAAATTTAAATTAAATGAAGATTTGACAACTTCAAATAAAAATGACACTAATAGTTTTATTTAATACTCATATATAAAAAAAGATGCTAGTAATAATATTCAACTGAAACTTTTTAATGAATGAATCATGAATTATTATGCCAATAAATAAAAAAATACACTAAACTTACCAAGTTTCAGAGAACATTCCAAGCCATGGATAAAAACAAGCACAAATATTAATACATTTATGAAAATAATATTACTCATATACAAAACACTTTCACTATATCAAAATTATAATAACACATTAATTTCCATGAAATAAAAAAAAAGAGTTTTAATTTAAATAAATGAATATTTTTAAAATAACATTATAAAGAACACAATTAAAATTAACACAACAAAATTGCATCGAAATAATTGATTCACTTTTAAAATTTTAAAATATATAATTCAAATTTTCAAATTATTAATAATTGCATGATAGCAAAAGTAATATTACGAATCATTTGAGTAAAAACGTGATTAAAAATTACAACTGAGGCTGACATTCTAAACAAAATGGAATAATGGTTTCATTGGCTAATGTCGAGGTCGCTTTCCCTAATGGCGGTATTTTAAAATGACTGATGTTAGGTACAATTATCAATTCACTCAAGTTTATTAATTTTATTATTATAAAAAATAAAAATAAAAAAATAAACTTATTTAAAATACTATTTCAATTTCCATTTACATATTAAATTTTATATCAAAACAATAATAAGTTGACCTGTCGCCAGGTCCGAACCGACCGACGCGACGGTTTGAAGTAAATTAATTTCCAGCTACAGAAACAATTTCAAATAATTTAAATATATCTATTAATGTAATAAAAAACAGATATAAATATAACATAAATATTTTTAATTTTATTTTATTTATAATATATATGTAAGACCAGGTTGTGACGTCATGGTTGGATGACGTGATATAATTTTAAATTGACAAAAAACTAGTAAAGATGATTTTTCTCGAGGATAAAACCAATACAAAGTGCATGATTCGTGGTGATATGTAAAAAATCTCATGTGAAATTTGGTGTGAAAATAACCCTTCTCTTCCTATCGTCGATCGCTAATACTACCCCTTCCGGTTTCCAGATTTGCACCAAAAGTTGATCAATTCGTCCCACTGATGCATTAAGTAAATATACCAAATTTCATCAAAATCGGTTGAGCCGTTCAGGCTGTACACATCTATACGGACGGACAGACGGACAGACGGACAGACGGACGGACAGACATCATGCTAAAAATACTTTTTTCTGTTTAGAAAATGCATGATTCGTGGAGATATGTAAAAATCTCCACATGTGAAATTTGGTGTGAAAACAATACCTCCCTTACTATCGTCGGTCGGTAAAAATTAGTATTTTCTAAAAATGATTTTTACTAAAAATTTATAATGATTGGAATAGTTTTATATAACTTATACAATATAAATCTATAATGAAAGTATATTAATGGTATAATATATTATCACAATTTTTACTTAATGATATAAGTAATATACATATATATAATACATAATAAATACGATAAATTAATTAAAATAAAATCTATTTTAATATTTAGCTATATATATATATATATATATATATATATATATATATTATATTTAGGTATATTTATTATATTTCTAAAAAACAGATATTTTACATCTATTAAATTTAATTAAAAATTATAGTGGTAAATATTCTGATCAAATTTATGAAGAGAGATATACGAGGGTATATAAGGTTTGTCGCACTTTGAAGGGGATGGATTAACCAAACAAGATTCTTTACCTCTTGACTTTTAAATGTGATTTTTGAATTTTATATTAATTGTATTATATATATTTGGACTTGTATTTTTTTTACATTCAACACTGTTAATTGTGTTGAAATATATACAAAGATGAGTTTTCATTGTTTTCTTAATGAAAAACTCATTTTTAAATAAACAAAATAATTATTAAAAGTTTATTGAGTTATTTTGTATATTTGTTTTTTATATATTTAACCTTAATATGTATTATTTATTTATTCATAGTGTATTTATTAAATAAAATACATTATATTAAAAAAGGAATTTGATAATTATTTATATTTTGCATTGCAATTTAAATATTTTTTTTTAAATATATGTATTGAAAATTAAATGCAAAAAATCTAAAACAATATTAGTATATTACATTTTAATTAAATTTATTGTATGTAACCCATGATAGATTTTTAATTTTTGCAAAATAATTACTACATCAAAATAAATCTAGTTAATTAAAAAAGTTTCATTAATATATTATTTATATATAACATTTATTATTTTATTATTTTATTTTATTACAGGCCCTATTTATATGAAGAATCCAAATAATTACTAATAGAATGAATATTCATCTTATAATATCATCCATCATTTTCCATATATGCATATTTGTAAAAAAATTAGTATTAATAATTGTATTTATTTTTTTCCCTAAGCAATTTGTAACCTTATAACTTATTTAAATTATGTTGAATAAAAGCTAAAATATTTATATAATTTGTGATTATTTAAGTTATTTTAATTATTATGAATCCTTTAGTTCCTTTATTATCCTATCCCTTTTACGGTCAACCAAACCAATTTTTATTTTTTATTTTTTTATTTTTTTAAGAAATAAGAAATAACACTTTTATATTAAAATTCTCAACACAAAGTATTATTTTAATTATATATATATTATATATTAATATTAAATAATAAGAATAGAATACATTATTCGATAGTTGTTGTTTTTTTATATGTATTAAAATCAAATTTTTAAAAATTAAACCAAGTTACTTCAATATAAAAAGTATTAATATGAATTGATTGATTAATTAATTTATTATAAACACAAGATTTAAGGACAATTTTAGAAAAATTGGACCATCAAGCTGCCAGTATCCTTGGAGGGTAAGTAATAAATAATAGATAGGTAAGAGTAATTTTATTCAAACATTTAGGACGAAATCTCATAAGCGAATTACTTTTATTCAATTTGACTAATAAATTTTGTTTTGATTCTGAATAAACTATTTGAAATTATTATTAAGATAAAACAAAAGATTATATAATATAAATTAAAATTTATTATTAATATTATTTAGAGAGCTTAGTTACTACACTCTAAAATTGTTAATTGATAATATAAAAAATATAAAAATCTATGATATATTATTATCATTGAACAAGTCCCAGAACCCTGGGTAAAGAAAAAGAAACAGGAAGGAACTTATTCAAGTATGTGTAATCCTGTGTGTGTACGAGTCAAATTATAATTAAATTAATTCATTTTTTATAAATTTCTAGGTTATTTACTATTTTATTATTTTATTTTTAGTATACCTACATCGAATTAATCAATATCTATCCTATTTGCTATTTCAAATTCAAAAATATTTTCTTTATGGTTTTATGAAAATAATAATCTGTATAAGCTCTAGTTCAAATAATAAATAATCAGTTGTCTGATTCTAGTATTAGTATTAAATAAAATTAAATCAACATGTAATATGGAAATTAAAAAATTATGAAATCTATGACAGAGGTTCTTAAACTTATGTACTCCGCGAACCCCTACTTGAAAAAATTTTTTTTGACGGACCCCATCCCAACTTTAGGTACTTTACGTCATTTTATTAGTTATTTAATTTCTGGCTTACGATCTCATAAGAACAAGGATATATGATGAATATTTCTAACAGTGATTGGTGAATAACGATTTTTTTGCATATTGTACAACATATTTTATTAGAAATTATAATATTCAAGAAAGAAAATTCAGCTAAATATAAAGATGGAAACGGTAGCAATAGTTTTGTTTTCTTGCACATTTCGTTGAATTTGGGTATTTGATCTCTGTTTCCTCACAAAGCCATGTCATCTCTCGCTCCTTTTATATATAGATAAAGTTTTAACTGCCTCATCATTTTCTCGTGCACCTGTACGATGGCTTTGCGGACCCCCAATAAAGGCTTCGCGGACCACAGTTTAAGAACCTCTGATCTATGATATAAATAAAAATTCATTTTAAATTCGATTTTCCAATTCTATACATAGGATTAATAAAAGACTTCAAAAAGTGTTTTATTCAAATAAATTAATAAATGCACTAAAAAAGTCAGAAAATAATGTTAACCTAAACGAAACATGCAGAAAATATTTTATTTTTTTTTATTCTATTCTATTCTATTTCTACAAATTAAAAAAAAATAATTTTTATTAAATCCATGATAGATTAAAGTAAGAATAAAGAATGTATAATATTTATCTGGATATTTTATATATTTTAATATTACTTTGAAAAATAAAATTCAATTATTTTATGAAGAATGAAATAAAAAAAAAAAGAATTCAAATATTTTAAAATTTAAGATTGCTTTTTTATTAAGACATGATATAATTTTTGGGGAGAATTTGATTTGTTTTGAAATACAGACACATTCTATAGGTAAACAACTAATATATTTCTATAAATTCTATCTTGAATATCATAAAATGAATGGAGGTTTACTTACCATTTCAAAGGTGGGTGCTGATGAGAAGACTGCTCCAAAAAGGAGCGTTAACATTGAAGATGCAGGGATGCAGTGAAATGCAAGAAGTTGATGAATTTGGATGCTGCTACATTGTCTAAAAAAAGTAATAGAAAAATAATAAAAACAAATGTATTTATTTCATTTGTTAATTTAATATAAAATTATAAATTTATTTGAATGGAAAAGAAGATATTTTTAGTAAAGGCGGGGCTTTTATTTAAATATTAAATCAAAATATTATTGCAATTCATTTAAAAGTAAATCTAAGAAGAGCGATTTCCCAAGAGAGGGTGGGAGAAGGAACACATACCTATTGAAAATATTTATATATACGGGCGTATTAGAAGAAATTTCTAAAGGAGGGGGTGTGGCTTAAAAAAAGGTAGAACCATGTATCCCACCAGTTGGAAAAATCTGGAATTGATTTAGGATAGGAAATAGAAATGGATTGAAAATTAATAAATTACAAATTTTATAGAAAGAAATTTTCATCTTATTTTACTTTTCATTAGAATTATTATTAGTGATAGTAAGTAGATAAATAGAAAATCCTCTCTGGACATTATTATAACTAAATCCGTACTTTAGATTTGTCTAACCATTTGTTCATCAATTTTGTTTATATATTTATACAAACTTGTGATTCTCAAAAAAAAAAAAAAGAAAAATATTCTAAATACTTAAATAAAATCTTGTTGAGTTGTTTTACTTTATTATCTAATTGTTATTTAAGGTTTTTGAATAAACAAAATTGAAAAGGGAAAAAATGAAAAGTTGAGATTCTAAATTAACAAAAATAGTAAAAAATGTGAGGATATTATTTTTAAAGTTTCTATTAATTTTGTTAAACTCTAGGCAAATTGTAAACTTTTAGGTAATTATTGAATTCAACCCCGTGAGGTAAGGGAGGTTAATTACTTTACCAAACTTGTTTCATTAAATAGTCATAATCATCCTTTCTTAGAAATTTGCATGGGCATCTTATATTTTTCTATATATTTTTAGATAAAAAAAGATTGAAATTTTAACATGTATTCCATTTAACCTTTTTTGACAGCCATATTGCGATTATAGGTGCTGCCCTCCAGAGGCCAATTGATTGAACCAATCTATAATCGCAATATGGCTGTCAAAAAAAGGTTAAATGGAATACATGTTAAAATTTCAATCTTTTGTACTAGAAACGTTAAAGTGAGGTTTGGTTGACAGTAAAGAAAACACCAGCTGTTTGACCAGCAAATGTTTTTTGGCAGTGCTACCAACATCATCTACATCCATTAGACCTACTTTTCCAATTTACTTATAAATATTATAATACTATAAATCTGTTTAAATTCTTTAAATATCGCTAAACGCAAAAATCTCGAAAAAAATGCATTTAACTATAAAATGTGAAGAAATGGTAGGTGATTCAGTTTTTTAAGCATCATATTTGGATTCAGCAACCTAAAAAACATAATAATAAGGTATATTCATTAAAAAAGTTTTTTCATCGTTGGCCTGTGTTATTAATACATTTATAAAAATATTATATATATAAAAAAAAACACTTTCACTATATCAAAATTACAACTCATTAATTTTCATGAAATAAAGTATTAATTTAAATAAATGAATAATATTTTTAAAATAAAAATATAAACAACGCAATCAAAATTATGATTACAACAAAATTGCATCGAAATAATTGATTCACTTTTGATATATATTATTCAATTTTTCATATTTTTAATAATTACATGATTGCAAAAGTAATACTAGGAATCATTCGAGTAAAAACCTGATTGAAAATTATAATTGAGGTTGACATTCTAAACAAAATGGATGAATGGCGTCAATCGCTAATGCAATTATCAATTCACTAAAGTTTATTAGTTTTATTATTATAAAAAATGAAAATAAAAAAAATAAACTTATTTAAAATACTATTTCAATGTCAATTTACATATTAATTTTTATATCAAAACAATAAAAATTAGTATTTTCTAAAAATGATTTTTACTATAAATTTATAATGGTTGGAAATTGGAATAGTTTTATATAACTTATATAATGTAAACCTATAATGAAAGTATTAATCTATTAATGATATAATATATTATCACAAATTTTATCTACATAATAAATACGATAAATAAATTAAAAATAAAATGCTATTTTAATACTTATATATATATGTGGATTCTTGATAAAGGTGTTTCAAGAGAAGAAATTATTTATTATCACGACAACAACACAATATATATAATGTGGATTCTTGATAAAGGTGTTTCAAGAGAGGAAATTATTTATTATCACGACAACAACACAATATATATAAAACAATTTTAATAACATAAACACAAATATAATAAAAACATTAACATAACATTCTATTCAATTCAATTAATTATTCGTTGAGACCGTGTGGATTCGTAGCAGTGTCTAGTCTGTTCTATATAGTTTGTTTTTTTGTCGTCCTGGTGATGCCGCGCCACAATTCAACTTATTCCTTGCTATTTTCAAATCCTACATATATATATATATATATATGTTATATTTCTATTCATAGATATTTTACATTTAGTAAATTTAATTAAAAATTATAGTGGTTAATTCTGATCAAATTTATGAAAAAATAACAATACGTATAAAAAATTTATATGCAAATTAAATTTAAATAATGAAAGTTAATTAATTAAACTGATTTCTCATTTTTTATGTTAATTATTATATATTAGATAGATTTGATTCCCTATAAGAGCGTATATAATGAGAGCCTCCCTCCAAATGAGACAAATGTAGTAAAATTACCATTTAAGAATGTCTTTAATGTTAACGCTGAAAAGGATTTGAAGTCCTAGTCTGGGTGACCAAGAGCCTGAAAATATGTATATATATAAGTTACAATCCTCCACCTGGATGGCTCAGTTCGGATAGGATTGAAAGGAGGAATGTATTGATGTTAAATGTTTGTTATCAAATTTATTTTATCTAATGGCTGGAGTATAGGAAACAGGGTTTAAAGTACAGTACAAAATTATTATTTATAATTTTCTTTAATTGCAATAATTATACCGTTGACATAATTTGTGTTACAATTATTTGCAATAAAGTATTTGTAGAAGCAAATATACGAATGGGGGATTGGGGAGTTGTTCGTTTTGATGTCTGGCTACATTAACATGTCGACCCTATTCGGGAGATTTGATAGACTTGACCGCTATGGTCTATCAGGAGGAGTGTGAACTCTGGCAGGTAGCCGTTGCCAGCATATCGCAATTTTCCACGATATCTGTTCACCTCTAGACGAGGAATTTCACCTCGGGACCACCAGACACTAGTAGTGACAAGACACGAACGGGGGTTAGAAGATTTTATGCGCCGATGAGATTGAGAGCGAGCCGTTTGTTGGTTTAACGACTAAATACTGGAAATTAGCCGGAGTTGAGGGTCAATTTGATGTTGATGAAACCGTGATCAAAGTGACGTGAACGCGGGATCGATGACGCTTCAACTGATTCGAGTAGCGTGAGGAGTTGATATTTAAAGGGGTCTAAACCATTAGTGTTAGTAATGGGTTTAGCCATGTGTGGGAAAGTGCGTGAGAAAATATCTGACTTCGCATGGACCAGATGGCCTCATAGGAATGTCTAGGTTATCTCGCGTGGGGGGATTTGTTTATCTTACCAAGCGATGATGGACTAAGGGTCCAGATGGCTCGGGTGGACCGTGCGAAAGTTTATATTATCTGAGTGTAGGGTATCTTTTGGAATCTATTCGAGATGTTGATAATATAATCTTATCTTATCTCGACTCGTTGCAGGCGCGCAAGGGAACGTATCTGTTTTATGTCATTAGGGATGACATAACTCCTCCCTTCTCAGAATGGAATTTCGGGGCTAGGGGGGGTTTCATTGCTTTCTACTTACACTCTTTACATTTTGTTACTCCTTACATTCTCGTTACACTCTTACATATTCTTCAACTATTACATTTTCATTAATTTTCACTTTAACTTTTAACATTTTCACTCTTTCTTTAACTTTTCTTTAACTTTTTTCACATTTTAATTAATTTTATTAATTTTATTAATTTTATTAATTTTATTAAGTTCTTTTCTCTCTATTTCAATTCAATTTATATTATTTACCTTTAATTTGTACGTTTCATTAATTATTAAATTTTTCATATTATTATCATTGGAAATTAACAATGGTATTTCCTTGTTATTTTTGTTACAATATTTTTATTATTAATTTTACAATTATCATTCTTAATTTTATATATTCCTTTTTTTTTAGTATTAGTTTAAATTGTTGCAGGATAATAGGATTTTATTATTGTCGTTTACATTTAATATTACAATTTCTGTATTTGGAATTATTAAGTAATTTATACAATTGACAATTTTCAAGTTTGTGATTTGAATTAATATTTTAATACAATTGGAGATATAATCATGATTTAGTTTACAATTTAATATTTCATGTAGCTAGAACCATGTATCAATTTTTGTTACTTTATTATCTGAAATAGCTAAATTTTGAAATGTTTCATTTATAATATAGTTTTTATTATTTATTAAAATTGACAAAGGTGTGAATTGATAAATGTTTCTATTTGTTTGTTTATAATAATTTCTAAAATGATATTGATATAATTATTATGTAGTTCACAAAGTGTTTTCACAAATAAGTAAGTTTGCTAGAAATCATTGAATTTAATTGTAAATTAATTTGTTTCAATTATTAATTGATTAGTTCTTTTATGACTAAGCAAGTTGTCGATTTTGTCATTTTGAATTTTCATGTTGTGATTTAAAGATTTAAATATGATAAGTGTTCATTATAAAGGGGTTATATTTTTTTTTATTATATTTTTTATTTATTGTTTTGTTTTCTTTTTGGTCTTTTAATATTTGAAATGTGGATTTTTTCGCCAGTTTGTGTGTTTTTTGGGATAATTTTAGCTGTTTTTAATTTTTTGTTTGTTTCTTTAAGTGTTTCGATTTTGAATTTATTTTTAGTTTTCTGACATTTTTGTTTATCTTTAACATGAATTTTTTCTGGTAATTCGGGGAGTTCTTCTCTGTTTGAATTTAATTTTGAAATTGTTTTTTCTTTATTCTTATTAATTTGTTGTCTTACTTGGTCAAAAATAAATTTAGTTTTCTCTTTGTGACTTTGATTATAATTTGAAATTACTTGATGAGTAATATCTACATTTTGCAAATTGTCGGTATCTAAGTGTCCTGATAAAATTT
The DNA here is from genome assembly GCA_963082975.1 of Labia minor. Lineage (NCBI taxonomy): Eukaryota > Metazoa > Arthropoda > Insecta > Dermaptera > Spongiphoridae > Labia > Labia minor. The sequence goes on from OY720348.1 coordinate 2,280,322, forward strand.
CAAATGGGGTAAATTTTGTTGTTGAATGAATTGTGTTATTATACGCTATTAAACTATATTTTACTTTAGTTGAAATAGGTTCTGATTTAAATTCGTCGCGATTGTTATAAAGTCGAATGTGTTCAATTAATGTTGAATGAAATCTTTCGATATTTCCGTTCGATTCAGGATGTTGAGTGCAAATAAAGTGAATGTCAATTTTATGTAATTTTAAAAATTCTTGTACTAGTCCATTTTTAAATTCTAAACCGTTATCTGAAATTATTAATTTTGGTATTCCGTGGTGGGTAAAGAAATCTAATAAATTTTCAGCTATTTCTGTTCTTTCTAAAGATTTTAATGGATATGCTATCGCAAATTTTGAAAATGAATCAATTATCGTTAAAAATTTCTGTTTTTCTAAAGTGAGAGTATCAATGTGTAATGTTTCTAAAGGTTTAATTGAAGTGGGGGTGATATTAAATTTAGTTTTAATTGGATTTCTGTCATATTTAGTAATTTGACAAATATCGCAATTGTTTATATAATTTGAAATGGAACCTTTTAAGTTTGGCCAAAAGTATCTAGTTTTTAATTTTTTAAGACATTCGTCTATTCCACGGTGATTCGATTTTCCTTCATGATAATTTTTTATTGTTTCAATTTGGTCGTCTGGATTTTCAATATCTTCTAATAGTTTGGAACAATGAAAGAAATTTATGTAATATTTTTTAAAGTGTTTATCTATTAATTTATCTAAATTTTCGAAAATATTAAATTTTGAAAAAATGTAATAATTACGTTTTGGTACTAAATTTTCTTTAAAAATGGTTACAATGTTTTTAGAGAAGTCTTGTTGATTGGTGTTAAAAATAAATCTTTGATGTTTTTTGCCAAAAAGTTTTTTTATTTCAATTGAATGTGGGGAGTTTGAAATATTTATTATTATTTGATTCGAATAGTAATTTAATGGTTTTAAACTTTCTTTAATATTTTTATAAATTTGATCTTCTGTTTCCGATTCTGAATTTGTCTCGTCTGTGTGATTGTCATTTGAATTTTGATTGTCGGGATTAAAGATTTGATCATTATTTTCATGAATATTTAAATTTTGAATTTGATTTAAGTTCTGATCTATAGGGTTACGAGAGAGGAAATCTGCTATTTGATTCGCGCTACCTTTTATATAATGAATTTCAAAATCATATTCGTCTAGTTGGCTTTTCCATCTTAAGAATTTCGAATTTGGTTCTTTTAATGAAGCTAGCCATTGGAGTGGCTTATGGTCTGAATAAATATGAAATTTTCTGCCGAAGAGATATGGTCTAAAGTGTTTACATGCCCAATAGATACTTAGAAATTCCTTTTCAATTGTCGAATAGTTAATTTCAGATTTGTTTAACGTACGGCTGGCATAAGCTACTGGTTTGTCATGTTCTCCTTGGGACAAGACGGCTCCTATTGCGTAATTAGATGCATCAGTTGTTAATTTAAATGGTTTACTGAAGTTTGGGTATTGTAATAATGGTTCATTTGTTAAGAGAATTTTACATTTTTCGAAACAGTTTTTATATTCTAAATTATTTATATCAATTTTAGAATTTTTTCTTAATAATTTGGTCATAGGTTTTGTAATTTCCGCGAAGTTCATAATAAATTTTCTATAATAATTTAATAAACCAAGAAAAGATTTAATTTGTTTTTGTGTTTTCGGAATGGCAAAATTTTTAATTGCAGTAATTTTATCTGGATTAGGTTTTACTCCTTCAGGTGTTATTATGTGGCCAAGGAATGCAACTTCTCTCTTCAAGAAATCACACTTGTCCAATTTAATTTTAAAATTTGCTTTTGTTAATCGATCGAATACTAAATTTAGATGTCGAATGTGTTCATCGAGGGTTGTTGAAAATAATATTATATCGTCTAAATACACTAGACAAGATTTATTTATCAAGCCACGTAGAACATTGTCCATTACTCTTTGAAAAGTAGATGGGGCGTTTGATAAACCGAAAGGCATTCTCACAAACTCGTAATGACCGTGTTTCTGTTGAATGCAGTTTTATGAATGTCTTCAGGATTCAATTCAACTTGATGGAATCCCAGAGCGAGATCTAATGTTTTAAAAGTACTGAGAAGAGCCTAATTTATCTAAAATATAGGTTATATTTGGTATAGGACAGGGATGGCGAACCTATGGCACGCGTGAAAAATTTCATGACACGCATAAAGACAAAATTATTTTTTTTTTTAATAATTATAACTTGTTACAATAGAAATAAATTAAAAATGAATAAATCACATTGAAATTAAAATTTATGAAATTTGAAGTACTGAATATTTATTTATCTATCTTAGTAGATTAAACCGACAAATTAAACATTTTATTAAGCTGAAATATCGCTTGAATTCCCTCGCGGTATAAAACATTCATGATTGATAGACTCAGTGTATACCGTTTGGACTTCTATTATGTCATTGCGTGTTGTTACCGTACAAATAGCATTGTTCAGGATTTAAAATTTTTTTTTTGCATATCTTTACTCTTCATGACCTGGGGAACCCAACTATAACTTTTGTATTTTTCCTGTCTGTCATTTTATTTGTCTGTTTGTCTGGGAAATTGTGAAGTTATAAACTTCAAATTGATTGGGGCGATGAAATACACCTATTACCAGAATATTCTTATATGCTCTTATTTTAATATATGCTGTAAATTTTATCAATATTTATTATAAAAAGAAAAATTAATTTTATAAAATTTATATCAAGCTTTGCTTTAAAATTTTGAAAATATGTTATAAAATTATTTAATGATTGTGTTTGTGTTTGGGGGTGTAAATAATGTATTTTAAAATTTTTCTTGAGGTGTTAAAAGAATATTATTTTTTGAAATTACATTTCGCTTTTAATTTTCTTAAGTTATCTATGTCTAAAAGAATGTGAAATGAATTATGGAAATTATATAAATGAAATTTTAAATTTTAATTTGTTTTGAAAATTTCGAAAAATTTTTAAAAATCGCGTGATTTTCTGATTAAAATGTGGCGTTAATTGTGTGGAGGGGTCACCATTGAATATTGGGATTATTTCTATATATTCTTTTAAATCACATATTGACATTGCTTGTTCAGCCATAATTATAAAAAAAAAATTATTTATTATTTATTAAAAATTTGTTAATTTTATTTTTGTTTTCCAATTATCCTTTACAATATATTTTTTCTTTTAAATTATTATTTTGTTAGATTAATTATGAAAGGAATATATGATGATATTATTTTATAAAGAGAGAGATAAATAAAGAACTTAATATGTTTAAAGACTCACCCTCAATCACTCACTGCGACAAATTTCTTCAATTTTGTATCAGCTTTTATCACTTGTTTCACTTATCACTTTCCTTAGACTTCAGGCGCCAGACAACAATTTTATCACCACAACACTTGATGAAACGGGGAACTGTTTCCTGTTGATAACGTCGATCGGGTGTTTGATTTTTCAAACGATCAAGTCTTCAGGGTTCGATGTCTCTGCGTTACATCCAGTTCAATGTCTCTGTTCGGGCGACAGTTACAATCCTCCACCTGGATGGCTCAGTTCGGATAGGATTGAAAGGAGGAATGTATTGATGTTAAATGTTTGTTATCAAATTTATTTTATCTAATGGCTGGAGTATAGGAAACAGGGTTTAAAGTACAGTACAAAATTATTATTTATAATTTTCTTTAATTGCAATAATTATACCGTTGACATAATTTGTGTTACAATTATTTGCAATAAAGTATTTGTAGAAGCAAATATACGAATGGGGGATTGGGGAGTTGTTCGTTTTGATGTCTGGCTACATTAACATGTCGACCCTATTCGGGAGATTTGATAGACTTGACCGCTATGGTCTATCAGGAGGAGTGTGAACTCTGGCAGGTAGCCGTTGCCAGCATATCGCAATTTTCCACGATATCTGTTCACCTCTAGACGAGGAATTTCACCTCGGGACCACCAGACACTAGTAGTGACAAGACACGAACGGGGGTTAGAAGATTTTATGCGCCGATGAGATTGAGAGCGAGCCGTTTGTTGGTTTAACGACTAAATACTGGAAATTAGCCGGAGTTGAGGGTCAATTTGATGTTGATGAAACCGTGATCAAAGTGACGTGAACGCGGGATCGATGACGCTTCAACTGATTCGAGTAGCGTGAGGAGTTGATATTTAAAGGGGTCTAAACCATTAGTGTTAGTAATGGGTTTAGCCATGTGTGGGAAAGTGCGTGAGAAAATATCTGACTTCGCATGGACCAGATGGCCTCATAGGAATGTCTAGGTTATCTCGCGTGGGGGGATTTGTTTATCTTACCAAGCGATGATGGACTAAGGGTCCAGATGGCTCGGGTGGACCGTGCGAAAGTTTATATTATCTGAGTGTAGGGTATCTTTTGGAATCTATTCGAGATGTTGATAATATAATCTTATCTTATCTCGACTCGTTGCAGGCGCGCAAGGGAACGTATCTGTTTTATGTCATTAGGGATGACATAACTTATATATATACTAGCTGCTCCGAGCGCCTTCGGCGCTCTCCACACCTAGACGGGGGCTCCGCCCCCTGTACCCCCCCCCCCCGAGTGGTACATAGTATTTGGTTAAGAGTAGTAAAAGGTTTTCATCCATTTTGTTTCAATCAGTATATTACATAAAACATTCATTTCTTTTTGTGTTCTTATTTAAAATATATGTTAAATTAATCAGTAAATTAATTATATATATATTATTATTGTATATGTTATTTTATCTATCTCGAAAGTTCTTGGCCGCAGCAACCACATTTAATTACTTAATTATTTATTATATTTCAAAGGAATATTTTAATATCATTTTAAATGAATGAATGAATGAAAATTTAAATTTTATATAGTTTTTTTATATATGTTTATTTATGCAGAAAAAATTATTTGACTTAATTATTAATTTAATAAAATAAAATAATTTAATAAAATATTAAAATAATAAAAATTAATAAATTTATAAAAAAATATATAATACTTAAAAAAAAATGTGCCTTTGCGAGTTTCGAACTGAGAGTGCAAAGTCAAAAGATAACGCCTTAGACCCTTGACCCAGGAACCACTTTTGTTTGCAAGTCTCCTATTACGAAATATATACATGTCAAATTATCGCCACCAGCGCCTCTATGATCTAGCATTGTAACTAAACTAATTTTATTTAAATTCCACCCCCTGGACACACCTTACCAATTAGCGGTTTTATAAAAGAAGTCTGACATGCCCTGAGACCTACTGAATACGCATAAAAAATTTCATAAGAATCGGTCAAGCCGTTTGGGAGGAGTATGATTTCAAAGTTTTGTGACACGAGAATTTTATATATAAGATAATGAAACATGATATCCAAAATAATAAAAAAACATCTAGCATTTAAGGTATTTTACTATTAATTTAAAACTCCAATTTATAATAATTGTTTATTTATATTAATTAAATGTATGGTGTATATAAAAATAATAAGAATAATTTTATAAAAATAAATAAAATATATTAATTTTTTGTGTATATCAATATTGACAAAATAAATCACTAGAGTCGCTAGTGAAGCAAATGCAAATTTAAATAATTTAAAATAAATAAATAAAATTTATAATATAAGAGATTAAATTAATAAAATAAAAATCTCTATATAAAATTATAATTTAGGATGACCATTTAACTTTTTTTTAAAAAAGTAAATAAATTAATATAATTTGATTAGAATTGATTCTTCGTTTTTTAAAAGTTTTAGATACCTATATATATGTTACGGTAAAAGTAGATATTGTGGCAAATGTACACATTTTCCGGTAAATGTGCACATTAGCCTCCTCATTTGGGTAATGTGCATTCAACTAACATTTACAATTTCAAATAAGGGAAATGTACATTGAATTCACAATGACCATGTCGTTTTGGTAAATGTGAGCATACAAAATACGAAAAACCAAATTGAAGATATAAATGGAAGTTTAGAGTTAAATTCTGTTTTAATCGAAAAGAAAATTTGAATTGATAATGCTCAAAAGAAAGCAAGGGAAAATTTAGAAAATCAAGCTATCAAAATGTGTAATCTTTCGAAAGAAAAATTTCCTGTTGCTGTGATTGGTGACAATGTTAGAGTTTCCATTCCAGACGTTGATCGTGGTAAAACGGATCCCAAAAATTTGATTTGCGTTGTTTTGTCTAGAGATGACGATAAAAATTTATATAAATTAGGAACTAAACAGGGAATTTTAAAACAATCTTATTCTAGGCATGAATTCGCCATTTGTGAACAAAAGTTTATATCATACGAAGATGTTCCTCAAGATGTTGAGAAATCGGTAAGAGAAATTATAGGAATGCAGTCCCTTACTGGGGGAAAAGTTTTTAAAAAATGCATCTGTTCCTCAAAAAAATGCAGTTGTAAAAATGCTGGAATATTATGTAATTCCAAGTGCCACAATAGCAATTCTTGCTCAAATAAATAGCACTTTCTTCATTATGAAATTTCTATATGTTCCTTTAATTTTATAAAATTTAACTGTTATAATAAAAAAAAGTATGTTAATATTATAATTATTACGACATATTATATGTAATAAGTATGTTTTGTTTCTCATTCACATTTTTGAATTAAAATAATTTTCGTTATTAAAGCTTTTTGTATTATGTTTATTTAAATAAAATTTTTTTTACTGCAACAAAATTTTTAATTTACTTGTATTCCACCTTTCCTTAAAATACGAAGGCAAGAGTATACATTTACCAAAACGTAAAGGCAGGTGTACACATTTGCCGGGAAATGTACATATACATTATATTCAGTTTACTTATACCTAACTTTTGTTACAGTAAATGTACAATCTTGGGAAATGTACACTTTTACCGTAAAATGTGTACATTTCCCAAGATTGTACATTTACCGTAACATATATATATACTTAGAATAGTACCTAATAGATATACAATAGATTTTTTTAAAAAATTTTGAATGAATTTAATTTAGATAAACAAAACATAATTAAAAAATACATAATATAAATAGAAGTTGAAATGGGAAGGGTGAAAAAAGCCAGTACTTATTAAAATAAATATAACAAATAAATAAAGCCTCGAAAGTTCTTGGCAGCAGCAAGCCCTTAATCTGTGCTACACCCACCCAGTTTATATTTTCTCCCACGTCCCTTCCTACATTGGCCGCCCACCGCGTCTATTTATCCAAAATGCTATGCAATTAACTTCCTTTATAGAGCTATAATTCATATATATATATACTAAGATACATACCACACTAAAACATTACATTAACAAGTAACACTTTTCTTCGAATATAATGAACCATTTTGGATTTGATTGATAATATGTAAATTTAATAAAAATTCTTTTAAATTTTGATACATACTTTGGTATAAGTATATTACATTGAAAAATAATAAAATATTAATTTCTTAGCTCTTAAACTATCAATTTTATTGCATGATAAAATTTTTTGTCAGTTTGTGTTTAATAAAATTTTTATTATTACAAAAATTTGACTTGATTGTTCATATAAATAAATTAAACTAAATGCGCCCAACGTTTTTCGTTGAATATGAAGCAATTCATCCATAAACTTTGTCAACCTTATAGAAAAATTATTTTATTCTTTTTAATCCATTGGAAAAACGTTATTTTATAAAAAATTTTTATATTTATATTATATTCTATTCAGTTTTCTCCAAATTACAAAAAATAAATTACTTATAGAAAAATATTATTTATTAAATCCATGATAGATTAAAGTGAGAATAAAGAATGTATAATATTTATCTGGCTATTTATTTTAATATTACTTTGAAAAATAAAATTCGATTATTTTATGAAGAATGAAATAAAAAAAAAAAGAATTCAAATATTTTAAAATTTAAGATTTCTTTTTTATTAAGACATGATATAATTTTTGGGGAGAATTTGATTTGTTTTGAAATACAGACATTCTATAGGTAAATAACTAATATTTCTATAAATTCTATCATGAATATCATAAAATGAATGGAGGATTACTAACCGTTTCAAAGGTGGGTGCTGATGAGAAGACTGTAAAAAGAGGGCTAACATTGAAGGTGCAGAGAATAATAAAAAAAAAACAAATGTATTTATTTCATTTGTTAATTTAATATAAAATTATAAATTTATTTGAATTGAAAAAAATAAAGGGTGTATGTTTAGGAAAGGCAGGGCTTGTATTTAAATATTAAATCAAAATATATATAAATAAGGGCAAATTTTAATAATTTTTATCACGTAAACTAGAAGCGATCCGCAGTAATTGCATAAACAAAGGTTATTTGGAATTAAATAAGTTGACCTGTGGCCAGGTCCGAACCGACCGACGGTTTGAAGTAAATTTATTTACAGCTACAGAAACAATTTCAAATAATTTTAATATATCTATGAATGTAATAAAAAACAGATATGAATATAACATAAATATTTTTAATTTTATTTTATTTAAAATATATATGTAAGTCCAGGCTCTGACGTCATGAATGGCTGGATGATGTCATATAATTTTAAATTAAGAAAAAACTAATAAAGATGATTTTTTTCGAGGATAAAACCAATACAAAGTGCATGATTCGTGGTGATATGTAAAAAATCTCCTCATGTGAAATTTGGTGTGAAAATAACCCTTCCCTTCCTATCGTCGATCGCTAATACTACCACTTCCGGTTTCCGGATTTGCACCAAAAGTTGATCAATTCATCCCACTGATACATTAAGTAAAGATACCAAATTTCATCAAAATCCGTTCAGCCGTTCAGGCTGTACACATCTATACGGACGGACGGACAGACATCATGCTAAAAATACTTTTTTCTGTTAAGAAAATGCATGATTCGTGAAGATTGTAAAAATCTCCACATGTGAAATTTGGTGTGAAAACAATACCTCCCTTACTATCGTCGGTCGGTAAAAAGGAACCCACTTGTAAAGTTTTATCCAATTCCATGTCATAATAACACGATTGAATAATTGAATAATTGATTGAAAACAAATTACATATTTTATAGAAAGAAATTTTCATCTTATTTTACTTTTCATTAGGATTATTATTAATAGTAAGTAGATAAATCGAAAATCCTCTCTGGATATTATTATACCTAAATCCATAGTTTAGATTTGTCTAACCATTTGTTCATCAATTTTGTTTATATATTTATACAAACTTGTGATTCTCAAAAAAAAATAAAGAAAAATATTCTAAATATTTAAATAAAATCTTGTTGAGTTGTTTTACTTTATTATCGAATTGTTTTTGAATAAACAAAATTGAAGAGGGGAAAAAAAAAGAAAAGTTGAGATTCTAATTTAATAAAATGCACTTGATCCTGAACTCTTTGAAGGTACAGGAGATTATCAATTTGAAATTTATCGCAAAATGCAATCGAACATTAGGTACAATAAAAATAATTTCATATTCTACTTATATACTTGTAAATTTTATTAAAAATCTTTCTGTTTTTAGAAATAAATGGGAGACTTATAAGCCATTTAATAATATTTTATGGCTTCACTATATTCTAGACAAAATGATAAACCATGTTCACTATAATAAAACGAAATCAAAAATACATCAATCTTCTCTAATACTAATGACTTCACATTTTAATAAGATTCTTGATAGTAAAAGTGCAGCAAAATGAATTAAATTCATAACTAATATAAAAATTTATTTTTTGATATTGTTTTATTTCTAAATTGAAAAACCAGAAGAGAAAAATAAAACAAATATAAAGTAGAAAAAGAAAAGCGAAAAAAAGATAAACATAGGCTTATGATGAAATATAATCATTCTACATTCAATTGAAATAAAAAATTCAAAAATTGTATTAAACATTTGTTGATAAGAATAACATGTTTATATGATTTATTATAAATAATAAAAATAATGTAAAAAGACTAAACTACTATATAAGTATTGAATTTTATTCAAAACCTCTTTTTTAATACTTCCATTAACAAATACAATTATACTCGTAAATATAATTATAGTAATATATTAAATCTTCTGGGCGTCGTTCATTGTGAACAAGAAGATCATCGATTCAATATTAGAAGTCAATGCCATCAGCAATCGCATCATGACCATGAGGATGCGATGCGCTTCTAAAAATTTATGGGAGCTTTGCGTGATCCAAGACGGTCCATACGCAATTAATAATAATAATAATATATTAAATAGGAATAACATAAATATTTTTAATTTTATTTTATTTATAATATATATGTAAGACCAGGCTGTGAAGTCATGAATGGCTGGATGACGTCATATAATTTGAAATTAAGAAAAAACTAATAAAGATGATTTTTCTCGAGGGTAAAATTTTATCAAAATCCGTTGAGCCGTTCAAGCTGTACACATCTATACAGACGGACGAACGAACGAACAGACATCATGCTAAAAATACTTTTTTCTGTTAAGAAAATGTATGATTCGTGGAGATATGTAAAAATCTCCACAGGTGAAATTTGGTGTGAAAACAATACCTCCCTTACTATCGTCGGTCGGTAAAAAAGAAGATAATACTTTAGAATTAAGACGATAATATATAAAATAATATAATACTTGTATCAATGATATCAAATTCTTATTATATTACTAGCTGCTCAGAGCGCCTTCGGCACACACCTAAACGGGGACTCTGCCCCCTATACCCCCGAGTGGTACATAGTATTTGGTAAAAGGTTTTCATCCATTTTGTTTCAATCAGTATATTACATAAAACATTCATTTCTTTTTGTGTTCTTATTTAAAATATATTTTAATTTATTGAGTAAATTAATTATATATATTATTATTGTATATGTTATATCTATCTATATATGTGGCTCAACGATACTCGAAAGTTCTTGGCCGCAACAACCACATTTCTCCAAGTGTCCCTTTCCTGAGTCCCTGTTCCATCTCTTACGTCCCTTCCTACGTGTCCTTGGTTTTCCAATCGATCTCCCCACCAATATCTTTTTCCTCTCCCATTCTAGCCACGTGCCCTACCTATCACAGTTTTTTCCCTTTTATAACCCTAACTATTTCTGAAGATGCATAGAGGTCATGCAATTCCTCGTTATGCAGTCTCCTCCATTTCCCGGTGACCTCATCTTTCTTTAGGCGGGGCAAGTGAAAGAATAGAGGTTAATAATATATTTTGAAATATTATAATTATTACAGATATTACAAAGAAATTTGTTATTCTATTCATTTAATAATTATTCATAAACTTAATTTCATATATTTAAATAAATATTAGAGCGTTTTTTTACAATTTCGCCAGAAATAGTATTGCGATCACAAAAATTATCGATGTTGATATTTTGATGTTTTTATGTTTTAAAGGTCCCTGAGTCATTTTCACTAACTGCAAGGTTGAGTAAAATGTCTGTGTGTATGTATGTATGTAGACAAGATTATGCATAAACGGTTTGATCTAGAATCATGAAATTTGGTAAATATCCATTATTCAAAATTCGTAGTTTTCTATCAAATTTTGAGAAATGTAGCTCATCCGGAAGTGGGTCATTACCTTCCACGTTTTGATTTTTTTTCCTCTAAACTGACCGTAAAAATAAAGATATATGTTTGATAGTTTTTCACATGATTAAAAATTGTATAAAACTGCTATATATAGAATTCCAGCTTGATTGAATTGATGAAAGTACCGCAATTAATTTTTTAACACTGCAAATCACGAGCCAGTATGTGACGTAGTGCCATCAACAAAGAGCCAAGAACGCGCTGGTTAATAAATATTATTTATTAATTTTAATTTATAATTTAATTAATTAACTTTAATTTAAATATAATATATGTTATTTAATCCAATTCAAATGGCGTGATAGTCGAGTGGAGACACTCCAGATTTTTTTAACATTTTATAATTTTAATATTTAATCCTGACCATGAAAATATTGTTTTTTTAAAAACAAATCCAAAACAGTTAGCCATCCCTGCTTGGCCACTAACAAAACTGGAAATAGGATAATGGGAAAACCAATCCCAAATGTTCATGAGAGTGGCTTAAAAAAAGGTAGAATCAGTTATCCCTCCCTTTGAAAAATCACAAATTGATTTGAGATTTGAAATATATAATAAAAATGGGTTGAAAATTTAAAACAAATTATTTAAATAAAGAAATTTTCATCTTTTTTAACTTTTCATTAATATTATTATTATTAGTAGTAGTACTAGTAGTAGTAGTAGTAAAAGTAGTAAGTACTTAAATAAAAAATTCTCAATGGGTATTATAATACTTGTGATTTCACCCAAATCCAGACTAAAAGTATTTTTCTTGGTTATTTGCATATACTTATATACTTATAGACAAAAATTGAGAAAAATATAAATGCATAATCAAAATCTTGTTGAGATGTTTTAATTCATAATTAATTTTTAGTTGTGAAAATCACAGGTTTTTCAATAAACAAATTTGATGAAGAGACAAAAAATAAGAAAGTTGAAATCCTAATTCATCAAAAAGGAAAAACATTCATCTAGGATTTAATTTGAAAAGGGATGAACCAACCCCAAAGGTACAGTAGAGGGCGTGGCTTAAAAAAAGGTAGTAGCCGTTATACCGCCTCTTATAGAGGTAAACCTAATATTTAAAAATGCCTGTCTAGCCTGTGTAGATAGATATTTTAAAAATGAGATATTAACAACAACAGGAGATATTGTTTATTTTCTCATATAATTTGTGATTTAAGAATTTTAATAATATTAGGCAATGGTAGGTATATATTTTTCTATTATTATTTTAAATGAATTAGCATGTAAGAAATAATAAAATAAATATTTATTAAAAGTAATTGTTTTAGTTTAAAAAAATAATAATAAAATATTTAAAAAATCTATTTCACTTGATATGTTTACATTGTAAAATAATTTATAATTCTAAAAATAACATTTATATAAATATATATATATTTTTTAATATATTTATAAAGTTTATTTTTTGATTTTCATATCAAATTATTGCTAAATTTCTTTCAAAAACTATTTTAACTAATTATCCAAATTTTTAAAAAAGGATTAATATAAAGAAAATAATTGTAATAATATTTATAAAAATTGCAATATATAAATAATAAAAATATATAAAAAATTAAATTTAATATCGAAAAAATAAATCTTATAAGTACATTGAAAAAATATAATTTATATATATATATATATATATATATATATATATATATATATATACTAGTTTGTTCAATAAGTCCGCGGAGCGATAAGATATGGTATTGGAAGACTGTCAATTGATTGAAAGAGATTTAACAGAGGCTTTAGGCATTTCATTGAGCTCAGTGAGCAATATTTTGAGTGTTAATTTGGGTTTCAAAAATGGGTTGGTTTCTTCATTTCATTTCATTCCAGTTCCGTGAACTTATTGAACAACCTACGTATTATATGTATATATATATATATAAAAGATATATACTTTCTTTCGTTTCCTTAATAGATACATTCTTTGGTCTAATCTTTGCTAAATTCACCTTTTATTTCTTGAAGAGAGGATAGAACATCCACTCGGGGGAATGTTTTTCTGAAGAAACCCTCCACAAGGGGTTAACGCCGCCTGGCAATTTTTTCCCAGAATGACAGTTTTTAAAGGGGGAGGGGGAATTCGAAAGTTATTCATTAATATGAAAACAAATTCGTACAGAAATAAATTTCCATCAGGGTATTATTGTGAATGGTTTATGATTGCTTGCCTCCCCCCCCCCCCCGAGCCCTATCAGTAAAAATAACAATAAGTGCATATGATATGTTACCTGCTCACTAGGTCATGTGTTGTTACATTTTATTTGAGAATAATTATTTCGGGGTTTTAAAGATATAATTTTTTTATTAATATTCTAAGACAAATAAATATTTTTATATTCTTTTATTTACTTAATTTATGTCTAAAATGTTAATTTCTTGATTACACAAACAGACCAAAATCAATAAAAAAAAAATTAAATTAAAACAAACAGTAAATTAAATAATAATATCTATAGAACTTATTTACAATATTTATGTAAATTTCAGGTGAATAATTTAGTGTATTTTATATTTATTTCATGAATAAAAACGTTAGTTTAAAAATGCATTTACATTTCATTTCATTTTATATTACATTCAAAAGGCTTTTCGCCTGTATGAATTAATAAATGTTTCTTTAAAGTAGGATCTTAGATTAAATTTCTTTACACAAAAATTACATTCAAAAGGCTTTTCGCCTGTATGATTTCTTAAATGATTATTGAATTGAGATTTTTGAATAAATTTTTTTTGTACAAAAATTACAATCAAAAGGCTTTTCGCCTGTATGAATTAATACATCTTTCTTTAAAGTAGATTTTAGATTAAATTTCTTTGTACAAAAATTACTTTTTGATTCGATGAGAAATGTTTAGAAGTAATAGAGATTAGAAAAAAAAGCTAAATTACAATGGGTTAATAGTAAACACGAAGTAGATAGATTGGAGTATATTAATAACAGGAAAATAGGGACGAAAATCATTAGGACCAAAAAAAGAGAAAGTCTAAAAAATAAAATATTAGAAATAGAAGAAAGTAACCGCAACAAGAGTAGTAGAGATTTATACATGGGAACTAAAAATATTAAAAAGGGTTATCAGGCACGGTTAGACTTAATTAGAGATATTAATAATAATTTCAGTAATAATAATTTTCAGTACTTATCAAAATTTAATAAAGGAATAATATAAAGAAAATAATTGTAATAATATTTATAATATATAATTGGAATATATAAAAATAAAAATTTCATATGAAAATCGAAAAAAAAAATTTATAAATACATTGAAAAATATCATTCATATATATATATATGCAATTAAAGATTGCGTAGAAAAGTTAATCGAAGCAGTGGGACTTGCAATTAATAGTAAGACAAAATATTTAGTAAGAGAGGGATAGTATTAACACACAAAATCTAGAATTTGAAAATGTAAAAAAATTTAAATCCTTAGGTTCTGTAATTACAAAGGATAATAAATTCGAGAAGAATTTAATTCGTGGTTGCAATCGGGTAACGTCTGTTATCATACAGTAACTCATCGAAACTTTTACCTAAGTGGAAGAAAAATTGAAATATTTAAAACAAGTATTTTGCCTGTTGTAATCTATGGGTGTGAGGCATGGTTGATGATCCTGGGAGACGAGAGTAGATTCAGAGATTTGAGATTAGGAATGTTAGCGGTATTTATGGACCAAAGAAAGATGAGGTCACCGGGGAATGGCGTAGATAGCATAACGAGGAATTGCATCACCTCTATGCATCTCAAGATATAGTTAAGGTTAATTAAGGTTATAAAATAGAGAAGGCTGGGATGGGAAGGGAACTTGAAGACTCTGAAGACACCCTCCCCCAAGGGTTAACGCCGCCTGGCCATTTTTTCCCAGAATGAAACCATTTAACTTAAATATTTTTTTTAATTCACTTAATATTTTTGATTTGAATCATTACTTTTAATATTTCTAAATAAATAAAAAATAAAAAACAATGATATCGAAAGTGAGTCATTTTCGAATAAAAATATGAATATGTAAAATTTCATTTTAATTCAAAAATATCACAAAATGAAACCAAAAAATTAAATATCAAAGGCATTCAATTAAAATTCCAATAGTAAGATCATTAATTGGAGTTAAAAATAAAATATTTTTCGGTGAAAATTGAAAATTATCAAATTGGTCAAATTTTTGACTAGGCTTAAAATTGTTTACACTGATTGTCTTATTAAAAGGTAAACAAGTAAATAAATATAATAATACTATTCTATTTGAAAGAGTAAACGCGTTATAATTATATTGCAAACACAACCAAAAGAGTGCGGCAATTTCTTTGAGAAAAGTTCATTTAATGATTAATACCGAAAAATTGCAGGGACTCGTTTTTAATTCAATTTACAACTTCTTTAATAATAACGAAATTATATATATATATACACTAACCTAATCTTATAAACGAATTAAATGTAAACATTAAACAAAATTTCATGTAAGAATAAGATTAAATTTATTTGTTTAAATTTATTCTTCCTATATTAATAGGACTGATTGATAAAAACGAAACTGGAAGAAAATATTTTTTATTATTAAAATTACTAGGCTATAATAATAAAAATAATACTAAAAAAATAAAAATAATTTAAAATTATATAATATTTATGAAAAGGTAAAATAATTAGCGATCTGTGTTTGGCAATCATTTGAAATTTTGGCAAACAAATGTTGGTAGGTTTAATTTTACCGAAAATTTGTTCATAATTAGATTTAATTATTTTGATCCAATGATATAAATTTTAATCATGATAAAATGGTTCAAAAATGATTTTTTTCGAAATTTGTATGAATTCTAGCAACAATTGTTTAAGAGAAAAAAAATGTTAATTAAATGTACTTTTAATTGAGAATTTTATATATTCAATAAATTCTTTTTTAATTAACAATTAACAATATAAATAATCATTTCAAATGATATTTATTATTTATTTAAAATTTATTTAAATTTAGATTTCTTATTAATAATTAAATAATCATTTTTTTTTTAAATCATATTTTAACTCTCGGATGAGAGATATTGAATATTTTATATACGAGATATATATCAATAAATTATTAATTAATCAGTTTTGAACTCATTTTTGTTGTTCAACGACGCATTTCACATTAATAGTGAGATAAAAATAAATGGTTAGGGACCAGAAGAACTTATAAAAAGAATATGTCTGTTCGAATCAATATCATTAGTACTCCCTCTTTCCACACACACACACACACACAATAATAGTTGTTAGGTTTTGTTCGTGGACGCGATTTATCTCAAACATATCGATCTAACTCAATATTTTTTTGTTATGAATATAATTGATCATATTATTTTGCAGAGAGAGAGAGAGAGGTTGTTTTATACGGGTGTGAGGCAGGGTCTATGACCTTGGGAGACGAGAGTAAATTTAGAGTATTTGAAAATAGGATTCATCGCAGCATCTATGGGCCAAGAAATATGAGGTCATTGCGGAATGAGGGAGACTGCCTAAAGTGGAAATGCATGGCCTCTATGCATCTTCTTATGATGGACAGGACACATAGCAAGAATGGAAGGAGAGACCGATTGGAAGCACAAAGTCGCGGTGGGCTGACAATGTAAAAAGAGAGAGGGATAAAATAGAGTTTGGCTTGGTGTAGCAGAGGATAGGAACATTTAAAGAAATGTGGTTGCTACGCCCAAGAACTTTCGAGTTCTCTAGAGCCACCGAGATAAATAGATAGATAATTGATCATACTTCTTTATAAAAAATCATTTTGTTGCTTTATTTCATCATTAATTCATTAAAAGTCAAAAATTCCAAAAATTGTTAGCATACATTCATTGATAATAAGTTTGTATAAAAAAATTACAACAAACTACTGATTGAAAAAGTACCTCCAGCTAATAAGTCGACCTATAAATCGTATAGAATGAAGTAAAACAATTTTTATTAAACTAAATTAAAAATAAACTAGTCTTAGATAAAAAAATTTTGTCAAAAAATTAATTTTTAAGAATCGTATCAAGTAATGAGACAAGAAAAAAGGAAAAAAAAAACTATCAATTAATTGTAAGTTTTGTTTTATGTAACTCTCAATAAATGCTTGTCAAAGGATCCTGCTAGTCCCCATAATAGTAGTAATTATATTCAAGTATATTAAATTTAATAATTTCTACTATTATGGGGACTAGCAGGATCCGTTGGTATTTGATTGTATTTACTTTTATATTTAGATTTTATGAAATAGAGTTAGAAAATGTTTTATATGTACCGAATTTAAAAAGAAATCTTATATCCATTTCAAAAGCCACATGTAAAAAAAAGAAAATATTTTTTATTCATTCAAAAGCAGTTATAAAGAATGAAAAAGGAGAAACCATTATTACTACATTCAAGAAAGATGGTCTATACATGATAAATCCTATATCTGAATCCACTGCTAAAAATGAAGAAAAACTTGAAGAAAATTCTGTAAATCTCTATAACCTGTTCAATGAAAATAAAAATGAAATTCAAGATGAACATGAAAATCTTGAAGATGAAGAAAAACTTGAAAAAGGTGAAAATGAAAATGAAGAAAATTCAGATGAAATAATTATGAAAAAAGGTCCAGGAAGGCCGAAATTTATTAAAACAAATATGAAAGGGAGACCAAAAAAGGTACATAATTATATAAAAACAAAAAATCCCAAGAATAAAAATACTCAAGACGAGGAAAGCCTTGAAAGTCCAGATATATCAAATTTAATACTTCAAGATGCATTAGAAGGCCCCAACAAGTATAAATGGAAAAAAGGCAAATTAAAACAGAAATTAATGAAATGAACAAAAATCACACATGGGAGTTGATTGATCGTCCAAAGGTAAAAAAAAAACATCATCGATTGAAAATAGATTTTTATAAATGCTTATCTAAATTGAGAAATAAAGGAAGAAATATATATAGAAATTCCTGAAAAATAATAATAAATATTTAATAATAAAATTTCGAAGGAGAGTTTTTAATCTTAAAGGAAAGTTTTTAAAATAAAAATAAATATTTAATAATAAAATTTCTAAGGAGAAAATTAATCCTGAATGAAAGTTTTTTCTTAAAATAAAAATAAATGTTTATATTTAAAAAATAAAAAAAAAAAAGTTACAATTTTAGCCATGTACGTGGACGATCTGATCTTAGCATAAAATAATATCAAAATAATTGAAAATTTAAAAAATAAAAATATAAACTCTCAGATTTATTTAAAATAAAAGAATAATGACGGCGATATTGAAGTAAAGTATAAGCTAACAGAAGAAATGTTCACTGATGTATTAATGAAAGGACTTCCTTCTACGAAGCATGAATTTTGTTCGAAAGGACTTGGTCTGAACGATTTGCATTAAATTCAATATAGACTAATTTTAAGGGGGCGTGTTGTATTTTTAAAATTAGTCTCATATATGAATATGAAGATAACCCCTCCTGGCGTCATTAATTCAAAGCACTACTAGCTTTGAACAGCTGATCTACAAATCAAGGTCAAACGACAAACACTTTATATTCCAATGCTGTGCGATTAACAACGCAAGCAGTAAACTCTCTCACCTATATGCTCATCTGTATATATTTTCATATATAATAAATATTCTTATATTTAAAAATACAACATATCTTTTATTAACAAAACATCAAGATCCTACAATAATAAAATAAAATCCTATAGAACTTATAAAAGACGCATGAATACCGATATAGAATTTCAAATGAATGAAATTTGTAAAATAATTAATACGAGACATTATCAGAATAAATCCATTGATACTTTTAATTCTATTAATATCATCAATTCAAACACTAGAAATATAAATAAATCAAACAAATTCTTAGATAGTAGAATAGTTGAAACCAGTGAAAATAGACAAATGACAAGAAAAAAGAAAACATTTTTAAAACAAACCACAAATCAAATTCAACATGAGAAACAAAACATTAAAAATAAACAAAAACTAAGACGATTATTATAAATAATATATAAGAAATATTAACATGACAGATGTAAGAGATGGAAATATATTATTTTTTCCTTCGAGTTGATATAATTTAATTAATACATCTCCTTATCAAAAAGATTTATTATTTATTAACTTGTACTAAAAATAATTTCTCTATTTAAAAATTTTTCCTCTTTTTTTATTTATTTATTTATTTATAATACTTTCCTATTTTTATTAGTTTTCATTATGTAAACATTCCTATTATTTGAAACAATAAATTTATTTTTTCTAACAATTTCTATTATAATTTTATTTTGTTTGTTACTTTTACCTCAAAAATTTGAATAAAAATCTCAAATTTGAAAAATATTTCTTATTATTTCATTTATTTTTAAGTTTAACCTTATATATTTCCTTTATTCTACTTACATTTTTATTTATTATACTCACTTGTATCCAGATTTTGCTTTTTTCAATAGTTGTACTTCAAAATAAAAAATATTTATTTAATTGTTTTTCTTTAGTTTGATACTAGCATTCTTTAAACTGTGCTATTTTCAATTAATATGTAAATATATTTCAATATTATATCTGAAAATCACAAAATTATTATTAATTCGTTGTCATTATATTTCATTAGATGGACAAATAATTTAAAATATAATATTTTATTCATTTCAAGTATTTTAAAATTCAGTTGTTTTTTTTTTATAAAAAATATTACTAATAAAGAAAAAAAACAATTTAATTAGAATATGATAGAAATATGTTCTTAAACAAATAATTTATTAACAACAAACAAAATAATTCATTAAAATAAATAAATAAAATTATGTGAATGTTCAAAAACAATAAAGATTAAATTAATATTATTATTTTTTAATTATTTATTTTTTAATTATTTTTATATATATATTTATTTCATTTCATTGTAATTATTATTTATATTATATTTTCAGAAAAATAATATTTTTCTTCTAAAATAACTTACAAATTATTCTTCAAACATAATTCTCTTTTTCGTTCATTCAATTATCAATCTTATTTATTATTATCTATTGTAGGTATATCAATGTTATTCTTTTCACTAACATAATGAATGTCAATTACGATTTATTTGGCTACAATTTCACTTTATTTTCAGAATCCATCATTCTTAATGAAAATTTTATAAATAATTTACCAATTGAGAAATTATTGAAATTATATTAAACAAATTAGATATCGTTTCGTTATATCAATCATATCATGTCTGCAAAAAATGGAAAAATATTATTAAAAAACATTCTCGTTTATATAATAAAATAAAATCCTTTAGAACATATAAAAGACGCATGAATACCGATATAGAATTTCAAATGAATGAAATTTGTAAAATAATTAATACGAGACATTATCAGAATAAATCCATCGATACTTTTAATTCTATTAATATCATCAATTCAAACACTAGAAATATAAATAAATCAAACAAATTCTTAGATAGTAGAATAGTTGAAACCAGTGAAAATAGACAAATGACAAGAAAAAAGAAAACATTTTTAAAACAAACCACAAATCAAATTCAACATGAGAAACAAAACATTAAAAATAAACAAAAACTAAGACGATTATTATAAATAATATATAAGAAATATTAACATGACAGATGTAAGAGATGGAAATATATTATTTTTTCCTTCGAGTTGATATAATTTAATTAATACATCTCCTTATCAAAAAGATTTATTATTTATTAACTTGTACTAAAAATAATTTCTCTATTTAAAAATTTTTCCTTTTTTTTACAGTTCAATTTACATCCATCAGCATGAACTTTAGATACCTTAAGAGGGCCACCTGGAGGAGAAGGTTTGTCCAAAACTATTACCATTACATCTGCAGTATCTTTTCCATTGATGTTTTCGGCAGTAATGGTATATTTTCCTGATTCAGCACGAGTTGCCATACGAACGTTGATTTTAGTAAAATATTCTTGATGTTGAATTTTAACTAGTTCTGAATTTTTCATCTCTCGGCCTCCCAAGGGCCATTTCGTGGTTGGTGCTGGTTCACCTGATACTTTGACATCAAAGTTAAAGTTTTGACCAGACTTAATACGAACTTCAATAAGATTCGTTCGGTCGATCTTGGGAGCAAGATTTCTTGGTTTAGCAATTATAGTTGGTGTAGCGTCACTTGGTTCACCAGGGCCTGCTTTATTAACTGCTCGTACACGAAATTCATAAGGTTGACCTTCAATAAGATCAGGAACAGTCGCTGTTGTTTGACCAGCAGGAACTTCAACAGCTTTCTCCCATTGACCAAATTTATCTTTTTTCTCAACAATATATCCGATAATAGGAGAGCCACCATCGTCTTTTGGTGGAGTCCATTTAAGGTCAACATGATCTTTATCCCAATCAGTTGCCTTGAGATCGCCAGGTTTTCCAGGTTCATCTGATTGAGAACAATGAAAACAATAACAATTAATTTATATTTAATAATAAAATGTAAATTAAATATGTATTAATGTTACCGAAGAGATTCTTAGCAATAATTGATTCTTCTGCAACGAGAGGTTCCGATTCGCCTTCAGAATTAACCGCTGCTACGCGAAATTTATATTCTTTTCCAGGTGTTAGACCAGTAACTTCCATACCTAGAGGAATTTAAAACAAAAGATATATTTATTAGAATATTTATTTTAAAATAATCAAATGATTTAATTTACGAAAAATGTCATATAGAATAATTTAATCAAATTTTATCAAAAACAAAAGAAATAGTACCTGGTTCATTTGATCGTCCACATGGGACCCAACAACCAGTTTCGGGATCCATTTTGTCAACTTGATAATATTCAATTAGAGTGCCACCATCATCTTTAGGTCGTTTCCATTTACATCCATCTTTATGAACATCAGAAATTTGTAGAGGTCCTTCAGGTGGTGTCGGTTTATCAGTAACAGTTAGTTCAATAATAACTGAATCTTTGCCGCTGGTATTTGTAGCTATAACCATATATTCGCCTGAATCTCCTCGAGCGACAGGCCTAATTATCAATTTAGTGAAATATTCAGGACTATCAATTTGAACATTTCGTGAGGCTCTCAATGGCATATTAGCGTAACGCCATTCAACAGTAGGAGCTGGTTCTCCAATGATGGCTGCATCCAATTTGAGTGTAGAGCCAGCTGATAAAGTAACATTACGTAGATTACGACGATCAATTCTTGGAGCCACTAAAAATTTAATGAACATAAAATTAGTCAAGGAATATAAAAATATTTTTAAATTATATCATTAGATATACTCATACAATATATACTTACAATAACGTGGTTTCGCAACAAATGTTTTGTTTGGCTCACCAGGTTCACTTTGACCTGCTTTATTAATAGCAATAACCCGAAATTGATATTCATTGCCTTCAATAAGGCCATGAACAATTCCTTGAGGTGTGCATACTGATGTTTCTAAAGCCTTCTCCCACATAGTACTGTAAATGAATCATATTAATGAAAAATATTATATATTTATTTATTATTAATTAAAATAAATAAATTTTCGATATATATATAAATTTTTACGCATTGTTTATAAATTAAATATTTTCTTATTGAATATTATAAAATAGTTAGAAAATAAGGAATAAATTTAAAATAGATTGATCCCACAATGCAAATTATTGTATAATGGATAAATCAAAATTAGAATAATTATTTGTCTAAAAATCAGAAAAATATTTGCCCCCTTACTGTTTTTATTTATTCGGCCCCCACCCACCCGAACAGAATACAATATTTTTCACAAAATATACAATGAATTAATGTGCAATTAAGACATTAGGTACAAAATAACATCGATGCTAAATAGAAGAAAATATTAATTTTAATTTATTTTGATAAAATATATTATATATGTTTATTGATATATATACTAAATACAAATTCTAAAAAGGTTATTCATAATAATAGAATTTCGAGTATATAACCTTAGAATATTTCTAAAATATATTTCAAAACAAATATATATATATTGTATAAGCATAAAATCAAATAAATGTTTATAGAGTAATATATAATTTTTTACTATTCACCGATAGTCAATTGTATTCAAATACATACCTATATTTGTCTTTTTTTTCAATAATATAACCAGTGATAGGAGATCCTCCATCAGAAACAGGTTCTTTCCATATTAGATCAGCATGATTTTGGCTCCAATCGACAGGTTCAGGAGCTCCAGGTGGACTAGGTATAGCTAAATTTATAAAAAAATTATTATTAATATTTTACTAATATTGAATAATCAGATTGGTCTAAAAACTAGAGAGAGATTTATATATTTTCTTTAAACAATAAAATCAAGTAAAATAAAAATTTATTTATTTATGAGATGTTTTCCTATAATATTAAAACTTAATTTATTATATTATTTATAATTACTTTATATTACTTATATTTCTAACTATATTTACAATTTTTTTTTTAATATTTAATAAATTTACAAATTAGTCAATAAAAAATAATATAAAGATCAGAATCGTCATGTATAGTTTTTGTTTGGAAGAGGGTCGAAAAATCAAAGTAAATATAACTGATTTGTTCTCCTTTATATTTTAAAAAATTAAAATTAAATTATTGTGATGTATTTCACACATAAGAAAAATAATATCAATATTTTGGCAATACGAAACTAAAAAAACATTCGGATTAATATATCTCTCTTTCAAGTTTCCCCTATTTAAAATCTCTAAATACAAATGATTATACTTCTTTCTTGAAACCCACACTAGAATTGTTGAATATTTTTCATAAATCCTAATACAGTTATTTTAAAGCTTTTGAGATTAAAGTATGTTTAAAGTGATAATTTGACAACAAGGACTTTTAAGGATGTTCATGGAAGACGGAACTGAGTAGATTGTATCTTACTCAAACCACTCTGGCATTTATTACTCGAATAAGATTAGTTTGGGTTATTACTGTGGTACTCCAAGAGCCACAACTACTACGTCTAGAACAATGAGCATTAGAAATATTTATCTAATGCCTATCGGTTATCTCTTTGTGTGTATTTCATTTTTATCTCATTTATTTAAAAAAAACCTTCTCATTAGTGAGTAACCTCAAATGACGATCTTTTATATAAAAATATGTTATAAATATAAATTTAATTTTAAAACTAAATAATAATAATAAATGATAATTTACTGAATGGTGATAGAGCCAAGAGTTTCAAGTGGTTCGGATTCTCCTTCCTTATTTATAGCCTTGACTCTAAATTGATATTCGTGACCAGGAGTAAGTCCTTGAACTTCCATCTGTGGCTCTTTAGTTCTACCAACAGGTAACCAAATACCAGTATCTGGATCAAATTTTTCGACAACATAAGCTTCAATTGGCTCGCCACCATCATCTTTGGGTTTGTTCCATTTCAGTTGACAACCATCTTTATGTATATCCGAAACTTCAAGTGGACCTTCTGGTTTACCAGGTTTGCCTGAAATATTTGAAAAACACTTTTAATAATAAAAAGTTTATGAATTTGAAAATTCTTGACTAGGTCAACTGTCTAACTGAACTACTTCGAATTAATTCCTTTGTTTTATTTTTATCTATCTTTATAGTGTCACCCCCGAATTCTTGGACTAACTACTAATTATTTTCTAATTGATTTCCCTGTAATGTTTTCAATCATTTGAGCTCATCGTGATCTCCACGATTTATGAATTTAATTATGTTGAACTAATCATCGTTTTTATCAATAAAATATATTTTGGTTAATTTAAATATAACAATTTTAAATATATGTCACAGTATTAATATATGTATCAAATAAGGAAATTTAATTGATGTGAAATTTTATTCTTTTTGAATTTAATTGATTTGAAATTTAGAAGTAGTACTCACTGACAACATTAACTTCGATAGTAACTTTATCTTGACCCCATTTATTCACAGCAGTCACGGTGTAAGTTGCAGTATCTTTTCTTACAGGATGATCATTGATAAATTTAGTGAAATTTGGCGAATTTTCCACACGCCTTAATGCAGTTTCGCTAATTGATTTGTTGTTAAGAGTCCAAGTAACATCAGGAGCTGGTTCACCTTGAACTTTTGCATCAAATAGTATTGATTCTCCTTCTCTTACAGTTAGATTACGTAAATTGCGACGATCAATCTTAGGAGCAACTAGAATGAAAAATAAACATGAGTATTATTTTATTTAGAAATAATTTTAAATAATGTAAAATTTACGTTTTCTTGGTTTTGCGATGAGTGGTTTGCTGGCCTTGCTTGGTTCACTTGGGCCTGCTTCATTAACAGCACGGACCCTAAACTCATATTGTTGTCCTTCAAGATTTTCGGCACGTCCTTTACAGTTAGGACCTTTGACTTCACCAGCCTTAACCCATTTAGCACTTTCTTTTTCTTTCTTTTCGATAACATATCCTGTGATTGGTGAACCACCATCATTGTCTGGTGGGTTCCATTTAAGTTCCACAAAGTCTTTATCCCAATCTGTGGCTTCTGGTTGACCCGGAGCAGGTGGTGCATCTAAGAAGTTGAACAAACATTTCGAAATATTTATAATTTTATAAATAATAATTTTATAAAAACAAAAGTAAATGATGTAAAATAGTAAATATGTTTAAATATCAAAATATATTAAGTTAATCTATTTACCAAAAGGATTTTTAGCAATGATTGGTTTATCAGCATCTAATGGTTCCGACTCTCCTTCAGCATTGACTGCCATTACGCGGAATTTATATTCTTGACCTGGTTGCAAGTTGGTAACCTCCATTTTGGGCTCTTTCGAGCGTCCGACCGGAACCCAGCGGCCTATAATGAATAAATATTATACATACAATAATACATATATAAGAATATTAATTTATGAATAATTGTTTTTGTCCTAAGAAATGTATTTACCACTTTCGTTATCCATCTTTTCTACAACATAATGTTCGATTGGCGCACCACCATCATCTTTTGGTGCATTCCATTTGAGTTGACATCCTTCCTTATGAATGTCAGATATTTTAAGAGGACTCTCGAGTGGACTTGGTTTGTCTAAACGAAAAAAATTAGTGTAAATATCTATTCTAGCGTAGATTTAAAAATCTAATAGTTATATATTCATTACCAAGAACAGTAATTTCAACTGACGCCTCGTCTTTGCCCGAGCTATTCTCTGTTTTAATCACATAGGTACCAGAATGTTTTCGCGCCGCAATGGACACGACAAGTTTCGTTTTATAATCTTCACTATCAACAACTACTTCGTCTTTAGTTTCAAGACGAGTCTTGTTGAGGAACCATGATTTCGTTGGAGGTTCACCACTGATTTTAACATCGAGACGTATTTGCTGGCCAGCCTTAATTGTCATATCTTTAAGAGTAGAACGATCTATTCTTGGTGCCGCTGAAATTAAAAAATAAAAAAATAATAAACAAATTTTAATTCTTCTGGTGGATTAATTGAATCTTAATTGTTAATTAAGATCTCTTTACCATAACGGTCTTTTGCAAGAATAGTATCGCTAGGTTCACTGGGTTTGCTTGTGCCACCCTTATTAACTGCACGAACTCGGAATTGATAATTCATTCCTTCAACTAAATCAGGTACTTTAACTTCACATTTATTGCCAATACCTTCGATTGCTTTTTGCCATTTTGAACTGAAATATAATACAAAATAATATTTAAATCAAGTCAACCATCTACCTCATTAAATGAAAAATATTATTAATTTTATTCTTTAATAAAAATATGACATTAATTAAAAAAAATAGGTAATCCAACCTATATTGGTCTTTCTTTTCAATAATATAAGAAGTGATTGGTGCACCACCATCGTTCTTAGGCGGAGCCCATTTGAGATCAGCATGATGTTTAGACCAATCTCTGGCTTCTGGTTTACCAGGTTTATCAGGAGCATCTGAAAGAATATAATTTATTTATGAAATTAAAACCAACAAAAATAGTTAGAATAAGTTTATATATATATATATATATATATATATATATATATAGAGAGAGAGAGTCATGTGTGTTAAAAGTTTCAGTTCCATATGAAAATCGAAAGAAAATAGCATTAAAGTCTCGATTTAATGTTACAAGGCAGTAAAGAATTTATATTAACTAATTTTTTTATTTCCAAATTATTAATGTTTTAACGTTCTTATTTGATTAAAAATTTAAAATTATTTTTCTAAAGAAATCTTGAGAAATAAAAAATGTCAAGAAATTAGAAACACTAAATCATACTAATCCTTACCATATGGATTCTTGGCAACTGTTGGAATATCAGTTTCATCAGATTCTCCTTCAGAATTGACAGCTTTTACTGTGAATTGATATTCTTTGCCTTCATTGAGTCCGCTTACATCTGCTTCAGGGGTTTTACTAGTAGTAACAGGAACCCAACGGCCGGTTTCGGTATCCAATCTTTCAACAACATAATGATCAACGGGTTCACTACCATCGTCTTCTGTTTTTTCCCATTTGAGTTTGCAGCCTTCAGCAGTAACATCTGATACCTTCAATGGGCCCTTTGGTTTACAAGGTTTACCTGAAGTTAAAGGAAAATATATTATTAATTATCTCTGTATCAAATATACCTAATTGAGAAAGACTATATCATTTTTCAATCAGTGAATTTTGAAAAATAAAGATATAAAGGCATTCGGATAAACTAAAGTTCCCTAACTTGATATAAAAAGTCAATATGTATAAATAAAATATATTTACTTATAACACAAATTTCTAGATCGACGGTATCTGTGCCAGAATTATTCTTGGCGGTAATTGTATATGTAGCTGAATCAGATCGTTTTGATTTTTGAAGGGTGAATGTTGTTTTGTAATCTTCATTTACAATTTTAAGTCTATCATGTGATTTAACAGGTTGATCTTTAATTGTCCATGTGATTGTTGGTTCAGGCTCTCCCTTCACATCAGCCTCAATACGCAAGAATTGACCAACACGAATAACCTTCTTTTGCAAATTTTTTCGATCAATATGAGGTGCCACTAAAAATGAATTTAATCAATATAAAATATGATCAAAAGACTTAATAACACATTAAACATTAAATTAAAAATAATTACAGAATCTTGGTTTAGCAACAATTCCTCTGCTTGGGTCACTAGGCTCAGATGGTCCAGCTTTATTTACTGCTACAATTCGGAATTCATATTCATGACCCTCTTGAAGACCTTCAACACGAGCTGCAGGACGATCTCCCCTGCTCGTTCCTCCTTGGACCCAAGC
The DNA here is from genome assembly GCA_963082975.1 of Labia minor. Lineage (NCBI taxonomy): Eukaryota > Metazoa > Arthropoda > Insecta > Dermaptera > Spongiphoridae > Labia > Labia minor. Next base: position 2,309,156 of record OY720348.1, read on the forward strand.
TCGGCCTTCTTTATCACGCATCTCAATAATGTATTTTTCAATTGAAGCACCACCGTCGTTCTTAGGAGACCATTGCAGTTCCACAAAATCTTTATCCCAATTGGTTGGTTCAGGTTTGCCAGGTTCATCTAAATATTTCACATAAAAATAGCGATTAGTGATAAGATTAAAATAATTTATAAAACTCAACTTAGCAGATATCTTACCGAAAGGATATTTAGGAATTATTGGTTTTTCTGTTTCAAGTTCTTCGGATTCTCCTTCCTTATTAACAGCCTTCACGCGGAATTTATAAGGCTTTCCTTCTTGAAGTCCAGTAATTTGTGCTTCAGGTTCGGTAGACTTACCACAAGGAATCCATTGGCCTGTGAGAGGATCCAACTTTTCAATTTCATAATATTCAACGGGAGTTCCACCATCATCTTCTGTTTTTTTCCATTTAAGTTTACAACCGTTTTTGGTAACATCACTGACATCCAATGGACCTTTCGGTTTTCCATGTCTTCCTGTAATGTAATTAATTTAAATAGTGTCTTTATTTAATTAATTCTAAGATATTTTTTACCTAAGACGGAAATTTCTAATTCGGCTACATCTTCACCGACAGAATTGCTTGCACGAATTGTATACTTGCCAGCGTGGCATCGTTTTGCTCTCATAATAAAAAATTTAGTATTATAATCAATGTTATCAACACGGATTAGATCATCCTGTTTTAGTTCTTCACCTTTCAATTTCCATTCAACTTTCGGAGGTGGTTCACCACTTATATTAATATCTAATGAGAGTGTAAGTCCTACTTTAACAACGATAGATTGCAAATTAGTGCGGTCGATACGTGGTTTCACTAAAATAAAATATAATCATTTTATAAAAATGATTTAATTAAATAACTCATGGTTTGAAAAGATCTAATTACAATATCTAGCTTTGGCAATGTGTGGATTGGTGGCTTCAGATGCGTCTCCAGGCCCAGCTTTATTTACAGCTCTGACCCGGAATTGATATTGGTTGCCTTCTTCAAGTTTAGGGACGGTGCCTTGACAAACATTTCCACTAATTTCAGCTGCCTTTACGAATGTATTTCCAAATTTATCTTGCATTTCAATAATATAACCTTAAAAAAATTGATTCAAAATAATAAAAATAGATATTTAAAAAGTTAATTAAAAATATTATTATAAATTTTGTAATTTACCTGTTATAGGTGCGCCTCCATCTCGAATAGGTGGTTCCCATTTCAATTTCACCATATTTTCATTCCAATCGATAATCTCTGGAAGTCCAGGAGCTCCGGGAATATCTAAAATAATTTTTAAATTCATATAAATTGGCTTTTAATATATTTCTTAATCAATTATATCTAAAAATATATGTATTTAAGATTACCATATGGATTTTTAGTGAGGATCGCTGTGTCAGCGTTCAAAGGCTCTGATTCTCCTTCTTCATTTACAGCTTTAACACGGAATTCATATTTATGATTGGGTTCAAGTCCAGTGACATCTAATTCTGTTTTTTCAGCATCGACAAATCCAGCTGGTACCCATCGTCCTGTAGTAACATCCATTTTTTCAACTACATAACCAGTAAGTGGCAAACCACTATCATCGCGAGGTTTCTTTCATTTGAGTTTGCACCCTTCTTTATGGACATCTGTTATATCAAGCGGTCCTTCTGGTTTGTCAGGTTTATCTGAAAAAGAATTCAAAATATTAATAAGATAAACAATATCATGTTTTATATTATTTTATTAATAAATTTAGCTTTAAAATTGAAAGTTTATGACAAGTTTATTCAATATTATATCAATATTATTTAATATCTTTTAAATGTTTTTGACTTGTTTTCACTAATAAATAATCGCATTGATTGTTTATTATACTAACCTTGGATACATATCTCAACAGTGGCTTCATCTGTTCCTGAACTATTTTCAGCCAGGATTGTATAAATCCCAGTTAATTTCCTTTCAGTGTCACTTACAATTAATTTGGTATTATAATCTTCATTATCGATCTTATAATGAGCTCCAGTTTCAAGTTTTTTCCCCTTAAATGACCAAGTTATAGTTGGTGGCGGTTCACCTTTAACGTCAACATCTAATTTCACAGTTTGTCCAGCTCGCACTACAACCTTTTGTAATTTGCACGGGGTCTACGGCAGCGAATAACTAATTAGGGACTTCATGAATTAAAAATGGGGGTCTACGTGTTTTTTGGCTCTAAAAAAAGGTAAATTGATTTTTCGATATGGCTCTTAAAACATTTTTGATTTTTCAATAAGGCTCCAAAAAAGGGTAAAATTTTTTTATAAAAAATCAAAATCAATTTAGGGGGTCTACCCAAAACCGAAAAACATGGCAAGGTGTCTACGACACAAAAAAGTTTGGGAACCTATGTTCTAAACATTGTGTGTTGAATGGCATAACATAAAATATTTTATGTCTATTAATTCTATAATAATAATTTAAAAAGATAGATATAAGGTTTATTAATATAATATTAGGTAATTTTAGGAATTATATATATATAATAATAATAATAATAATAATATATTGAGCCTTTAAATATTTGGAAAGCATTTTTAGAAATCAAACATCTTACTTTTTATTTGTTTGACATCTTGCTTATTTTATTTTATTTTGGAATTCAATTTTTTTTTGTTAATATTATATAGATGATATAATTCAAATTAATTTCTTACAAATGATTAGTTATTTATTTTGTCATAAATCTTGTCCACATTATTTATTGCATTTAACTGAGTTATGCTAGATTATTTATTTAAATTGCAATGAATAAACATTATACAAAAATTTTATTTTTACTTATCTTCAATATCAATATATTTTGTTATCTTGAGTGTTTCTCAAATTTATATTCTTATTTTATTGAAAGTTCTTCAAGACATTAGAAAACAGTAAATACATTACTAGAAATTATAAAATATTTTTTATGAGAAGTTTCAATTTAAAAACATCACTAAAAAAAAATAAAAAATAGAGGATAGTTGATAATAATTAAATAAATTTAAATTTCTAATAGAAGTATAAATACATATTTTATTACCATTATTTTTTTTAAAACTTGAGTAGGTAAAACTGATTATCCATGAACGTTGAATTTTTCACAATTAATATTATTTGTTGATTTTATAAATGAATGTTTCTAGTTTAAGGAAAGTCAATAGTTTAGATGCTATATATGCGTTGTTCAAGTTTTATTGAGACAATAAAAAAAAATATTTGAATTTGATGATATTAAAAATTAGTTTTTTTAATTGAAACAAAAAAAAACAATTAAAAATATCTTAACAATATCGGTTCCAAAAAAGAAATATTACCTGTAATTATTTGATTTTTCAAATATATTTTCCATTTGTTATAATCATCATCTTCTGAATTATATAGATAAAAACTTGATAATTGTACTTACTTGTACTCAAAATTTTTCCGGTATTATTTTAATATTAATTAATAAATTATATTGATATTTTTTATTAATAAACTTAAATGAACGAATATTTTAATCATGATTTTCAATATAGAAGTAAATATATATATTTATATATATATTATAAATATGAAAATATAGTACAGTTTATAATTTTATATTACACTCTGCGTCTGGGTTATTATGAATATTCAATGGCAGTTTATAAGAAAATAATTATAAATTGATCCAACTCCCAATAGGATGTACATCTGTAATGAAGAAAATTTTAGTATTACATCTAATTATAATAAAAGATAAAAAGAGAAAAGAATAATATATATATATTAAATATACTGTTTGTTTATTATTTCATAATTTAATTAATGGTATACATAATATATCGCTAAATATTGAACAATTTATATTCAATATTTTAACAAAGATAATTCATTTAATATTCATACAAGATTTTATTCAATAAATTATAGTGAAAATATATATAGAGAGATAGAGAAAATGAAAGTGTAGAAAAAATAAAAAATAAAGAATATAAAAATATAAAAAAATATTTCGATATAAAAATAGAATTATGGTCCAAAGGAAGATGAAGTTACCGGGAAATTGCGGAGACTGCATAACGAGGAATTGCATGACCTCAAAGCATTTCCAGATTTAGTTAGAATTATAAAATCGAGAAGGCTGCACTTGGCTAGAATGGGAGAACAAAGAATGGCGAAAAATATATTGGTGGGGAGACCGAGTGAGAAACGTCCGTTTGGAAGACTAATGACGCGGTTGGTGGATAATGTACGAATGGACGTGAGAGAGATGGGAGAGTGTAGGGATTGGAGGGTTGTGGTTCAGAATAGGGATACTTGGAGAGGTGTGGTTGCTGGGGCCAAGAACTTTCAAGTTCCGCCAAAGAAAGAGATAGATAAAGATAGGATGATAACGAGAAAAAACGCGATAAAAAAACAAACAAATTAATAACTGTTAAAATCAAAAATAAATCGGGAATATACTAATTAAATGTAATAAGAATAATTATATAACTAAATAATATAATATAATATAATATAATATAATGGATAATTATAAAATTCATATTAATTGCCAAAAGTATTTCCGGCCTGTTTAGAAAATTGGTTTCAAATTTGACCATTTTATGTGGCACCATATATAATATCAATGTTTTGTTTTCCTGATTTTTTTATAAATAACTGTTTTATTATGATCAAAAGTATTCTCATGTTTCAGTGGCGCAACCAGGTTTGACTAGCCCCTCCAAAAAAATGTTGCCAATCAACCTACAGCCGGAAACTAAATATACGATATTGTGTTGGGAGACTTTCTCCTGGACGTCACCAAAGGCCCTGTGGGGGTGAGGGCCGGCGTTTCCGCTACCCCTCAGTTATATTTTACAACCAGTGACAAGGAAGTGGAGTGAGGAGCTCGAAACATCCCTGTCGCCAACATCCCTTGACCTCGGTATCAATTTCCACATGTATTAATAAAAAAAAATATTTAAAATTTGAGTATATAGCAGTTTTATACAATTATTAATCATGTGAAAAATTATCAAACATATATCTTTATTTTTACGGTCACTTTAGAGGAAAAAAAATCAAAACGTTGTAGGTAATGACCCTCTTCCGGTTGAGCTACATTTCTCAAAAGTTGATAGAAAACTATGAATTTTGAATAATGTCCATGTACCAAATTTCATCATTCTAGCTCAAACCGTTTTTGCGTAATCTTGTCTACATACATACACACACACACACACACACACACACACATATACACACAGACATTTTTCTCAACCTTAGTGAAAATGATTCAGGAACCTTCAAAACGTATAAAAACATCAAAATCTCAACATCGAAAATTTTCGTGATCGCAATACTATCTCTGGCGAGATAGTAAAAAACTGCTTACAAACTAAACTTTCTTAAAATTTAACTTCTAATTATATTGTAATACAATTAATCTAAATATAATAATATAGTATTTACTTATCATTGAATATTATTCTAAATTAATTTTTTTATATTTTTATTCTTTGTAATTAATAATAATTAATCAATGTAAAATATGTTGGTATTTTCTTAATATAATTCTTCTTTATTTTATAATATATTTTATTGTTTTTTGTTTTAGATTTTTTATAATTTTGTTTTTGTATATTTTGAATAAACAATAAGAAATCATTTAAATTAGTTCCATTTGATTGAGTATGTGATTTTTTCAGTTGTAGGTTTTTAAAAAAGTTAATAGCCTTTAAAATATGATAAATAATCTAGAAAAAAATTTAAAAATAATATAACATTAGTAAATGTACAATATTTAAAATTATTATTTAGTATTAAGTAAGAATTTATTTACTAATTTATTATAAATTAAAGTATTATAATATTAAATATATTTTTTATAATAAGAAATGATATAGATTTCAATAATTACTTTAAAATGTTTAACAACAAATCCCCCATACCACTTCTTTGGCATGTCATTAGGATAGAGATAAAAAGTTATTCCTAAATTTCACCTGAAGATAAGCTCTAGAAAAGTTTTTGATACTAATCAAGTCAGTTGTTAAAAGGATTTTCACTCAAATTAAGCCTTTATTACTATATTATTAAATTATTATTTAAGTCAGAATCATCATATATTATTATTATATTCCTTTTTAAAGATAAAACTTATTATTGAAGATGTTCATTATATTATTTCATGTTTACATATTTATAGTTTTTATTATTTTACTACAAAGCTTAAAAGAAATAAAAATATATTATAAAATTGTTTTGTTTTTTTCAATTCAGTAATCAATTTAATATACTTTTAATTCATAATATAAATATCTTACTCAAACTTCTTTTTCTTGCATAGAATAAATTAAATTAAATTAAAATATTTTCTTTTGGAATTCATTGTGAGGGAAAATATCATTAATTTAATTTCTATCAAATATTTAAGAAATAAAAAATTATAAAAATATAATAAATAATGGCGACTTGATATTATATTTATATTCACTGGATGAGATGGATAATTAATTTCAAAGAAATATTATAATTATTTTTTTGTTTGTTACATATAAAAAGTAAACATATTGACATTTTATATAATATATATATATATATAATATATTTATAGAAAAAAAAAATTATTATTCAATTAAATTAAAATCATTTTTACATTAAAGCCAAATGTAAGATATTATTTCATTTAATGTTGAAAATTAAATTAATAAAAAAAATATAGATATAATAATTAAACTCACCATGGAGCAAGAAATTGATGAAATTATCCTATATTTCATAACCAAATGGCATCTAAAGAGATAGAAATTCATCTGCTCAGATGAATATAGAGAAACAGCTTCAATTGCAATTAATAAACAATCACGATAGAATTCATATTATAAGTTTGACGAAATAAATTACTATTAATCAAGTAAATATTTGAAAAATTAATAGTCGTATGAGATCACATTAAAATCCAAGAATAATTATCACATCAAAAACAAAGGATATTTGTTCATATATACCGGTAAAATATTAAACCAAATCTTTCCAATATTTAAACATGATATGATTTTAATTAAAATAATGATTATCACAAAATAATAAAGCAACAACTATAAAAATAATAAAAAAATAAGTTGACCTGTGGCCAGGTCCGAACCGACCGACGGTTTGAAATAAATTAATTTCCAGCTACAGAAACAATTTCAAATAATTTTAATATATCTATTAATGTAAAAACAGATATGGATATAACATAAATATTTTTAATTTTATTTTATTTATAATATATAGCTGAAGTAGCCGGCGTTGCCGGCGTTACCCGAGGCTGTGACGTCATGAAGGGCTGGGTGACGTCATATAATTTTAAATTAAGAAAAACATAATGAAGATGATTTTTCCCGAGGATAAAACCAATACATTCGTGGTGATATGTAAAAAAATCTCCTTATGTGAAATTTGGTGCGAAAATAACCCTTCCCTTCTTATCGTCGATCGCTAATACTACCACTTCCGGTTTCCAGATTTGCACCAAAAGTTGATCAATTCATCCCACTGATGCATTCAGTAAATATACCAAATTTCATCAAAATCCGTTAAGCCGTTCAGGCTGTACACATCTATACGGACGGACAGACGGACAGACATCATGCTAAAAATACTTTTTTCTGTTAAGAAAATGCATGATTCGTGGAGATATGTAAAAATCTCCACATGTGAAATTTGGTGTGAAAACAATACCTCCCTTACTATCGTCGGTCGGTAACAAGATGGATGAACGAATGAACGGCGCGTGAATGACAGGGAGCAGTGAATATAAAATAGGGACGTATAAAGATTCTTTGGAAATAGGCGGTCAATATGATCGTCGTGATAAAATATTTATTTATTTTTTATAAAATATTTTTAAATTATTATATAAATAAAACTTTTATCTTGAGATATATATATTCTTATTAAATAAATGAAAATTATTTTTCTATAAAATATAAGATTCTTGAGACAAGAAGAGTATATAATAAATATAATATAATTATTATTAGTATTTTTCGAATTCTATATATTTAAAAAATAGTATTAGTCTGCAGATAGTTCAGAATTAAAATTAATTGAATATCTTCACATTTCATGACCTGTAGAATCCAAAAGTGATGACTTTAGAATTTTTCATGTGTCTCTCTGCCCCTGTCTAGATGAGAGGAACGCGAAGGCGGTTTGAGTAGCTAGTTCAGCGGTTCCCAACCTGTGGGGCGCCCCCCCCCCCCCAAGGAGTCTGTTGCAAGGGACGCGCGAAGGCAATTCAAGTGCCCACAAACTTTTGAAAATTTTTGATTTTTTTTCAATTTTTTTCCAATATGGTTCTAAAAAAAGTAAGATGATTTTGTGTACAAACTTTTGAACATTTTCGATTTTTTTCATTTTTTTCAGTATGGTTCTAAAAGAAAAAGTTCAGATGATTTTGTGATGCTCTGAACCATGGCCCACCCCTGTTCCCTGTTGTTATATTATTTCAGAAATGTGGAAGGGGCGCAAGCATTTTTTTTAGAAAAAGGGGGGCGTCGTTACAGAAAGGTTGGAAACCACTGAGCTAGATAATACTAAAGTTTTTAAATTTTTTTATTTATAAAAATATATGACAATCTCTAATCTTCTACATTTAAAATTGATCGACAATGAATAGAATATAATAGTATGATCAAAATAAATAAATAAAGTTAAATAGAGAATATATATATTCAGAGAAGCTAAAATAGATGATTAAAGAAAATGGAAAAAAGTGAATTTCGTGTGCTCATTAAGGATTATTTGATGCTGAAAAAAAAACATCACTGAAACCAAGGCTTAGCTTGATAAATATTAAGGGGACTCAAAATCAACAATTTCCATGGTAAAGTAGTGGTTTACAGAATTTCGTTGTGGCCTTAAAATCACGGAAGATGCCGAACGGCCGGCAGGCCCAGTTGAGGTCTCTACACTCGAAACAATTGAAAAAATTCACGCTAAGATGATGGTCGTACGAAATTTTGGAAGCCATAGGCATCTCACATGGCTCAGTGTTTTCAATTTTGAATGATCAGTTGGGTCTGAGAAAGCTTTCAGCAAGATGGTTGCCGCGTTTGATCACAATCGACCACAAACGCAATCGTGGCACAACTTCGCAGGAGCGTTTGGCGTTATTTATCCGTAATATGAACGAGTTTTTAGGCCGTTTCGTAACCGTGGTTGAAACGTGGATGCACGTATATCTATTAATGTAATAAAAAACAGATAGGCATACATAAATAATAAATATAAACATTTTTAATTTTATTTTATTTATAATATATATGCAAGACCAGGCTGTGACGTCATGAATGGCTGGATGACGTCATATAATTTTAAATCAAGAAAAAACTAATAAATATGATTTTTCTCGAGGATAAAACCAATACAAAGTGCATGATTCGTGGTGATATATAAAAAAATCTCCTTTGGTGTGAAAATAACCCTTTCCTTCCTATCGTCGATCGCTAATACTACCACTTCCGGTTTCCGGAATTGCACCAAAAGTTGATCAATTCATCCCACTGATGCATTAAGTAAATATACCAAATTTCATCAAAATCGGTTAAGCCGTTCAGGCTGTACACATCTATACGGACGGACGGATGGACAGACGGACAGACGGACGGACGGACGGACAGACATCATGCTAAAAATACTTTTTTCTGTTTAGAAAATGCATGATTCGTGGAGATATGTAAAAATCTCCACATGTGAAATTTGGTGTGAAAACAATACCTCCCTTACTATCGTCGGTGGGTAAAAAATAAACAATCTAACCTAAAAATGAGAAATAATTATTTTATCGAAAGAAACTATCGAATTAATATCAAATATTCGATTGATTGATCGTGTTTTCTATTCAATTATAAAATATAACCTCTTATAATTGAAATAAATAACCTGACTATATGATTCTTTATCTTATTTATTTATTTTTATCCAATTAAATATTCCCAATATGTTATCATCCGTACCATCACGTACAGTTCGAAGATTAGAAAGAAAAATAAATAATAAAATTGAAAAATGTAGACAAAAACTATTAAGAGACACAGGAATTTCAGGTGTGAATGATCCATCCAATGTTTTATTTTCTCATTATTATTATTTCTTTCATTTTATTTAGATAATCAATAGAAATAGAAATAGAAATTGATATGTATTTTAGATTATCTATATTGGAAATGCAGGACTCAATACTGGTTTAACTGAAGAAAAATTAATTGAAATTTTCTCTCCTTATGGACCAATTGAAAAGGTTATAATGGAAAATAATAAAACTTATTCTTTTGTTGTCTTTTCAAATTTACTTGATGCAAAAGAAGCTTTTGAAAATATCAATGGAAACGAAAACATTTTCTCAAATGACAACACTCCACTATATCTTGCTTTTGTCGTTGAAAGTATGTTCAATTATTAATTATTTCATTAATGTCTTAATTATTTTTAATTAACAACCAACGAACCAATTATTGATTTCATTTTCTAGCTCCTAATGTTATTAATCCATGGACAAATTCGCCACCTTCTGGATTAAATTTATTAGAAGATTTTATTGATGACAATGAAGAAAAATTGCTGATGGCTTTATTTGAAAGTAATACAAATAATTCCGGTACTAATTGTTTATCTTTATTCATTTTTGTTACTAATATCTATTTTTACATAATTAAATATATAATTCAGGAAAATTAAAAAATCGATCCGTTAAACATTTTGGATTTGAATTTGATTATGACAACAATAAAATAAAAAATGATCCATTGGATGATCCAATACAAAGCCAAACTGATTTTCTATTTGAGAGATTAGAAAATAAATTTAATATTAAATTCAAACCTCTGATCAACTAACAATAAATAATTACAATCCTGGTCAAGGTATTTATATTTCTAAAAAAAACAATTTTCTCCTCACCTTTTTAGCTCCTATACACCCAATAAATGATGGCTATTCTGTTTCAAATTATTTGGAAAAAACAAAAATTTCCAAAACATTAATAATTTTTATTTTAATTGTTAATTAAATATATAATCCTTAATTACTTTCATTAAGAATAGTGTAAAATTTAATATCTATATTATAATTTTTGTTAATAAAAATAAAGTATTTAATATAGAAAACTTTATTTTAAAAATTATTTAAAAATGGCGAAGGTATAGGTATATTTTATTTAACCTAAAATATTTAAATGTAATTTAATTTTTTATATGTTTAAAGTTTATTTATTCTTATCTTTGCAGAAAAGGAGTCGAGTTTTCTTTGTATACTAATCCAGGCCAAAAAATTTACAGGGAAAATCCTCATCTCTTAACACAATGCCTGGATTCTTTATTAGCATTTGCAAATTCACACTTAATACTGAAATTTGCAAATAAATTGGCCATTTTAGCATGCCACTCAAGAATATCGTAAGTTAATATAAAAATATTTATATACATATTTATTTATTCTTTAATTGAATTAATTTATGCTTTTTTAGACAATTTTTATATCCTACTACTTTATCTACACAACAAGGTAATAGTTTCAGACAACAAGATGGTCAATATGAAACTTTTACACATGTTGAATCGACTGTTAAACAAAATTTACAAAAACTTATTTCACAAGAAATGGAAAATATTAAAAATTCGGGCTCACAAATAACAAATGAATCGTTTCTAGCTGGGGCATTAAGTATGTCTCTATGTTATATTCATAGGTAAATATATAATTTATAAGGGAATCATATAAACTCGACATTTGAATACTAAACATGCAACGTTATCAAAAAAGCCAATAGAATATTTTGAGCGTCTTTTGCAAACATCAAATAAAGAAAAGAACACTTTCGAGAAGTATGTTACTTTGAATGATAAATATCTATTGTCATCGTATGAAGTTTCGTATTTGATAGCAAAAACGAAAAAGCCTTTTACTATTGGAGAGCAACTTTTACTACCTGCAGCTATAAGAATGTCTGAAATTGTTCATGGAAAACAGTATGCTGCTGAAATTAGTAAAATTCCATTATCAAATGACACTGTGTCCAAAAGAATTTCAGACATTAGCAATGATCAATTTCAACAGCTTCTTATGAGGCTTAAAGATAGCTCAAAGTTTGCAATACAACTGGACGAGTCGACAGACATTTCAAAAATGGCACAGTTGTTACTTTTTGTAAGATATATTTATGAGGGAAGCACATTCATGAAGATATACTGTTTTGTCGTCCTCTGGAAGGTCATACTCGTGGAAAAGATATATATATATTTATTTAAAAGAGTAAACGAGTTTTTTGAAAAAGAAGGATTAAATTGGAAAAATTGTGTTGGTGTGTGCACGGACGGTGCTGCAGCAATGACCGGAAAAGATCTTGGTTTTACAGCATTTGTTAAAGCTGGTGGAAATGATCATATTACATTTACACATTGTATGATTCACCGAGAGGCACTTGTTAAAAAAAATTGCACCAGAATTAAACACTGTGTTTTTTGATGCAGTCAAAATCATTAACTTTATTAAAAGTCGAGCACTTAATAGTCGATTGTTTAAAAATTTGTGCATTGATATGGATTCTGATTATACAAGTTTATTTCTACATGCTGAAGTTAGGTGGCTATCAAGAGGTTGAAGTTTGAAACGATTATTAACTTTAAAAGATGAAGTTCTTATATTTCTAACAGAGCAAAATTCTAATTTGGCAGATATTTTTGATAAAATCAATGATATGAATTTATCAATGCAGGGAGTCTGCGTTAATATGTTTATGTTAAAAAATAAACTTGAGGCCTTTGTTAAAAAAAATTCTTATATGGAAGAACAGAGTGGAAAGTGGATCGCTCGAAATGTTTCCATTTACTGACGAGTATATAATTAGTAACAATATTTCAAAAAAAGATACTCCTATAACAAAAATTATAGTTAATTTTTTGAAGGATATGGAAGTTTACATGCATAGGTATTTTTCCAATGATATCGATACACAACAATGGATTTGCAATCCATTTTCAATTGAAATGGAAGAAATTAATTTTTTAAACTTAAAAGCACAAGAAGAATTTGCCGAATTAACAAGTGATACTACCTTGCGACTCAGATTTTCTCAAGTGCCGGTGCATGAATTTTGGATAGAAATCAAATCAGAATATCCCCTACTATCGGAAATGGCAATGAACAAATTACTGCCATTTTGTACAACATATTTATGTGAATCAGCCTTTTCCACATTAACTTACATAAAATCAAAATACCGTTCAACTTTAATAAACGTTGAAAATTTATTACGACCTGCACTAACTCAAATTGAGCCTAGATTTAATTATTTGTGTAAAAATAAACAATCACATCCGTCACATTAATATTGTTTGATGTTAATAATGTGTTTTCTTATAAAAAAATTGTTACAAAAATTTATTTTTTCTATTGAATAAATATATATATATATAGTTTTATGTCATTCTATTTATTGTGTTTTATTTTGACCGATATCCTGTCAACGTTTCCAATTATATATATGTGAAATGAATGGGTATGTATTCTTTAATCCTTATTTTATTTACATTGTAAAATAGTGCGATATTACATCTACATCTACGGTTAATATATATTTCATTATATGGAGGAGGGGGTCGTTTAAAATTTCCTAAGCTTGTAGGGGGTCGCTATATAAAAAAGTTTAAGAAGCCCTGCTCTAATCTATACCAAACTTAGTACTTTATTACATTTTAAAAAATTTCTAGGCTTCAAAGGGAATTTCCAAATGGATCTAAAATGAATTCTAGAATTCTAACAATTACAGGTTGTGGTGACACAGTATCACAATATATGAATTATATGAATGTTTTTTTTACTGCTAAAAGACAAGTAAGTTAATCTAATATGTTATGATTATGTTATTATTATTTGTTTCATTTTACATTTTCATTTTAGAATGTAATGTTAGATCTATGTAGTTTGGATCAAGAATTAGGATTACTTCAACAAGGCTGTCATATTACAGGTGGACTATATTTAAAACTAGCTGCTTCGAGCGCCTTCGGCGCTCTCCACACCTACACGGGGGCTCCGCCCACTGTACCCCCCCGAGTGTCCCTATTCTGAGCTATAACCATCTAACTCCTACCCTGTCCCATCTCTCTCAAGTTCCTTCCTACATTGTCCGCCCTGTTCACAATTGGTCTTCCAAACGGACATTTTGCAATCGAACTCCCCACCAATATATTTTTCCTCTCCCATTCTAGCCATGTGCCCTGCCGATCCCAGCCTTCTCGCTTTTATAACCCTAACTATATCTAGAGATGCAGAGAGGTCATGCAATTCCTTGTTATGCAGTCTCCGCCATTCCCCGGTGTCCTCATCTTTCTTTGGCCCATAAATGCTGGGAAGAATCCTATTCTCAAATACTCTGAATCTACTCTCATCTCCCAGGGTTATAGACCATGCCTCCCACCCATATAATACAATTAATAATTTAATAATTTTGATACCCTTTGATAATAATTTCCAGATTGCAACCTCGATTTAAATTCTTTGCAAATATTATTCTCTCTGATACTAATTATTTTGTCTTATCACTATTAATTTCAAACCCCATCAATTTTCCTGCCTCGGTTAATTTTTTTATGCTACTTTAAATGTTATTAATTTATTTAAAAAAAAATCAGAGTAAACAAAATAAAAATAAAATATAAAATTAGCATAACACTAAACTACTATAAAAATAATATTAAAAAATATATTATATTTTAAAATCTTACATGAAAATCCAATTATGAGATCAAATTTTCTTAATTAAAATAATTTACTCACATAATCTTAAAAATTAATAGTATTAAATTATAGCCGTAATGTGAATGTTTTCAAAGTTTAAAAGGCCAATAAGATCAATTGAGATATTGTAAATATCAATAGATATATAAAAAGATTTTTATCTGCACATTGCTCAGAATTTAAATTACCGCCAAATTATCGCCACCAGCGCCTCTATGATCTAGTATGGTAACTAAACTATTTTTAATTAATATTCTTTATAATTTTTTTAAAATTTTTCTAATTAAAAAATCAAAAATCGGGCTTCGAGGTCTGGTGGCCAGCCCCTTTGTGCTTCCGTGTAAAAAATTCCATGTCCCTGCGTGCGATAGATTTGCCTGGAGAGCTCGGTCAGACAGACAAACAGACACACACATTACACTTGCTTTTATTATCATAGATACCCCAACTTCAGGGACTTTTACAATATTTATTCGTAAGTATTTATTATTATTATTTTTTTTTTTTTATTTATATAAATCATTTTTAAAAAATAATAAATTTCTTAATTTATTTTTAAAATATTAATATAATCTCAAATTTGATTACTTAAATACTTCGAAAAATGTATTCTTTATTCTTATTAATTTTTTATTTAATTAGATGCAGGAATACTATATTGGTCGTTGTACCAAAAGACGAAATTTAGTCAATTTAAAATTTTTATTCTGTTAACTTTCTAATTGAAAATTAATTATCTTATATTGATTTCTGGCAATTCTATAAATTAAGATAATGTGGAATCTTTTTATAGTGGGTATTCTTACCAGAGCCATCAATTCGAAGCAAATTAGTTCTTCCTCCACCTGTTAATGTTGGTTATCATGCAGCTTGTTTTTGTCATCAGGAACATCAGGATATAGGATTTGTATGTTCTGTTTGTCTTGCCAGTAAGTATAAATTTTCAAACATTTAATAATTTTTAAATAAAAATTTTATACTATATAAATAATTTTTTTTATATTTTCAGTTTCCTGCAAAATTACTCCTATTTGTACAACTTGTCAGTAAGTATTAAATATTTTTACCGACCGACGATAGTAAGGGAGGTATTGTTTTCACACCAAATTTCACATGTGGAGATTTTTACATATCTCCACGAATCATGGATTTTCTAAACAGAAAAAAGTATTTTTAGCATGATGTCTGTCCGTCCGTCTGTCCGTCCGTCTGTCCGTCCGTATAGATGTGTACAGCCTGAACGGCTCAACCGATTTTGATGAAATTTGGTATATTTACTTAATGCATCAGTGGGATGAATTGATCAACTTTTGGTGCAATTCCGGAAACCGGAAGTGGTAGTATTAGCGATCGACGATAGGAAGGAAAGGGTTATTTTCACACCAAAAGAGATTTTTTTATATATCACCACGAATCATGCACTTTGTATTGGTTTTATCCTCGAGAAAAATCATATTTATTAGTTTTTTCTTGATTTAAAATTATATGACGTCATCCAGCCACTCATGACGTCACAGCCTGGTCTTGCATATATATTATAAATAAAATAAAATTAAAAATGTTTATATTTATTATTTATGTATCCATATCTGTTTTTTATTACATTAATAGATATATTAAAATTATTTGAAATTGTTTCTGTAGCTGGAAATTAATTTATTTCAAACAGTCGGTCGGTTCGGACCTGGCCACAGGTCAACTTATTTATTTTTTTATCGAATCTGTTTAATTTATTTAATGTATTTAAATGTATTTTTCTAAATTTAATCATTTTCAGTACTGTTTTTCGACCACCAGGACCATTACCAAAAAAACAAGAAGAAAAATGTAAAATTAACACATAATGATTTATAATTTTAATTATATTAATATCAGATTTGTATTAATATTATTAATCAATTATTATATTCTTATATTTTATTATCAATTATATCATTATTATAAAAAATAAAACATTTATATAATTTTTTTAAATTATTTTTGAATATTTTTTATATTGCCAAAAGAAAATCCAAATTCATGAATTAAATATTCTTGACTTTTGAATTTTTTTTTACAACTGGTAAAAGTTCAAATGCAATAATATATCTTCAAAATGTAATAGTTCTTATACGTATCGCTATTTATGAATGGACATTGTATTTGTTTTATTTTATTTATATTTTTTTATAATTTTCTAGTATTTGAAGTTTTACTTCGTCACATTATTTTTCTGGATACTTGTAATTCATCTTCCCTAACGTAAAACTGTGTCCACAAAACTGATTTATAAGATTTCACCACCCATCAACTTTACCAATGCCCTATTGACCTAGGCCATAGGGCCGCTTTAGATTTATTAATCGAGAAATATTTGGACTGGGGAGTGATCGAAAGATCTGTATCTCAATACGTTAACCCTATTCGTACTGTGGTCAAACAGAATGGCTAAGTAAGAATGTGTCTTGATGCCAGGACAATAAATAAAAAATCCTTTTCTGATTTCGAAATCCCTCCTCGTCCAGATGAACTTATTTTCTTAAAACAGCAACCTTATGTCCTTTCTACTATTGATTTCACTCAATTCTATTGACAAATTGAACTCGCTCCTGAGTCTAGACCCTGTACCCCTTTTCGTTACAATGTAAAGCTTTATCAATACAAACGACTTTCTTTTGGCCTCTCAACCTCGGTAGCTAGCTTTAATCGCGCTTTGTGTTGGGTGTGTTGCCTGTGGATCTTTTATGAGGAACACCTACAACACTTGCGTTCAATTTTTTTCTTTTTTAAAATATTTGGAGTGAAAATTTACAAAGAGAAATCAAGTTTCTTTAGAAATAAAGTTAACTATCTGGGAAATAACCTCACCACTCAAGGAATTATTCCCCATGATAAGAGACTGGCCGGATCCCGCTAACCCTAAACGGTTAAAAAGTTTTCTTGACTTGGTCTCCTATTATCCCAAATTAGTTTAGCTGCTATACTCGCACTCTCGCACAGGTAAATGGTGACCAAGAAGAGAGACCAATCACGTTTGTCAGTCGTAGCTTGGCAAGTTATGAAATGTTGAAAACAGTAACGGAATTGGAATTATTAGTAATTGTATGGGCATAAAAACGTTTGAAATATTAAATCCTAGGCTATAAAGTAAATATCAAAAGAGATCACAAGCATTAGAGTTCTTAACTCACACCATATTAGTTCATAATTCGCTGCTATGAAATTCTACAACAGTTTAATTACACCATGGAATATATCAAAAGTGAAGAAAATATTCCTGCTGATATTCTGAGACGGCAATCTGGTAACATACCCAACCAACCCATTTTCAAAGAAATTTTATCTGCTGTCTGTCTCTCAGACCCGTCAAAAGAAAATTCTGAAATCATTAATTTTTTTAAAATTCTTATCAAAGAACAACCTCTCGATCCTTCTCTCTTAAATTTAATTCAACATTGTCATTCTAGTGCTAAAATTTCTTCCTTTACAATAACATTTTAATCCTTCGTGATAAAATCTCTCTTTTAGCTCGACACATCGTTCCACTTAAATTTCAAGAGGAAATAGTTCAAATTAGATACTGAGTTTGTAGTTTGCACTCCAAGGGGTTAATCAATTGATGATCTTAAAAAAATTAATCCATTCTATATAATCTTCCTGTTTCTCTTTTCTAAACATAAGTCTTTATAAAATATGTTATTGTTAATAATAATAAAAAATTAGAGGGGTGGGAGGATCAAAAAGAGATCCAATTAATATTGTAAAATGAAAAGAAGCGATTGAGATGATCCTATTAAGTAATCTCACTATTAAAAAATATATCGGCCCAGTCGGAAGAATGGTCAAAATAAATAAATAACGTAAATATTTGTTAATTTTATCTTAAATAATAATAAGAATAACTTTTGTCAAAATTGTATAAAAACAATTTTTCCTCCAAAAGCTAACTCAACTCCAACTCAAATTGTTATTAAGTGTTAAACAGAGCTTCTTTTTTTAATTTTAAATAGTTAATAAATAAATTATTAAAAAATAATAGAATTTTTAGTATTATACTAGCTGCTCAGAGCGCCTTCGGCGCTCTTCACACCTAGACGGGGGCTCCGCCCCCTGTACCCCCGAGTGGTACATAGTATTTGGTGGTTGAAAGTAGTAAAAGGTTTTCATCCATTTTGTTTCAATCAGTATATTACATAAAACATTCATTTCTTTTTGTGTTCTTATTTAAAAAATATATTTTAATTTAATCACTATATTAATTATATATATTATTATTGTATATGTTATATCTATCTACCTATGTGGCTCAAAGATACTCGAAAGTTCTTAGCCGCAACAACCACATTTCTCCAAGTGTCCCCATTCTGAGCCCTTGTTCCATCTCTCTTACGTCCCTTCCTACGCGTCATTGGTTTTCCAAGCGGACGTTTTCCAATCGGTCTTCCCACCAATATCTTTTTCCTCTCCCATTCTAGCCACGTGCCCTGCCTATCGCAGCTTTTTCCCTTTTATAACTCTAACTATTTCTGAAGATGCAGAGAGGCCATGCAATTTCTTGTTATACAGTCTCCCTCATACCCGGTGACCTCATCTTTCTTTGGCCAATAAATGCAGGGAAGAATCCTATTCTCAAATACTCTGAATCTACTCTCATCTCCAAGGGTCATAGACCATGCCTCCCACCCATATAATGCAACAGGCAAAATAATCTTTTTATATATTCCCTTTGATAATAATTTTGAAGAGATAAGCCTCTTTATTGCAGATAACAGGCGTTTCCCGATTGCAACCCCGATTTAAATTCTTCTCAAATATTATTATCCTTCGTGATTACATTCAATTTTTATACATATTCAAATTCTACATTTTGTATCTTAAGATTTTGTATGTTAATACTCTTCCTCTTTGTTACTAAATATTTTTTCTTATCACTATTAATTTCAAACCTCCATTAAATTTTCCTCGCTATATGTAATTGACATTGCCGAATCTCCTATTATATTTAAGTCGTCTGAGTAACCTAATATTTTACAATTGATTTCCGCATCTTTTTCTTTCTTTACTACCTTCAAGAGAAATTTGAAGATTGAAAATTTGAAAAAGTTTATCCGGATCTATTGAGTTATGCGTATGTTTTACTAAAGTCTACAAATAATTAGTGAACAGAAATATTGAATTCGCGGTTTTGTTCCTAATATCTGTCATAATGAAAATATCTTAATTAATGTTGGTCGATTTGGCCTGAACCCGCAATGATATCTCCTAATATTTCCTCCGCCTATAGTTTATAAGTATTGTATATGTTATAATAGTGAAATAGAGTATAATATTTCTTGATCATTACATTTTGGTATTTTATTTTCATTGCTAGATTATTATTGAATATTTTTAATTATAATGAAACTTGAGAAAATGCAAAAATAGAGACTTGAGACAATTTATAAAAATTAACGGTATAAAACTATAGATAAATGACCAATATATACATTCATTAATAGTATTAATTTAAATTAATTGATTTATTTGTTTTTTTTATTATTAAGTTCATTTATTAATTTTTTTAGATCATAGTTATTTTCCTTAAAAGAAACTTAAATTCTGTGGTGCTAGGGGATTTGAAAATTATTGGTCGCAATATGAAGATTTCGCTTACAGTTTCTGTCATGTCCGACCTCCATCCAACAGTTATTTTCTGTTAAGTTTTTTGCTTCTCTTAATCATGTGATCTATATATTTAATTTTTTTTGATTCATTATAATAAAATTTAAACAAATAAAAATTTTCACTTTGTTAATTTATATAAATTTCAATATAAACTGATTGTGAGTGATACGCTTAGCCAATACTCTGAATAATTTGTGTACAAAAATATTGAATGTTCTTAGCGAGATTTGATATAATGTTGTACGATTTGTCCTAAATCTGAATTAGAAGAAAATTATAAATTGCCTCCTCTTCCAGCCCAATTCATTTACCCACCCATGTTGCATATGGCATCTAAATTTCTTAAAACTCCGTTTTTTTAATTTAAAATAGAAGGAGAGAAAGAGTTTTAAATTATATTCGAATTGTCTATATATTCTATATATCAGTATTTTTTTCTGAATTTAATAGCAAGTTGATTTTAAAAATTTGCCATTCTTAATGCATATGATTGATTACATGTGTTAAAATTTAAAAAAATTCAAATATTCTAATTTTTATATTTATATACAATTTAATATTATTTTTTATTAATATCATATCAAAAAAAGAGAATTTATTAAAAATTAAAAATAAAAAAAGAAGCCTATTAATAAAAAATTGAATGGAGATTTAAATATTTTATTAAATTAATTAAAATGAGACCTTTTAGAATAAATTATTTAATTGAAATGATATTTAAATATAAGAATTTAAAAAAATATTATATTCTTTGTTTGGCAATTGTTATTTAATTATGTGCAACATGATTCGACTTGCACAGAGCATCGTTATTTTTTATTAATATCACATAATAAAAATGAATCTTTTAAACATAATAAATAAAAAAGACATTTTAATAAATTTAAAAAATATACCCAATTTAAAAATGTCAAAAATTTAAAACAACTTTATATCATCATATTTTAATTTTTATATAATATATATATATATTTAGTAATTAATAATAGAGTAATTAAATTAAAATAAAAAACAAAGTTAATATAATTCAGTCATTTTAATTCAGGTTAAATAATTTTTTTTTTATTATTCAATGATAAAATTTATATATTACTAGCTGCTCAGAGCGCCTTCGGCGCTCTTCACACCTAGACGGGGGCTCCGCCCCCTGTACCCCCGAGTTGTACATAGTATTTGGTGGTTGAAAGTATTAAAAGGTTTTCATCCATTTTGTTTCAATCAGTATATTACATAAAACAATCATTTCTTTTTGTGTTCTTATTTAAAAAATATATTTTAATTTAATCACTATATTAATTATATATATTATTATTGTATATGTTATATCTATCTACCTATGTGGCTCAAAGATACTCTAAAGTTCTTAGCAGCAACAACCACATTTCTCCAAGTGTCCCTATCCTGAGCCCTTATTCCATCTCTCTTACGTCCCTTCCTACGCGTCATTGGTTTTCCAAGCGGACGTTTTCCAATCGGTCTTCCCACCAATATCTTTTTCCTCTCCCATTCTTGCCACGTGCCCTGCCTATCGCAGCTTTTTCCCTTTTATAACCCTAACTATTTCTGAAGATGCAGAGAGGCCATGCAATTTCTTGTTATACAGTCTCCCTCATACCCGGTGACCTCATCTTTCTTTGGCCAATAAATGCAGGGAAGAATCCTATTCTCAAATACTCTGAATCTACTCTCATCTCCAAGGGTCATAGACCATGCCTCCCACCCATATAATGCAACAGGCAAAATAATCTTTTTATATATTCCCTTTGATAATAATTTTGAAGAGATAAGCCTCTTTATTGCAGATAACAGGCGTTTCCCGATTGCAACCCCGATTTAAATTCTTCTCAAATATTATTATCCTTCGTGATTACATTCAATTTTTCTACATATTCAAATTCTACATTTTGTATCTTAAGATTTTGTATGTTAATACTCTTCCTCTTTGTTACTAAATATTTTTTTTATCACTATTAATTTCAAACCTCCATTAAATTTTCCTCGCTATCTGTAATTGCAATTGCCGAATCTCCTATTATATTTAAGTCGTCTGAGTAACCTAATATTTTACAATTGATTTCCGCATCTTAATCTTTCTTTACTACCTTCAAGAGAAATTTGAAGATTGAAAATTTGAAAAAGTTTATCCGGATCTATTGAGTTATGCGTATGTTTTACTAAAGTCTACAAATAATTAGTGAACAGAAATATTGAATTCGCGGTTTTGTTCCTAATATCTGTCATAATGAAAATATCTTAATTAATGTTGGTCGATTTGGCCTGAACCCGCAATGATATCTCCTAATATTTCCTCCGCCTATAGTTTATAAGTATTGTATATGTTATAATAGAGTATAATATTTCTTGATCATTACATTTTGATATTTTATTTTCATTGCTAGATTATTATTGAATATTTTTAATTATAATAAAACTTGAGAAAATGCAAAAATAGAGACTTGAGACAATTTATAAAAATTAACGGTATAAAACTATAGATAAATTACCAATATATACATTCATTAATAGTATTAATTTAAATTAATTGATTTATTTGTTTTTTTATTATTAAGTTCATTTATTAATTTTTTTAGATCATAGTTATTTTCCTCCCTTAAAAGAAACTTATCTAATTCTGTGGTGCTAGTGGATTTGAAAATTATATTAGTCGCAATATGAAGATTTCGCTTACAGTTTTTCTGTCATGTCCGACCTCCGTCCAACAGTTATTTCCCTCAAGTTTCTTGATTCTCTTAATCATGTGATCTATATATTTAATTTTTTTTGATTCATTGTAATAAAATTTAAACAAATAAAAATTTTCACTTTGTTAATTTATATAAATTTCAATTTACACTGATTGTGAGTGATACGCTTTGCCAATACTCTGAATAATTTGTGTATAGAAATATTGAATGTTCTTAGCGAGATTTTTTAACCTTTCACTTTCATATAGAAAAGAAGAAATATTCAAATATATAGAAAGAATAAATAAAAATTAAGTTAATATAAATATGATCTAAATATTTTATTAAATTAATGAAAATGGGAACTTTTAGAATAAATTATTTAATTGAATTGATATTTAAATATTAGAATTTAAAATAAAAAGGGAAATATTATAATAATTCTTTTATTGGGAATCGCTATGATAATTCATTGTTTGAAATAATTCCGCTAGGCCGACAGTGAGCCGCGAGCTGCTCTTGAATGAACAACACGGAGAATTATCTAAACTTTAAAAAATTAATTTCTGCGGTTATTGATAATATATTAATAAAATTTATAGCCTATGTTACTCTAGAGGTATATAAGAATATTGTGATGTAATTTCAAAGAAATCGGTTCAGCCAATTCTGAGTCTATAAAATAGTAATTTTCCGGACAGACAGACCGACAGACAGACAGACCGACAGACAGACAGACAGACAGACAGACAGACATGAAAAATTCTAAAGTCACTTTTGGATTCTAGAGGTCATGAAACGCGAAGATATGCAAAAATTTTTAAATTCTGAGCAATGTGCAGACAAAAACCTTTTTTTATATATATAGAAGATATATAATAATATATAAATTTTATCATTGAATAATAAAAAAATATTATTTAACCTGAATTAAAATGACTGAATTATATTATCTTTGTTTTTTATTTTAATTTAATTACTCTATTATTAATTACTAAATATATATATATATTATATAAAAATTAAAATATGATGATATAAAGTTGTTTTAAATTTTTGACATTTTTAAATTGGGTATATTTTTTAAATTTATTAAAATGTCTTTTTTATTTATTATGTTTAAAAGATTCATTTTTATTAGGTGATATTAATAAAAAATAACGATGCTCTGTGCAAGTCGAATCATGTTGCACATAATTAAATAACAATTGCCAAACAAAGAATATAATATTTTTTTAAATTCTTATATTTAAATATCATTTCAATTAAATAATTTATTCTAAAAGGTCTCATTTTAATGCAATTTATAATTTTCTTCTAATTCAGATTTAGGACAAATCGTACAACATTATATCAAATCTCGCTAAGAACATTCAATATTTTTGTACACAAATTATTCATAGTATTGGCTAAGCGTATCACTCACAATCAGTTTATATTGAAATTTATATAAATTAACAAAGTAAAAATTTTTATTTGTTTAAATTTTATTATAATGAATCAAAAAAAATTAAATATATAGATCACATGATTAAGAGAAGCAAAAAACTTAACAGAAAATAACTGTTGGATGGAGGTCGGACATGACAGAAACTGTAAGCGAAATCTTCATATTGCGACGAATAATTTTCAAATCCCCTAGCACCACAGAATTTAAGTTTCTTTTAAGGAAAATAACTATGATCTAAAAAAATTAATAAATGAACTTAATAATAAAAAAAACAAATAAATCAATTAATTTAAATTAATACTATTAATGAATGTATATATTGGTCATTTATCTATAGTTTTATACCGTTAATTTTTATAAATTGTCTCAAGTCTCTATTTTTGCATTTTCTCAAGTTTCATTATAATTAAAAATATTCAATAATAATCTAGCAATGAAAATAAAATACCAAAATGTAATGATCAAGAAATATTATACTCTATTTCACTATTATAACATATACAATACTTAAGAACCATAGGCGGAGGAAATATTAGGAGATATCATTGCGGGTTCAGGCCAAATCGACCAACATTAATTAAGATATTTTCATTATGACAGATATTAGGAACAAAACCGCGAATTCAATATTTCTGTTCACTAATTATTTGTAGACTTTAGTAAAACATACGCATAACTCAATAGATCCGGATAAACTTTTTCAAATTTTCAATCTTCAAATTTCTCTTGAAGGTAGTAAAGAAAGATTAAGATGCGGAAATCAATTGTAAAATATTAGGTTACTCAGACGACTTAAATATAATAGGAGATTCGGCAATTTCAATTACAGATAGCGAGGAAAATTTAATGGAGGTTTGAAATTAATAGTGATAAGAAAAAATATTTAGTAACAAAGAGGAAGAGTATTAACATACAAAATCTTAAGATACAAAATGTAGAATTTGAATATGTATAAAAATTGAATGTAATCACGAAGGATAATAATATTTGAGAAGAATTTAAATCGGGGTTGCAATCGGGAAACGCCTGTTATCTGCAATAAAGAGGCTTATCTCTTCAAAATTATTATCAAAGGGAATATATAAAAAGTTTATTTTGCCTGTTGCATTATATGGGTGGGAGGCATGGTCTATGACCCTTGGAGATGAGAGTAGATTCAGAGTATTTGAGAATAGGATTCTTCCCTGCATTTATTGGCCAAAGAAAGATGAGGTCACCGGGTATGAGGGAGACTGTATAACAAGAAATTGCATGGCCTCTCTGCATCTTCAGAAATAGTTAGAGTTATAAAAGGGAAAAAGCTGCGATAGGCAGGGCACGTGGCTAGAATGGGAGAGGAAAAAGATATTGGTGGGAAGACCGATTGGAAAACGTCCGCTTGGAAAACCAATGACGCGTAGGAAGGGACGTAAGAGAGATGGAACAAGGGCTCAGGATAGAGACACTTGGAGAAATGTGGTTGTTGCGGCTAAGAACTTTAGAATATCTTTGAGCCACATAGGTAGATAGATATAACATATACAATAATAATATATATAATTAATATAGTGATTAAATTAAAATATATTTTTTAAATAAGAACACAAAAAGAAATGAATGTAATTATGTAATATACTGATTGAAACAAAATGGATGAAAACCTTTTAATACTTTCAACCACCAAATACTATGTACAACTCGGGGGTATAGGGGGCGGAGCCCCCGTCTAGGTGTGAAGAGCGCCGAAGGCGCTCTGAGCAGCTAGTATATAATAAAATGTAAAATGATCTTGAAATGACAAGTGGAGTTAATATCGGGTGATAATGTTATAGGAAATGGTGGTGATATTATCCAAAATAATATTTCTTCAATGCCACTAAAAAAACAAAAAAGCAAATAAAGAAATTGAAAATGTCATTACTGAAAATCAAAATTAAGTAAAATGGTGAACAAATTGAAAAGGACAACTGCTAATAAAAAAGGTATAAATGAGGATGAAACATCGTGAAATATTAATAAAAAATCTACTTAAGTATTTACAAAAAAATAAAGAGAAAAAAAAATGGAATCCGCATGAAATGATAAAACAGGAACAAATATGAAGGAGAGTGAGATGGATAATAAAAATGTTTCTGGTGAAAGATTAATAAAAAAATTTAAAAAAAAGAAAAAGCATTCCCAGATTGGATGAAGAAAATGATGATGATAAAAATAATAAAAAACATCATGAAGAAAAAATCAACCTGGAAAAGAAGATTTTGGACAGAAAGCGTTCTTGTAGGTGATATTTTAAAATTTAAATAATATTTCAATATTAATTATTTAAAAAGTAGAAAAAATAAATAAAACTCTTACCCATTGATTGACTATTGTTTTTTTATTTTCCTTTTTAGTAACCTTCATCATATTAGGTATATGAAATCTTATGCTCGCTCCATTCCATTCAATGTAGATCTAAAAACAAGAAATAATAGATTAGTTTAATTAGTTTTGTGATTTCATTTAAAAATTCTGAAATTTTAATTATTTTCAAACATATTGAAATTATTTCATGAAATATTATAGAAATAAATATTATAGAAATAAAATAATTTTAAGAGAAAACATCCTACCTAACCGGGGATTCATAGGCCCCGCCATAATGGGCGGGTCACCCATGAAAGAAAGTTAACCCTAGCTTCAAAGGCAGTCCAATACATCCTTCGGGATATTCCCATTAAGGAACATTGTTGTACTACCTTCTCAAATGTCTGATCGAGAACATAGAGCCACATCAAAATCACTCTAAGAGATACACATAACTGTACACAAACCAGGGTATTGTCATCAATAGACGACTTGGGAAACAATTCATGCACAATACACATGCAATCATAACATATTTATGGCACATATCCCACTCCACCCACTCACTAAATGTCAAATACTCTAAAAGGGGTTTTATTTAATAAAAATGTTAATAAAACACCTTTCCCTAAACTAGTAGTCTACTAAAATATTTATTACATTTTTATTACATATTATTTAAAATTGAAATAAAAATTACTTTATTTAATTGAATAAAAAATTAAAAAAATAATTTTTATTTTTTTTTTAAATATTGAAATGTAATAACAAAAATTATATCAATTTTGCCCTTATTAATTCAAATATCAAAAATCTAACTATTTACTATTTATGCCATAAAAAATAAAGGTGTTGAATTCTCACATTTGGTGGGCTGTTAATCAAGTCGAGGGTAGAAAAACAATTTTCCAAGTTGAAGATGAACCAAATTATCGCCAGGACAAATGATGTTACATGTAACAAAACAAAACAAAACCATACATAAGATTGATTTTTTTGAATAAATTACTAAAATTATTTTATAATATACTACTAGATAAATATAGATACTGACCTCGAAGTTTTAAATGGGGAGCCAACTCGCAGCCAGCCGATGGCCGAACTCGATGTCGTACTTATCATCCGATTCTTTTCAGCTCCCTGAAAACAATTGCTCTCATGAATGGGATAATTTCTATTTAACTAAATAATAAATATGAAAATATAACAATTATTATTGTAAATTTACAATACAATCCGGATTATAAGTAATATCTATAGGAATGTTATTTTTTATTTTTTATCCTTTTCAATATATTAAAATGAAAAAAATTTTTTATAAAGTATCTATGTCCGTAATGATTAGAAGTTTTTAAAATAATAAATATATTAAAATAAATTTGAAATTTGAACCTGCTGGGTTTTTTAATATTTGTTTGACATCGTTCAATAACAGACTATCTCGTGATTTTAGAAGAAAATTGAAAAATTTGAATTGCCATAAATATCCTAGAATAGGATTACAAATACGAGGGATTTATTTAGTTATTATATATTAATTTATACCATTTTGGATTGTAATTAAGATTCAATTTGGATGAAAAAATTTATAAAGTATCTATGTCCGTAATGATTAGAAGTTTTTAAAATAATAAATATATTAAAATAAATTTGTATGTTTACGATATTTTATAAATTTCCTTGGAAATCAAGCATTGTCATTGAAAAAAAAATATTATTTTTTTCAATTTTTTTGGGGAAAATTCTACTTTTGGTAAATACGAGGGATTTATTTAGTTATTATAATTTAATTTATACCATTTTGGATTCTAATTAAGATTTAATTTGTATGTTTACGATATTTTATAAATTTCCTTGGAATATCAGGCATTGTCATTGAAAAAATATGATTATTTTCAATTTTTTGTGGAAAATTCTACTTTTTGTAAATACGAGGGATTTATCAAGTTATTATATATTCTTTTTATCCATTTTGGATTCTAATTAGGATTTAATTTGGATATTTACGATATTTGAAAATTTTCCTTGGAAATCAGGAATCCATGAATAAGATTATAAATACGAGTTATTTATTTAGTTTTATGTTTTTTTTGTTATGGGCGCCTTTGGGTGAGTGGCTAGCTCGCAAAAGAATTGGAAAAATTTTCACATAAATATAAATGGTCGGGTCATTCCTCATAAAAACACAGTTCGTTATCTAGGCGTACATTTAGATGAAAGACTAATGTTCAAAAATCACATAAATATTCAATTAACCAAGGCCAGAGCAGCATTCATGTCGTTAAAATGGCTAATCTATAGTCCGTATTTAAAGCCAAAAATAAAAATTCAATGCTATAGTTTATTTGTTAGACCAATAGTAACATACGGTTCAAGTATATGGTTCAACCAAAACGCATCAACAATGGAGAAAATTCGTGTGTTTGAAAGGAAATGCTTAAGAGCTTGTCTGGGGATGTGGAGGGCTCGAGAAACCAGCTATCACAAATTTATAAATAATGAAACAATCTACAATCTGGCGAATTTAAATAGAATAGATTGCTTCATTATTAAATTAATAAGAAAATTTTATAGCAGAATTGTAAATAATGACGAAAATAGTTTGGTTTCGGGTGCGGCACTTCCACACGACCAATATTATAAAAAAACTCTAGAAACGGGATTTATTCCACCAGAAGCATTTCCTTTCTTAGATGCCCAGGGATATATACAAGACTCTAATAATATTCCTAAAATTTATCATGTGTATAGAAATAGTAATGACAAAAGAATCAAATACGATCCTTTCCTAGACGGACAGGACCAGTATAGATTTTATAGATTTAGTCGTGCGATCTCGGTTAGGGATAAAAAAGAAAAGTTAAATAATAAAAACTACTGGTGGTTTGATAATCAATAGGATTACTAATTGAAAAAGAAAGGATGAGAAATGTATCCGTTATTTGTTTTCTTTTTATCTTTTATTTCTTAATTGAATCTTGTTATTCATATTATAATCAATATAAAAATTGTAGCATAAGTTATTTTACTTCTTTTTTTATTGTATTAGCATTTATTTATAAACATAATATATAAGTTAATTTTCTTTTTTTTTTCTTTTTTTTTATTATATATCTTAATTTATTTAAAAGAGAAAAAAAAAAAAAAAAAAAAAAAAAAGAAAAGAATTATAAAAATTTAAGTAATGATAAGTTAATAAAAAATATTTTTTTTCAGGTTTTTATAAAGCCAATTTTTCCTGAAAATTTTTAAAAAATAAGATTATATAAACTTAATAATTATATATAAAAAACAATTACTTTCGTAGTGTATAAATAATTTAAGCATAATAACGTATATACATAAAATGTATAATGTTATTAATCAAATGTAAATAATATGTAAATCCCAATGTGTTTGGGGATTTTGTTCTTTGTAAATATAAAGTGTAATTTGGCTCAATAAACACATTTTTTAAAAAAAAAGAGTGGCTAGCTCGCTGTCTCATATTCACATGATCCCGGGTTCAAGTCCTGGGCCTTGCAAAGGAATTTCTCTAGCTGGGTTCTATGGGACGGAGTCAACCCAGCCTCTGGGATCAACATTGGGAAGCTTCTTGATAAAAAGTAGCGCCTCCAATCAAGAAAATCAAGTTAAAAGTTGAGAGGACCCGTTCTACTGATCATAGGGCACCTCACTGATATAACCGACTTGATAGGCGTTGTCCTTGCGTAGGACGTACAAAAGTCAGAGGTTTTTATTTATATTTTTTTAATATTTTTGCCAGTTTAATTGTTATTTATCCAGTTCAATATTCATATTTGAAGATTAAATGTTTGAAATATATCCATTTAAATTTTGAACCATATAGCTACATTTATTTCTTTAAATATTAGAATTAGAATATGAAATGTTTCTTTTAACTTTTATATAAAGTACCTGGTTCACCAAGCTCATGTCGCTACTTTAAAAAATACTATTCCTTGAAACCTCTGAACCTTGGATCATCCAGTAAGTTTCATTCGTTTTCCCTCCTTCGAAACCTTGCTAGCTCAATTCTCCTCAAACACGAGCCTATTTTTCTTGCTTTTATTATACAAATTCAGTCGAAAGTGGTAAG
Source organism: Labia minor (assembly GCA_963082975.1). Taxonomy (NCBI): domain Eukaryota; kingdom Metazoa; phylum Arthropoda; class Insecta; order Dermaptera; family Spongiphoridae; genus Labia; species Labia minor. Next base: position 2,340,124 of record OY720348.1, read on the forward strand.
ACAGCGTTATTTTACATTTTTTACAACTTTATAAGAAGCATCACTGTGTGTGGAAATATCGATTTGATTACTATTAAAATAAAGATGCTCTATTTCTTAATTTGATTTTAACAGTTTTTAATATTTGTTCGAACCTACCTATATCTATTTATATATTTTTCAATATAATTTATTGGGTGAAATGAATAAATAAATTTGGATTATTTGGCTAAATCTTTGTTGAGCAAATGCTCTCACAGTGCAATCTCAATAAACAAGTATATTTTTTTCGTTGTTTTTAAATAAATATATTGAAGAAATGGCTCGATGAAATGTGTTGTGCTAGCATAAGTAATTAAGATTCATGTTGAATCTATTTAATTTTAAGGATAGTTAATTATCAACAAAATATATTTAACAATAATGCCAAAGAATTCTTGAATAAGAAATTGTTACTAAAGAATTCGAGTATAAATAATATTTTTACTATATCGCCAGAGATAGTATTGCGATCACGAAAATTTTCGATGTTGAGATTTTGATGTTTTTATACGTTTTGAAGGTTCCTAAATCAATTTCACTAAGGTTGGGAAAAATGTCTGTCTCTCTCTCTCTGTTTCTCTCTCTCTCTGTGTGTGTGTGTGTATGTAGGCAAGATTACGCAAAAACGGTTTGAGCTAGAATCATGAAATTTGGTATACGGGCATTATTAAAAATTCGTAGTTTTCTATCAACTTTTGAGAAATGTAGCTCAACCGGAAGAGGGTCATTACCTACAACGTTTTGATTTTTTTTCCTCTAAAGTGACCGTACAAATAAAGATATATATTTGATAATTTTTCAGATAATTAAAAATTGTATAAAACTGCTATATATAGAATTTCAGCTTGATTAAATTGCTGAAAGTACCAGAATTAATTTTTTAACACTGCAAATCTCATGCGCCAACACGTGACGTGGTGCCATCTACAAAGACCCAAACATGCGCTGGTTTAATAAATATTATTTATTAATTTTAATTTTTAATTTATAATTAATTAAATTTAATTTAAATATAATATATTATGTTATTTAATCCAATTCAAATTGCGAGATAGTCGAGTGAAGACACTCCAGCTAATTTCCCAATTATTTTGTTTATATCATTTTTTAAAAATATTTGTTTACTTATTAAATTGTTTTAATTGATTAAATGATTTTTTGAAAAGAAATAATATTTGGGTATTTTTTCTGTGTTTTCCCCTCCCACTTTTTTACTAAGAACGGAATGCAAAGAAGGCAAACGAATACACCCATCGTGTGTTTTGTTCATTTGTAATTGGTCCAATAAATGTCCGATATTTTCTGAGCTATTTTCCTAGTCAAATTGAAATTAAATAATATTTGAAGCTATTTGGCAAGGCAAATGCTATTTTCCTAAAATTGTCATCTGCCTACGGCATATATTCTATTTACTCATATAAATCTAGTATTCATAAAAAATCTCGTTTCAACATTGCCATCAACAAAGTGCCATACATGCGCTGGTTTAATAAATATTATTTATTAATTTTAATTAAATTTAATTTCAATATAATATATTATGTTATTTAATCTAATTCAAATTGCGAGATAGTCGAGTAGAGACACTCCAGCTAATTTTTTATAGTAAAATGCTTTTTAAATGTAATAAATTTCAAATTATATAAATCATAAATTATATTTTTAATTTTAATATTTTTTTTCATCTTTCTAATTTAATTTTAATAATTAAATTAAAAATTATTAAACATAATTTAAATTTCGTATATACTTTTAATTTCTATTGCCTTGCCATTAAATTCAATGAGCGCTCTCTCTATTGTATTTTTGTGGTCTTATATGTATAATAAACTTTTAATTTTAACGGTCGTTTTAAACCATGATAAATTATTAGGACGATCAGTCACTTTATCATTTTGATTTTATACATTAAAAATAATTCCAATTGCGTTAATATATATGATCAGGTAAATTAATCTTAATATATTTATATATATTTTATCTAATTTTCTGAAGATTCATGTTATAAATCATAATTTCTAATTATTTTAAAATTTTCTTATTCCAATTTACGGTGCAATGAATTAATTAAATATTATATTAAACATTAAATACTTTAATATTGCATAATTATAATATATATATATATATATATAAGAATATTATATTTAATTAATTCATTGCACCGTAAATTGGAATAAGAAAATTATTACTATTATTATAAGATAAAACTTGAAATATTTTTTTTAATTTTATGATAGTTAAGAAAATTTTTTGTTCTATAAATAAAACCTTCGTGACCTTCATTGATGTTCACTTTTTGAGTTAATAAAAAAAAAATTATAAAAATATATTAAAAATTCGTATAGTAGACACATTGAACACCTCTATTTTACCGCCCACTCTCATAAATATAATTATTCATTTTATTTATAATAGTTAACAATATAATTTTAAACTTTTTTTAGATACTTTTAGATATAACAAATTTTTATTCAGTTTTAAGGGGAAAAATCTTGATTTAAAATTAAATTATAACTGCAAAAAATTTTGATATCTGAATAAGTTGATTTGCAAGAAATGATCATTCTTTTATTGGAAACAGAAGAACATGTGTTACATATTTTGTTAATATGACTATATATATATATATATATATATAATATGACTATACATATATATATATAATATAATTAGTATTGATCAAAGAAAAGAAAGTTAAATGATCTGGTATTATTTTTACAATCTTAAATTGATATTACGTCAATCAATTATTTTAATTTTTAATCAACTATTTCAAACAAGAGAAAGCCTGTCTGGAGTTAACATTTAACAATCAACTAAATATTCAGGTAAGAAATGAATACATATTCATACTTTATATACTTTAAATCTTATTATTTATATTTTAATTAATTATTAAAGCTTTGGTTTTTTTTATTTATAACGGAATTTTGTAAATTAATCCACATATTGATATTTGTTATTGTAAATTTATTCAAAAAATACAAACATATACACAACGTTTCGATTGCAGAAGTAGCAATCGAAACGTTGTGTATTGCTACTTCTGCAATCGAAACGTTGTGTATATGTTTGTATTTTTTGAATAAATTTACAATAACAAATATCAATATGTGGATTAATTTACAAAATTCCGTTATATATTTTATTTTATTATTAATTTATTTATTCCCCATTATTTGCAAATCATAATTACTAGGTAATAATTGAAAAATTTTCTTATTCCATTTTACCATGCAATATGAATTATTTAAATATAATATTCTTATATATATATATATATATATATATATATATATTATAATTATGCATTATTAAAGTATTTAATATTATATATATATATATATGTATATCAAACATTAAATATTTTTTTTAATTTTATGATAGTTTATAAAAAAAAAAAACGAAAAATTTTGTCTTTAAATAATATTTTCCTGACCTTGATTGATGTTTTTTTTTAGTCAATAAAAAAAATATCTTTATAAAAATATATTATAAATTCGTATAGTAGACACATTGGACACCTCTATTTCATCGCCCATGCACATAAGTATAATTATTCTTTTTATTTATAATAGTTAACAACATAATTTTTAAACTTTTTTAGGATAATTTGAGATATAACAAATTTTTATACACTCTATTCAGTTTTAAGGAAAAAATCTTTATTTGAAATTAAATTGTAACTGCAAAATATTGACATCTGAATAAGTTTATTTGCAAGAAATTATAAACTTATTAGAAATAGAAGAATATATATGTTACATATTTTATTAATATGACGATATATATTTATAGTAAAATCAAGTGAAATTCTTATTGTTGGTGATTGGTGTTGATCAAAGAAAAAATGTGCAAGATATGATAAAATTGATTGGAAATAGAATATGTGTTACATATGACTATATATATAGTGCAATCAAGTGAAATTCGTTAATTCGTGTTATGTTATTGGTGAATGGTGTTAATCAAAGAAAAAATGTTAAGTGATTCTGGTGTTATTCTTGAAATCTTGAAATGATATGTCATTTATATTAATTTTTATTCGACTACTTCAAACAAGAGAAAGGAATGCTGAGCCTGTCTGGAGTTAGATTTAACAATCAACTAAATATTCAGGTAAGAAATAAATACATATTCATACTTTTATGTACTTTAATTCGTATTATTTATATTAACCTCTCTCCCCATATTAAGTCAATTTATATAATAAGATTTTTATAAAATTAATTATTTATATATGTTAATTATAAAATATATTTTAATTAGAAAATAAAAAAATAATATATAAAATTTTTTTTGAATATATCATTTATATTAATGAATTGAATCATTTATTTTGATTTTTAAGTTTGAAAATATTTATTAAACTTCAAATCAATGATTGAAATATAATTTATTAGCATATACATGTTTACATATATTATTAAATATTAATTTTATAAATTTAATTGTAAATATTAAAAAAAAATTAGAGAATAGTTGAAAATGTAAATTAATTGCTGAAGCCAGAAATCAAAATGGTCTCCAAATATTTACTATCAAATTCCCTAAATTAATTTTATTTTTTTAAATTTTGAAAAATTATTATTAAATATGTTATTTTTTTAAGATATAAAATTATTAATAAAATAAAAAAAGATAATATTTAAAAAAATATATCATAAATTAAATTATATATTTAATTTTAATAATATTTATTAATTATTAATAATATTATATTATATCGTAATCGTAATAAATTATAATAATCATATTTGATTTTACACTCACCGAAAACATTCATAAAGATATTTATATTTCTTTTAAAATTAAATATTTTCTGGGCTTAAATTTATGATATCTTAATACTTGAACTATGTGTGAGAAAGCTGGGCTTAACCAATAGTAAGATGGATATTGTTTGCGGGTTAAAGTTTGCTTACATCTGATTGGCTGATGGCTGATACGCACTTAAAAAATACCTCTTCCTCTCAAACTACTAACAATCCTATTAAGAATGTAATTAGAATTTTAAAAATGAACCTAGATTTAATTATATATATATATATATATATATTGCTTTTGAAGATTCATCAATTTATTTTTAATATTTAAATATAAAATTAAGAAATATAGTAATAAACATAAATTATAAATCAATGTGTGTGAATAATATATTTATTAATGAATTTATTTTTTGATTATTATTAACAAATATAGGACTAATAATTGTATATTATTTGTTTTATTAAATTCCCAAAGTACAGTTGATTGAAACAATCAGTATATATTATATACCTATATAGTTATTTAAAATGACTTAATTATATAAAAAACAGAAAATAATCAAATATATAGCCATGAATACTCTAACACAAATATTTACCTAAAATTTAATTTTGTATATTGATTTTTGTATAATATAGGTATAGATATATGTCATTTTGAGAAATGTTAATAGTAAAAAATTTTTATCTATGTTCATCGGCTTTATTAAAGTACTTAAAATAAATTGCATTCAGATAAATAAAACTATAATATTATTACTTACTTTTGATGAATATTTCTTTTTTGATTATTATTAAATATTTTATAAAAATTAAAATTTTATACACATTTTCTGGATCCATCTTGAATAGCGAGCAGGAAAGAGAAAGAAAGAGAAAGATATGAAAATATCATATAAAAATTTCTTAATTCTGATTGGTCATTGATTTACAATGTCTTATTTGAAAAACAATATATAAGAGAATTATTAATTGATTGATTAAATATATGAAAAAATAATTTTAAATTAATTTTATATATAAAAAATTATAATAATGATTTATATTAAGTTAAATCATATATATTCTATAGTTTAATTTTTTTCCAATTTTTTGCTTGTAAAGAAAGGTGTTAATAAAAATTTAATTTATTAAAAATAAAAATAAATTCATAAAAAATTTAATAAAAAATAATTATAAAATATTTTAAAGTTTTTTTATATTTATAATATGTTTATGGGAGGTATATTTTTTTTTTGAAAAAAAAATTGATTTATGAAGGTATTCATTTTTATTAAAAAAAATAAGAAAATAATTTTTATTATTACATTATTAATATATATTATTATATAAAACGTCAATATAGTGCATATTTTATATGTAAAAAACAGAAAAATAATTATAATATTTCTTTGAAATTAATTATCCATCTCATCCAGTGAATATAAAAATAATATCAAATCACCATTATTTATTATTTTTTTCAAATTTTTTATTTCTTAAATAATTGATATAAGTTAGATTAATGATATTTTCCGTCACAATGAATTCCAAAAGAATATATTTTAATTTATTTTATTCTATAGATTTCATGTTGAAAAAGAAGGTTGAGTATATTTATATTATGAATTAAAAGTGTTTTTATTACTTTGATTACTGAATTGAAATAACAAAACAATTCCATAATATATTTTTATTTATTTTTAGCTTAGTAATAGAATCATAAAAACTCTAAATATGTATACATGAAATAATATATTGAACATCTTTAATAAGTTTTATCTATAAAAAATAATATAATAATAAATGATGATTCTGACTTGAATAATAATTTAATAATATAGTAATCAAGGCCTAATTTGAGTGAAAATCCTTTTAACAAATAACTTGATTAGTATCAAAAACTTTTGTAGAACAAAAAGTACAGCTTATAAAGATTATCTTCAGGTGCCATTAAGGAATAACTTTTATCTCAATCCCAATGACATGTCAAAGAACTGGTAGATATGGGTTTTATTGTAAACATTTTTAAGTAATTATTGAAATATATATCATTTCCTAATACAAAAAATATGATCAATATTTTAATAATTTAATTTATAATATAATAGTAAATAAATTCTTACTTATCACTAAATAATAATTTTAACTATTGCATATTTACTGATATATTATTTTTAAATTTTCTTCAAGAATATTTATCATCATATTTTAAAAGTTATAAATTTTTTTTTAGAAATCTAGGACTGAAAAAATCATATTCTCCATCAAATGGAACTTGGACGAATTTAATAACTTAAATTAATTCAAATGATTTCTGATTTATTCATAATATACAATAAATTATTATATTTATGAAGAGAATTCATAAAAAAAATAAAAAATCTAAAACAAATTACAATAAAATATATTATAAAAATAAGAATTATATTAAGAAAATACCAACATATCTTACACTGATTAATTATTATTAATTACAAAGAATAAAAATATAAAAAAATTAATCAATGAATTAGTGAATGTGAGAATGAATGAATGAATGTATGAGTGTCTGAGTGTGAGAGTGTATGTAAATAAATTATTATCAAATTTACTTATAGCTCCAAAACTGAGCTGATTGTAAATAAAATAAAGGAAAAAAAAAAAAAAAAAGATTTTTTAACCAAAATGAATGCTACTTTAAATAATAATAATTATGAGAATTTTGAGATAATGATTGATCAATATTTAAATCAATTGATTAATCAATCATCATATTAATAAATACAATCTATTTATTGTAAATATTTACATTGAAAAAATTTAATAGAATAATACGCTGTGGGCTGCAGACTGATTATATCATAAATTATATTTAATTTTTAGTTATATAATGCATATTTATTTTTATTATTTCTATAAATCATATTTTTTTTTTAGAATTACAATATTGACCTTAATTAAGGTAATAAAATAATGTGTGTATGTGTTTGGTCAAAGTTTTTGGGGCCACGATAGATCTAACAGGATGGAGGGCGCAAAACACGAACCACCACCACCACAGATCATCTCCTGAATGCACACACACTACAATTATTTTAATATCATACCCAGCAAACATGGAATTTTTATTACAGAAATTATTTTATTATTTAATATATATTTATTTTTTATATGTGGATATATTTAAAAATTAATTTTAATATTAAAACTAAAAAAAAATTGTATTATTTATTTTTTTTTTATTTGTTTATATATATATAAATCGAATTTCGATTTTTCACGTATATCCTGGGAAGAGGCGGGGGTAATTTGACTATTTTTTAAATATAAATTAAATAAAAATATTACTTTTTCAAATTCTAAATATTTTTTTTAGCAGGTTTTATAATTAGTTTGATTTATAAAGTATATGTTTGAGTTGTTTATATATTTTTGACAGCTGAATTAAGAGAGGGATGAAAATTTTTTAGATGTGTTTTTAAAAAAATAATTTAAATAAATTGTGGAATATTATTAACAGAAAAAGAAGAGAGTTAATTTAAAAATATTTATTTAATAATTTATGAATTAATCATTTTAATAAATACAATAGAAAATTGATAATTTTTTTTTTCTCTTTTTTGTTTCATAGGGGAAAAGTTTGAAAGAGCTTTCGAAAATAATTCTCTTTCCTTAAATGCTTTATCAATAAATGTCCTATATGCATTATCTGATGAAAAGAGTCAGTCAGATGGTGAAAATTAACACACAAATGCAATTTTGAACATAAAAGGATCTCAAAAAAGGTAAGATTTTAGAATAAAAACAATCTTCTCGCTTGCAAGTGGAATAAATAATCATTCTTACAAGATGAAAAGTAATTTAAAAAAAAATCAATTTTTTTTCTATTTGAGTTCATAAATGTTTAAATTTAATGCATGACTATTTAATATATCAAATTAATTTTGATATTAATTTATAGAATTTATATACTTTTGGAGGCAGGGTAGCCGAGAGCGTAGGATACCAACTTTCCACGCAAGAAGTCGGAGTTCGATTCCAACTAAGAACAAAAATTTTCAATTTAATTAACATCAGCTGCCTCCGGCAAGCCCCACCATGGATGTCACCTTGTCGTGTTGGGGGGCTTCGACTTAACTAAGAACATCCACGTCTCGGAGATGAGACTAGCAATCTACTCAAGAGACGCAAATCACGATTGCTCAAAGAACCACACACAGCCTCGAAAATTGGAATGATTAACACATTGACGACACGGCAACGAACCTATTACGGCAAATGGGTTAAGATTTGCCGTAAAAATGGAACGAACACGTAGGAAGAGCCAACGCGGAAGGGCTCTTGAGAATATAGCCCGGGATGGAAGGCCAGCAACACAAGAGACCAAGCCACCGAAAAAATGGGCTGACTGCTGGGCGTACTCTTCCCAAAAAAGACCTGAGGATAGTGAAGAAGAACAGGCCTTAGGCCTATAATAGAAGAAGAAGAAGATATACTTTTTAATAATTTTAATTTAATTTAAGCACATTTCTTTAAATTTTATGACAAATTTCATAGAAAAATAATAATTAAGAAATATAATAAAGGTAATAAAATTTAACTCAATTGACTCATTTAAACAGTTAAAAAATATAACATATAGGTTATTCTCGTTATATTTTAATTTATTCTAATAAATATTTTTCATGTTAAATGACTATTTTATAGTATAATTTTATTAATTTGAACTCATTACAATCTTAATAGTAATATAAATGTATTATAAAAAATTTTAAATATGAATTTAATATATTTATAATCTTATTGTATTTCAATGCTACGATGATATGCTATGAATTCGATTTAATTTTTTGACTAATTCTATCTTGGGAAAAAATATTAACTCAATTTAATACATATAGTGTCATCTATTGGGACAAATCTATACTAAATTTTTTAACTTTCTTTCTTAAAAAAATTTTAACTCAATTTAATACATATAGTATCATCTATTGGGACTAATATATACTAAATTTTTTGACTAAATCTATCTTGTAAAAATATTAAGTCGATTTAATACATATAGTGTCATCTATTGAGATTAATCTACACTAAATATAAATATTAGATTAATATCAATAGATGATGATTATTAAATCGAAATGAGGACTTGCGTCATCTATTGGGAATTATATATACTAATTTTATATTTAGTTTAAATTAGTCCCAATAGATGACACTATATGTATTAAATTAAAAAAATTAGTATAGATTAGTCCCAATAGATGACGCTATATGTATTAAATTGAGTTAAATATTTTTTCCAAGATAGAATTAGTCAAAAAATTAAATCGAATTCATAGCATATAATCGTAGCATTGAAATACAATAAGATTATAAACCCTCTCTTAATTCAGCTGTCAAAAATATATAAACAACTCAAACATATACTTTATAAATCAAACTAATTATAAAACCTGCACAAATTATATAGTTATAGTATATAAGATATGGTTATATGGTTATATAAAATGATATTATACGATTTTTAAGCTAATTTAATTAAAAATTAATAAATCATACAAACATACGATAGTATTGAAAATAGAAGAAAATTGAATCTTAATAATAATATTTAGATACAGTGGCGTTGCTAGGGGGGGGGGGGGGCAGGGGGGGACATATGTCTCCAAGCGCCAAATTTACGGGGCGCAAAATTAGGGAAGCCAATTTGGAACAAAAGAACAATTAATATTTAAAGTTAAACTGTATTTTGTGTAAGTCAATAAATATTATACGCTTATAAGAATCTGTTAAACCTGTTTCGTTATTCCTCATTAATATTCTTTAAAAAAAAATTAAATTAAATATATATATATATATATATATATATAAGAAAGGGGGCGCTAATTTCTCAGTTGCCCCAGGCGCAAGAACCCCACGGTACCCCATGTTTAGATATCACATTGGAAAGGGCTAGTAGTTGAATAAAAAGTAAACAAATTGATAATTCACACTAAACACAAACCTTGACTACTGACTACTATGAATCTAATAAAAACATTTTGCAAATTAGTAATTCCATATGCAGTATAGATTATGAAGATGAAAGATGAAAATTTTCGCTTTAATTTAAGAAAAATATCCAGGTGGAAACAAGAAAAGTTTATAATAAATGATAAATATCCTCCAAATATGCATTTAGATAAAATTAATATTTTTTCATTAATAAAAGTAAATAATATCGAACTATTGTGATTTCATATTTGGAAAACAAATCACTTATTATTGTATTGTGAGAGATGTTTGTGTTATAAACTGTTATAGTGGAACTCGACGAAATACAACAAAATAATAGATTTATAAATAATATTTACATAAAAATTTTACAAAAAAAAAATCTGAATTTAAGATAAGATTTTAAAACATAATTCTTACTAGTCAGAGTAGGTAGTTGGAAGATGTGAGATAAATTCATAGAATTGATAGAATACAAAATAGAATTTAATCAATGATGTAAATTTAAAGAAAAAAATGTAATACTAATAATAATAAATACTGTACCGATACTCCTGATTTGTGTGTGGATTAGCGTTCACATTTTACTTAATCTACTATAAATTCAATCTTTGAAATCGAACAATATTCACTTTTATAATTGATAGCTCAATTCTACAGTAATTATAAATAGAGCATGAATTCTTGAACTTCTCTCATTCATATTAGTTGACCTTAAAAGTTGAAAATATTTTTTAAATTAAAAATACAAAATGAAAGTATGCAGATAAGATTAAATTATTATTTTTTCAAAAAAGATCATCGAAAAATAAACTTTTAATTAAATAAAAAGAAAATTAAAGCAAAATTTCTCATTGAATTTTCACATTGATTTAATAATAGAGAAAATCTTTGCAATACCATAATTAGGTAATAGAAGACAAATTGATTACCTTTTTAATATAAGCGGCTGCTATCTTATTGCCATTTTCATGTATTCCATATAATTTGTTTAATTATCTCATTACTTCTCCATATGAACCTCAAATGCTAATTTTATAAAGAGAATATTAAGCCCCTTACCTCGCATCTCGTGTTCTCTTCCATGTAATAAAGTCTTTTTGTCTTTCATCATTTATCCTATTATCTATTACATATTCGAATGTATATATGGTCTAATAAATCTACCGTTCTTTCTTCAATAGATTTTAAAAAAAAGTTTATTTTGATGAAAAATTTTGATTTTCACTGTCATCATCATCTTTCTCTTTATCCTCATTAATCTCCATTTCATTTTCATTCAACTAATTGTTAATACGTGGCTCAAATTCTCTATTTTTCAATAATTCATGATTGCATTTATTTTCTAAAAGAGAAAATTCTTCATCTTCCTCATCAATATGAAATCATTTTTGGAAATCAAACATCCCAAGAATCTACTCCAAGATGGTATGTGTTTTGTGTTTCTTAACAATAAAACGATATTTAAATTTGCAAATAAAAAATATATTTCAGTTCTCTTTGAAAATTCCTTGGGAATTATTTTTTCAGTTTATCTTTTATTCATTAACTTTTAATTGTAGAATGTAGTTGTTAGATATAGAACAAATTTCTAATTTTCTTTTATTTGGTTATTTTAGTTGTTGATGACCAGCCTAATCCACAGGATGATCAACCACGAATTGAAAATATCGAAACATCGCTAGGAGCTTCCAATAGTGCATTCTCTGAAGAAGACATTAGTGTTTCACCTTCTGCTCCTCTCAGACGTATTTATGAATCATAAAATTACATTTAATGCAGAAAAACATCTGCTCATAATTATTAGTATCCTTCACAAATTCACTAATGTATTTCTATGATAATGAATTTATTAATTGTGTTTTATATGGTTTTAAACTTAAATATTTTTTGCAGGTAAAACAAGGCATATATCTCTTAGAGAGTTAAATTGCTCAATATCAGAATATTTGACTCCTAGATAACGCAAATTATTTGACAGATATTGCCACGTCAATCGTTTGTACAATCAAGAGAGAGTAAGAAGAATTTTAATGAAAAAATACTATCAAACAAAAGACGGCATCTTTTCCCCTGAATCCTTTCACAATATGAAGGAAATGCATAATCTCCCTCCATAACTCCGAATTTTCGTATTGTCACTCTATAGAAATTTTTCATCTTGTAAGATTGATTATTTATTCCGCTTGCAAGCGAGAAGATTGTTTTTATTCTAAAATCTTACATTTTTGAGATCCTTTTATGTTCAAAATTGCATTTGTGTGTTAATTTTGAAATCATTAATTAGTGCTTTTCACCATCTGACTGACTCTTTTCATCAGATAATGCATATAGGACATTTATTGAAAAAGCATTTAAGGAAAGAGAATTATTTTCAAAACCTCTTTCAAACTTTTCCCCTATGAAACAAAAGAGAAAAAAAAATATCAATTTTCTATTGTATTTATTAAAATGATTAATTCATAAATTATTAAATAAATATTTTTAAATTAAAACTCTCTTCTTTTTATAGTTAATAATATATTATAATTATTCTCAATTTCATTTTCATTCAACCTATTGTTAATACTTGGCTTCATAGAATTGAAGACCTTAGAGCGAAACAGTGGTAAGCCACAAAATCAAAATGTTGAGATATTGCAGTTTAAAGTTTAGAGAAAAGATAGAAAACATTGGGTTTACTGCATATATTTCAAATTTGCTCAATATGTAATATCAGTAAAGGGAAAAAGTCAGCAACTATTATTTCTTATATATATATAATTAAGAATAAAACAATTTTCTACAAAAGTGACTTACCATTGTTTCGCTCTAAGGTCTTCAATTCATTAATTTTAATAACCTCTCACAAAATTGTTCAACTAATCGTTTTTTATTCATACTTTCATATTTTTAATTCTAGATCCATGAATAATAGCATAAGTATTTGCTATAAAAATTTTGAATCCACATAATTAATATTTACAGCTATAAAAAATGTTATTTAATGGGCGCGCACTTCACCGAACTTACCTACCTTAATTAAAAATTTATCTTTTAATGTTATTTTGTATTTTTTTCAAAACGAAAACCAACTCAATATTTATACGTCAGATGAAGTGATTTCAATTTGTCAAAGAGCGAACAGACAGACATGAAGCGAAGTTGATAAAAACGTTATAAAAAGAAATAAGTTTAATTAAGTTAATCGACTTATTTATTGGAAAAAATTGAATTTGCCTGATTCATTCAATTCTCAATTTAATTCAGATTAATTAGAATAAATAATATATATATTAATTGATTGGCTCGACTTGGACACCTTTTGGTTAATATATTCAAAAAATTTTCTCTTATTTCAGAGTATATATTTTTGAATTCAATTTTATTTGTTGATAAATATATAATTTATATACTATAATAATTATCCACTCAGTTTAACAATAAAATTTAATATTTAATTTTAATATTTACTACAACTGATTATTTAGTTATCTTGTCATAAATTCCAATTATTTATTGCAATTTACTGACTTATGCTAGATCATTTATATAAATTGCAATATAAATTTTCTGAATGAAATGCAGTTGCAATGATTGAACATAACAGAAATTTTATTTTTACTTATCTTAATTATTAAGATATAATTTGTTTTCTTGATTTTTTCTAAATTTTTCTTTTTATTTTTCTGAAAGTGTTTCAAGAAGAGGAAAAGCAGAAAATTTATTAGTAAAAATTCATAAAATATTGTAAATATCTGGTCATAAATCTTCCAATTATTTATCACAATTCAATGACTTATTGCTGGATCCATTATATAAATTGTTGAGTAATATTCTACAAAGGAAAAAATGTTTTAATGTTTGAGTCAATAAAATAAAATATTTGATTTGATGACTGGCGCGCTCCTTTTTAAGTGCACAAGCAAAAAGTGTTTTTTTTATTAAAGTCAACCCATTAATTTTAAAATAATATTATTTAAATCTCACTAGATAAAAATAAAAACAATAAAGATTAGAAATAAGTTCTTATATATGATAGCGCCATTCAGTTGTCAAGCGATTTTTTAGTCAAAACACATGGATTGACTAAAAAAACGCTTTTTGCCTGTGCACTTAAAAAGGAGCGGGTCCGATATATTTTATATATTCTATATATCTCCTTTTATATAATAAAAATCATCTTTAATATGATTACAGATTAATTATAGTTCATTTAATTTTATATATATATACTACTTAATCAATAATATTGTTCCAAATTTATATAATTAATATTAATCAATGTTTTTCATTTTGGAAAACGAATAAATTATAATTTTTCAAATAATTTCAGTTTTATTTGTAATTTATTTTATTTTAAACACTTCTATATCCAGTTAAAAATGCTTCTGAAATTCTCCTAAAGACACTGAACAAAATTTTGAAAAGAATGCAGTGAATTTTTCACTTGAGTTAGCTTATAGAAAAATAAGATAATTAAATTTTATTAAATATAAAGAGAATAACAATTATTAATATTTGAATAAAGTTAATTTAAATTATTTTAATATTTTTTCGTTTATATTTAAATATAGTTTATTGTATTTATATTTAATATCAAAAATAATAATTAAATGATATCAAGATTATATACTTTATTTTACTTTTTTTTTTAATAATTTCCTTTATATACCATACAAGGACATATTGTAGGTGCTAGTAGTCGATGATGTATTTGCTATTCCGGTGTGCTTCAACTTCGGAATGGACCTCAGGAATCACAAGACTTAATACAGAGTAGACTCTTTTTCTCCAGGTGATAATGTCCAAAGTAACCTTGAAGTCGAGGTGAAAATTAATAAAAAAAAAAAAAAAGAATTCATATTTTAATCATTTAATGAATTTTTAATTTCTTAAAACTACAAATGGGCGTGGTCGAAAATTGGTACAAAGTGAAGCTAAGACCCGCCTTTATTTTCCTCTTTAGGTTTTACGATTAATTACGGTTTAACTTATTGTTAGGTTGAATTTACCCATCAAGACCGACTTTATCCCTCTCCAAAGCAACGAAAATTGAACCCATGTGTTTTTTCAAAAAAGTCTTTTTCTCCTTTTGTGCCAATTTTCGACCGCGCCCAATAAAATATACATAAGTATAGTGAACGATTGGAAATAATAATAATTCATAGGCATTGAATACACGGCGAGGTTCTTGTAATATGTAAACTGGTTAGGCTTGGAAGTATAATAATATATTAATTATATATTACATGTATATATATTTAAATTAATTGTATATAATATATATAATTTTTTTTATTTTTGCAGATCTCTGGTTGTGCACATATTGGTTGTATAACATATTCAATTCCTGCAGGAGACGTAGACACATGTTATGTTTCCCAAGAAAGATAATGTTCGTGAAAGGGATATAAAGCAATCGGGTTTGAATGATTTACTTGGCTTCCATTTGGTAAAATGCTTAAATATTGTGTATGGCGGCTTGACTTTGAAGACCACGATTGTTGTACAGTTGGGAAGAAAAGGTTACGCCCTGGAAGAATACCGTAGAATGTACATCAAGGTCGTATGTTTTGTGGAAAATTAAGCGGGATGTTAAGTGAAAAATTAAATACAATGTGTGAAAAAAAATATTTAAAAAATTTATGTTTACTAGTGAGAACATTACAAAATTTTTGTAAATAGTATTTTGTAATTTTAATTGATTTTCAAATAAATATTGTATATTATTTAGAACATTATTCGTTTCTTTTAGATATGTAAATTGCATAAAAGAATGTGGAATTTTCAGTTTAGTGGAAAATTATTTATTTAGATATAAAACCAACATTTCGACAATACTCTGGGAAAAGAATAATTGATTGCTGTAATGTCAGTTTTATCTTCGAATAAATAATTTTTCAGTTAACTAAAAATTATACAATTTTTTCATTACCAATATTCCTTTTAAATAAAATTAAATAAGTTTTTAATGCGATTCTTGAATTGAATAAATATCATTATGAACATCATTCAAAGTTAGTATTAAAAAAACGGACATAATTCTCTCTTTAGGTAAACCAATATATACATATAGGAGCATATCCAAGAGAAAATTCCCGACTATTTTTTCAATATGGTTCTAAAAAAAAAAAGTCAGATGATTTTGCGATGCTTTGAAACATTCCCGATGGAGAGGGGCGCGATAAAAATAAGATTGAAAATTGGGCCGTGAATACTAAAAGGTTGAGAAACACTGCCCTGACCCCTTATGGCGATTGAAGATCCAATTGATTGTAGCCAAACTTACTCCAACGTCTGCTGCAATGTCTCTAATGATAGTGACTATCATTACTCGTTTATTCATCGATACATCCATCTTTGTAGGTACGGGAAATATGCTGAAATTTAACAACTTTTATTTGAAATAACAAAAAAATAAGAAAAAAATCACTCAACCGATATCAAAACACGTGCTGCACATTGAGCAATGAATGTTTGCTAAATTGTGTTAAAAATAAAAATAACCACAGTATTGCCATTACAAATACTAACAAGGGCGACAAGTGCAAAAATGCAAAAAAATGTTTTTGTTTCAATTCATCTGTTCGATACTGTATATTTTTCCATTGAATATAAGTTGAATCATTTATTTATTTTTAGATATTCAAGTAAATAATTTTTCTATTTTCATTTGGAGTGACATTTATTCTAAAGATGCCACAAAAGCAGGGTTTTTTTTATTTAATCTTACTTTACCGTTTGATTTTTCTAAAAATATTATAAATTATAAATTCTGATAGATGTTTATTTTGTTAATATTAATTTATTTTGGGAGAATTCTACGTAGTTATAAAAATTAAAAATCAATTTAAATATAAAATAAAACATTTCAACACTCTCTTGCAATGATAGATAAATAGTCTTTAATCGTTTAATTTATTAAATATGATTTTTTTACGTCTTTTATATATCTATATATATTACTATTTAATTAAAATTAAAAAACGAACAATTAATATGTTATACAATGATGAATATATATCGTAATTTCAAAGTATTAGAAAAGTGAATAAATTTAAGAAAATGTAAGAAACTGATGAATTGCATTATAGTCAGAATGAAATATTAGAATAGATAGAATAGAATGAATTATGAAGCCCTTATAAGTTAGATATCCTAGATTAGGTTAAATAGTCGTATTACATAGTAGGCCCAAACAACTGACTATATAAGTAGTAGTTGTACTTACTTATTTTGATTTCAACCAATAACTATTAAATTAATATTTGTATTTTCTAATTTTTCTTCCCCAATTCTATATGACTTGGATAATTTTTTATTCTAATAAAGTAAATCTAAAATATTTGAAAAAATATATACTGATTTTTTTTTAATTAAAATTTTATAAATACCTTAGTTTATATTTCTTCTTTTAATTTTTTGTCATGGTAAAAAACAGTTTTTAATGCGATTCTTGAATTGAATAAATATCATTATGAACATCATTCAAAGTTAGTATTAAAAAAACGGACATAATTTCTCTCTTTAGGTAAACCAATATATACATATAGGAGTATTATTCACTTTTTATTGTGATTAAAAAAACTGGAAAAAAAATAAAAAAATAATCAAATTAAATAAGTTTACCTGTGGCCAGGTCCGAACCGACCGACGGTTTGAAGTAAATTAATTTCCAGCTACAGAAACAATTTCAAATAATTTTAATATATCTATTAATGTAATAAAAAACAGATATGGATACATAAATAATAAATATAAACATTTTTAATTTTATTTTATTTATAATATATAGGCAAGACCAGGCTGTGACGTCATGAATGGCTGGATGACGTCATATAATTTTAAATCAAGAAAAAACTAATAAATATGATTTTCCCGAGGATAAAACCAATACAAAGTGCACGATTCGTGGTTATATGTAAAATTAGCTGGAGTGTCTCCACTCGACTATCTCGCAATTTGAATTGGATTAAATAACATAATATATTATATTTAAATTAAATTTAATTAATTATAAATTATAAATAATAAATAATAAATATTAAACCAGCGCATGTTTGGCTTTTTGTTGATGGCACAACGTCACGTGTTGGCGCGTGAGATTTGCAGTGTTAAAAAATTAATTCTGGTAATTTCAGCGAATCAATCAAGCTGAAATTCTATATATAGCAGTTTTATACAATTATTAATCATGTGAAAAATTATCAAACATATATCTTTATTTTTACGGTCACTTTAGAGGAAAAAAAATCAAAACGTTGTAGGTAATGACCCTCTTCCGGTTGAGCTACATTTCTCAAAAGTTGATAGAAAACTATGAATTTTGAATAATGTCCATGTACCAAATTTCATCATTCTAGCTCAAACCGTTTTTGCGTAATCTTGCCTACATACATACACACACACATACACACACACACACACACACACACAGACATTTTTCTCAACCTTAGTGAAAATGATTCAGGAACCTTCAAAACGTATAAAAACATCAAAATCTCAACATCGAAAATTTTCGTGATCGCAATACTATCTCTGGCGAGTTAGTAAAAATCTCCTCATGTGAAATTTGGTGTGAAAATAACCCTTCCCTTCCTATCGTCGATCGCTAATACTACCACTTCCGGGTTCCGGATTTTCACCAAAAGTTGATCAATTCATCCCACTGATGCATTAAGTAAATATACCAAATTTCATCAAAATCGGTTGAGCCGTTCAGGCTGTACACATCTATGCGAACGGACAGACGGACAGACGGACGGACAGACATCATACTAAAAATACTTTTTTCTGTTAAGAAAATGCATGATTCGTGGAGATATGTAAAAATCTCCACATGTGAAATTTGGTGTGAAAACAATACCTCCCTTACTATCGTCGGTCGGTAAAAATTATATTTTTATATTAAATTATAAAAAGGCATTATATAACTAAAAATTAATTATACTTTATGATTATAATGTATATAAAGAAGATAGTATACCAAAAGGAAGAAATGGTTTATGTCGCTTATAAATAAAATTTTTTTAGAATAATTTTAATAAAAAAAAAATATAATCAAATATGTCTTGAATACTCATATACTAACCGACTGTTAGGAAAATCATTTATTAATTAATTAGAATTACATTGTAGATGGAATCACTTTAAATGTCTTTTCATTTAATTTTTAGTTAAAAATTAACGAAGACATAACATTTTAATGTTATCAAAATTATAATTTATTAAATAATTATACAAAAATTTAGAGAAATTTTGTTTATTATAAATTGCTTAAATATTCTTAAATATGTATAATTAAATATAATAATAATTGTATAATCTATTTAACATATATTAATAGTTTTTTTTATAAATTAATTATATTTTTAATTGGATTTATAGACTGTGTTCTCGGTGGATTTGATTAAAATTAATTTAAATTATAAATAAAAATTTGTTTTTTCAAGTTGCTAAAATTTATATACATATTATGTTAAAAAAATCCATATTCAACTATTATTTAAATCATATAAAATAGAATTTTATATACTTACTTGAAAAATATTCTCATTTTTATATTATTTCATTTGAGTATTTTTCTTTCTTTTGACTTTGTGTATGTAATACAATAAGAATGATATCGTATACTCTGATACACTGATTGGACAGTTTCACTTCTTTTGAATGATTTTATGTTGTCACACCTTTATGGGTGGAGCTCTCATCAGTTGAAGAAAAGTAAAATGGGTGGAGCCTTATGAAAAGAAAAGAAAACATTATATTATTAAATTAAAGTTATTATTATTATATTTAGTTTTTTATTTGATAAATTTAAATAAACAATGTTTAAAATATTTTTGTCAATTCATTATCATTAAAATCATAAAAATTCTATTGTATGTATTTTAAAAGATCTACTAGGATACATGATTAATAATTTATTAAAAAATTATTATTTATTTCATTTTTTTATCATAAATTAACAAAAACTAACTACAAACTAAATTTTCTTAAAATTTAACTTTTAATTATATTCTAATTGAATTAATCTAAATGTAATAATATAGTTTTTACTTATCATTGAATATTATTCTAAATTGTTTTTATATTTTTATTCTTTGTAATTAATAATAATCAATCAATCAATCAGTGTAAGATATGTTGATAATTTTTTTTTTTTTTTTTTTTGTATATTATTATTAAACAAGAAGAAATCATTTAAATTAGTTTTAAAGAGATTTTTATTAAAATTAGTTTAAATCCAATTTGATTGAGTATGTGATTTTTTCAGTCGTAGATTTCCTTAAAACCTTTAAAATATGATAAATAATCTAGAAGAAAATTTAAAAATAATATAACATCAGTAAATTTTCAATATTTAAAATTATTATTTAGTATTAAGTAAGAATTTATTTACTTATATTATAAATTAAATTATTAAAATATTAAATATATTTTTTATAAATAAGAAATTATATAGATTTCAATAATTACTTTAAAAAATGTTTAACAATAAATTCCACATCTACCAGTTCTTTGCCATGTCATTGGGATTGAGATAAAAAGATATTCTTAAATTTCACCTGAAGATAAGCTCTACTTTTTGTTTTAGAAAAGTGTTTTTGATACTAATCAAGTCAGTTGTTAAAAGGATTTTTACTCAAATTAGGCCTCGATTACTATATTATAAAATTATTATTCAAGTCAGAATCATCATTTATTATTATCCTTTAATTTTTAAAGATAAAACTTATTATTGAAGATGTTCATTATATTATTTCATGTTTACATATTTATAGTTTTTATTATTTTACTACAAAGCTTAAAAGAAATAAAAATATATTATAAAATTGTTTTGTTTTTTTCAATTCAGTAATCAATTTAATATACTTTTAATTCATAATATAAATATCTTACTCAAACTTCTTTTTCTTGCATAGAATAAATTAAATTAAATTAAAATATTTTCTTTTGGAATTCATTGTGACGGAAATATCATTAATTTAATTTCTATCAAATATTTAAGAAATAAAAAATTATAAAGATATAATAAATAATGGCGACTTGATATTATATTTATATTCACTGGATGAGATGGATAATTAATTTCAAAGAAATATTATAATTATTTTTTTGTATGTTACATATAAAAAGTAAACATATTGACTTTTTATATAATAATATATATAATAATAATAAACAAATAAAATAAATATGCTTTTAATAATAAAAATGTTTTTTCTTATTTAATAAAAATGAATACCTTCATAAATCAATTTTTTTTTCTAAAAAAAATTATCCCATCCCATAAACATATTATAAATATAAAAACAAATTGAAATATTTTATAATTATTTTTTATTAAATTTTTTATGAAATTAATTTTATTTTTAAAAAATTAAATTTTTATTAAAATTTCTTTAAAAGAGGAAAAAAATTAAAACAAAAATTAATCTATAGAAAATATATGATTTAACTTAATATACATTTTAATAATAATTTTTTATATAATAAAATTAATTTAAAATTATTTTTCCATACATTTAATCAATTAATTAATAATTTTATTATAGAATTTTTTTTCAAATAAGACATTGTAAATCAATGACCAATCAGAATTAAAGAATTTTTATATGATATTTTTTCATATCTTTCTTACTCTTTCTCTTTCTTGCCCGCTACTCCAACTGGATGGATCTACAAAATTTATATAAATTTAATATTTTAAATTTTTAATAATTAAAAAAGACATATTCATTAAAAAAGTAAGTAATAATATTATATTTTTATTTATCTGAATTTAATTTACTTTAAATACTTTAATAAAGCCGATGAATATAGATATTTTTTTTTACTATTAACATTTCTTAAAATGACATATACCTATACGTATAGCATACAAAAATCAATAATACAAAATTAAATTTTAGGTAAAGGTATGTGTTGAAATATTCATGGGTGTTTATTTAATTAGTTTTTGTTCTTCTATATAATTAAGTCATTTTATATAACTATATATATAACATATACTGAATGTTTCAATCAACTGTACTTTGGGAATTTAATAAAACAAATAATATACAATTATAATTCCTCTTATTTGTTAACAATAATAAAAAAATAAATTAATTGATAATTCTATTATTCATTGATTTATAAGTTATGTATATTAATATATTTCTTAATTTTAAATATTAAAAATAAATTGATGAATCTTTAAAAGCAATTTTTATTTATTATATTTATATTATATATATATATATATATATATATATATATATATATATATATATATATGGGCCGTAACGTGGATTTTGTGGGCCCTGGGCAAGACCTTCAAATTGGGCCCCCCTCAATAAAAAAAATTGAGGAAAAAACTTATCATGGTTATAGTTCCTGTTCTTTCACATTTTTAAAGTTTATTAGCTATATCACTTAATAAATAAACACAAAATAAGGAATCTTTAAATTGGTCCTGTCCATATTTTTTGTAAATCTCTGCGATTTTTCTTAACAATTTAACAGCAAAAGACCCTTCACTTTGAAAGTCGACATATTTCTAATATTTCTAATATTTTCAATATTCATGAGACAAAACATGAGCCCTGTCAGCTTTTATTTTATTTATTGGGTGCTATTTAAAACTGCACACACTTTTTTTTTTAAAGATAAGGTCTGTACGCAATAAAACAAATGTTTTTTTTAAATAAAAATTCTAATAAGCATATTCTGGCCTTTTTGGGCCCCGTCTATCTGAACCACCAGTGGTGTTACTTATCTATGTGATTTGGAATATTCATTAAAAAACTAATGAAAATAATTGAAATAATTTTTTATCGGGGTCTTCTTGGGCCCCTCCGGGTTATGCTCACACATTCTCACACAAGCATAGTTCTATTATATTAAGATTTCATATAATTAAGCCTACAAAATATTATATAATTTTAAAAGAAATATAATAATTATATCTTTATAAATGTTTTCGGTGAGTGTAAAGTAAAATATAATTATTATTAATTATTACGTTATAATATTATTATTAATTATTAATAAATATTATTTAATTTATATATATTTTTAAATATTATCTTTTTTATTTTATTAATACTTTTATATCTTAAAAAATAAAATTTATATATTTAATAATAATTTTTCAAAATTTAAAAAAAAATATTAATTTAGGTAATTGTTTGATAATAAATATTTGAAAGTATTTTTTATTTATTATATATATATATAATTATTTCTAGTTTTATTTTTAAAATTTCAATTATATTCTTGATAGGATTGTTAATAGTTTGAGAGGAAGGGGTATTTTTGAAGTGCGTATCAGCCAATCAGGTGTAGTCTTTTGTTAGCCCTGTTAAGTCCCGCAAAGAATATAAGTCTTATTATTATTTATGCCCAGCATTCTCACACATATAGTTCAAGTATTAAGATATCATATAATTAAGCCCACAATATATATATATATATATATATATATATATAATTTTAAAAGAAATATAATTATCTTTATGAATGTTTTCGGTAAGTGTAAAATAAAATATAATTATTATAATTTATTACGATATAATATTATTAATAATTAATAAATAATATTAAAAATTAAATATATTATTTAATTTATGATATATATTTTTAAATATTATCTTTTTTTTTTTATTAATACTTTTATATCTTAAAAAAAATTACATATTTAATAATAAATTTTCAAAATTTAAAAAAAATATTGTTTGATAATAAATATTTGAAGATGAAGCCACCATATTGGTTTCTGGGGTCAGCAACTAATTTCAATTTTTGCATGATTATTTCCAACTATTCTCCAATTTTTTTTAATCTTTACAATTAAATTTCAAAAATTAGTATTTAATAATATACACTGGTGGACAAAATTAAGTGATGTGTGAAAATGCTTTCCACCAGTGTATATAAATAAGTATATGCTATAAATTATATTTCATTCAATGATTTGAAGTTTAATAAATATATTCATATGATATTTTGAAACTTAAAAATCAAAATAATGATTCAATTCAATTATATATTCAATAGATTCTTATAGATATATATATATATTCTTTATTTTTTTCTGATTTCTAATTAAAATATATTTTATAATTGACATAGATAAGTAATTAATTTTATAATAATCTTATTAATTTGTTTAATATGGGGTGGGGTGGGGGAGGTGGGAATAATTAAATAAATAATAAAATAAAATAAAAATAATAGGAATTAAAGTATATAAAAGTATGAATATGTATTCATTTCTTACCTGAATTTTTAGTTGATTGTTAAATGTTAACTTGTTTGAAGTAGTTGAATAAAAATTATTTTAATTGACTTAATATCAATTTAAGATTTTAAAAATAACACCAGTATCACTTAACTTTCTCACCAAAAACACTACACGAATTAATGAATTTCACTTGATTATACTATATTTTAATCATATATATATATATATATATATATATATATACATTAACAAATTATGTAACACATGTTCTTCTATTTCCCATAAAGTTTTATCATTTCTTGCAAATAAACTTATTCAGATATCAATATTTTGCAGTTAGAATTTAATTTTAAATGAAGATTTTTCCCCTTAAAACTGAATAAAAATTTGTTATATCTAAAAGTATCTAAAAAAAGTTTAAAATTATATTGTTAACTATTATAAATAAAATGAATAATTATATTTATGTCGGTGGGCGGTAAAAAAGAGGTGTTCAATGTGTCTACTAATGAATTTTTAATATATTTTTATAAAAATATTTTTTTTTATTAACTCATAAAATGAACATCTATGAAGGTCTTATCTATGAGGGTATTATTTATGGAACAAAAATTTTTCTTTTTTTTTTTAATAAACTATCATAAAATTAAAAAAAATATTGAATGTTTGATATATAAATAAATATATATTAAAAATGAAATACTTTAATAATGCATAATTATATATATAAGAATATTATATTTAACTAATTCATTGCATGGTAAAATGGAATAAGAAAATTTCACATTAATTAGAAATTATGATTTGCAAAAAGAATCACCAGAAAATTAGATATTATATAAATATATTAAAATTAATTTACCTGATTATAGATATTAACGCAATTGGCATTATTTTTAATGTATATAATCAAAAAAATAAAATGGCTGATCTAATAATCCAAGATGTTCTAAATTGACCGTTAAAATTAAAAATTTATTAAACATCTAAGACCTAAAATACAGTAGAGAGCGCTCATAAAAAGGCAAGGCAATAAAAGCAAAAAATAAATACGAAATTTAAATTATGTTTAATATACTCTTAATTTAATTATTTAAATTAAATTGGAAGGATGAAAAAAAATATTGAAATTAAAAATATAATTTATGATTTATTTAATTTGAAATTATTACATTTAAAAATTATTTTACCATAAAAAAAATAAATGAAATGAGATTTTTTATTAATACTAGATTTATATGATAATAGTATATACAATTTAATAAATTTTAATAATATATATATAAAGAATAATCATAATTTAAAATCTTTTTCTTCTTATATGTATATTCATAAAATTCAGTAGTATAATATTCTAGCTAAGAGCACACTTAATACATCAAATTTTTTACTTTCTTGACAAATTGGAAAACTTTCCTTTTTTAAAAGCCATTACCCATTTAATAGCGAAAAATTAAAAAGCTTACAAGATTGTTGACGCAAAATTTCAAGTATTAGAAAATTTAATTGAATATTTCGCGCTGCCCTAATGACGGCATCGCGGCTCCCCAGGGAATCATTGAATTATGCAATGATTATTTTTAAAGGCAAAAGTTATGGAATTTATAATAAAATTCGAGTAATATTGAAAAAGAAAGTATTTTTCTCATTTATTTAATATTAAAAAAATAATGTAAAATTTAGATAAAAAACAGAAACATAGGACTAAATTTTTGAAATAGGGTTGAATTTTACAGGTTATTGTTATCATTACAAAAAATTATAATTAAATATTAAAATAAAAAAAAAACATAATAAATGATAAGTAATATAGTATATATTATTGAATATATTAATTATTTTGTTTAGATGCTTGCTAAATCCATATCATTATATTCAACATTTTGGGGGATTAATTATATTCATTAATGCGTGAATCACTTGAAGTCTCCAAAGTTCGAGACATTAAGCGGATAGTAAATAAAAGAGAAACGCAGTAAACTTAGTTCGAATTTTTGAAGTGAAAACTTCTTTAGCGGCGTTGAGCACTTTTGCGGGATGGGGAAAAAGTATAGAACTCGCGTGAGATTCCAGAACGACCCGACCCGTGAGATCGACCCGACCGTTCGAAAACGACCCGACCCGACAGATATACGCATGCGCATACGCCAGAATGTTAGACACTAAACTTCTGATACATTCTTTACAAAATTTTACATATTTGCCATATTAAATATTATTATTTATATTTACATTAATAATCAGTATTACTAAATTATGTATATATAAAATAAAATATTTTAATATATTATTATATGTTAAATTATATTAAATTAATTTCTAATATATTTATATAATATAAATTAATTTCAGAATATATATATATATATATTAAATTATATACTATATATAATATATTATATAATATATATTTTAATAAATTAATTTTTAAATATGTGTGTGTGTGTGTGTATGACCGTAAAAATAAAGATATATGTTTGATAATTTTTCACATGATTAATAATTGCATAAAACTGCTATATATAGAATTTCAGCTTGATAGAATCGCTGAAAGTACCAGAATTAATTTTTTAACACTGGAAATCTCACGCGCCAACACGTGACGTGGTGCCATCAACAAAGAGCCAAACTTTCGCTGGTTTAATAAATATTATTTATTAATTTTAATTTATAATTGAATTAATTTAATTTAATTTAAATTAATATATGTTATTTAATCCAATTCAAATTTGCGAGATATGCTAGATATGCTTTTAAATAAAAAAAAATTTCAAGAAAGTAATTTGGAATTATTAATATTAAGAATCAATAAATAAATTTATTAAATATACATTTAAAAATGTAAATTAATCTATATACAAATTTAATAAATATTCAAACAATAATCGAAACAATATAAATAAAACGATTCAATATTTTACTTACATTGTGATTTATATTTTTATTTTTATTACAACTATTAATATGGGTATGTTATTTTTGGCAGTTTAAAAAAAATTAAAAATATTAATAAAATTTATCAAAATAATAAGTTGAAAAGATTTCCAATTATTTTTATTTATTTATTGTAAATTTTTCAATGTAACCATGGTAACCATAAATAGACTTTTAACAAAATATTACTAATTAAATTAATTTTAGATAAATTAATTTTGGATTTAACTACACTAAAACCTTCCCTGGGACGCCCACAACAATCCCTGAAAGTTTCATCGCAATCAGACGGATAGTTTTTGAGTATTTGACAGACAGACAGACAGACATTGCCTTTTATATATATAGATATATATATATATATTCATACACATCGTATTTTTAATATTTTTCTAATAATAATCAGTTTGCTGAAAAAAATAATTATGAATTTTATATATATATATATATCTTATATATAAAATTCTCGTGCCACAAAACTTTGAAATGATAGTCCTCCGAAACGGCTGGACCGATTCTTATGAAATTTTTTATGCATATTCAGTAGGTCTCAGGGCATGTCAGACTTCTTTTATAAAACCGCTAATTGCTAAGGTGTGTCCAGGGGGTGCTAATTAATTAAAAATAGTTTAGTTACCATACTAGATCATAGAGGCGCTGGTGGCGATAATTTGACATTTGCTCAGAATTTAAAAATTATTGTAATATTTCACTTTTTATTTTAAATTCTAATATTCAAATATCAATTCAATTATATTAAATTATTAAAGCTTTGGTAGTTGTTTTTATTTATAACGGAATTTTGTAAATTAAACCACATATTGATATTTGCTACTTCTGCAATCGAAACGTTGTTTATATTTTTGTATTTTTTGAATAAATTTACAATAACAAATATCAATATGTGGTTTAATTTACAAAATTCCGTTATCAATTCAATTAAATAATTTATTCTAAAAGTTCTCATTTTAATTTATTTAATAAAATATTTAGATCATATATAACTTAATTTTTATTTATTCTTTCTATATATTTGAATATTTCTTCTTTTCTATTTGAAAGTGAAAGGTTAAAAAAACAGAATATATTTTTTTTAATGTTTTATGAATACAAAAATATTTTCAAAACGTAAATTAAAATAACTAAATTATATTATTTTGGATTTTGTATCATATTTTATTACAAATATATTTTAAGTGCAAAAATGATTTCTTGATTAATTAAAATATGTTTTTTAGACAAATGATATAAACGAGATGTTTTAAATTTTTGTCTTTTTTATATTGAGTATTTTTTTAAAATTAAAATTTGTTTTAAATCAAAATAATTGTATTCAATTATATTTTTTTATTAATAGGCTTCTTTTTTTATTTTTAATAAATTCTCTTTTTTGATATGATATTAATAAAAAATAATATTAAATTATATATAAATTTAAAAATTAGAATATTTGAATTTTTTTTAATTTTAACACATGTAATCAATCATATGAATAACGAATGGAAAATATTG
Source organism: Labia minor (assembly GCA_963082975.1). Lineage (NCBI taxonomy): Eukaryota > Metazoa > Arthropoda > Insecta > Dermaptera > Spongiphoridae > Labia > Labia minor. The sequence goes on from OY720348.1 coordinate 2,369,533, forward strand.
AAAATCAACTTGGTATTAAATTCAGAACAAAATACTGATATATAGAATATAATAGACCATTCGAATATAATTTAAAACTATTTCTCTCTTTCTATTTTAAATTTAAAAAAAACGGAGTGTTGAGAAATTAAGATGCCTGGATAGGTAAATGGGCTGGAAGAGGAGGCAATTTATAATTTTCTTCTAATTCAGATTGAAATTAATAGTGAAAAGAAAAAATATTTAGCAACAAAATCTATATACAAAATGTAGAATTTGAATATGTAGAAAAATTGAATGTAATCACGAAGGATAATAATATTTGAGAAGAATTTAAATCGAGGTTGTAATCGGGAAACGCCTGTTATCATGCAGTAAAGAGGCTTATCTCATCAAAATTATTATCAAAAGGAATCAAAATTAAAATATATAAACCAATTATTTTGCCTGTTGTATTATATGGGTGGGACGCAAGGTCTATGACCCTGGGAGATGAGAGTAGATTCAGAGTATTCTTTCCAGCATTTATTGGCCAAAGAAAGATGAGGTCACCGGGGAATGGCGGAGACTGCATAACGATTAATTGCATGACCTCTATGCATCTTCAGAAATAGTTAGGGTTATAAAACGAAAAAGCTGCGATAGGCAGGGGACGTGGCTAGAATGGGAGAGGAAAAAGATATTGGATTGGAAAACGTTCGCTTGGAAGACCAAGGACGTGTAGGAAGGGACGTAAGAGAGATAGGATGGGACAAAGGCTCAGGATAGGGACACTTGGAGAAATGTGGTTGCTGCGGCCAAGAACTTTCGAGTTCCTTAGAGTCACAGAGATAGATAGATATAACATATACACAATAATAATATATACAATTAATTTAGTGATTAAATTAAAATATATTTTAAATAAGAACACAAAAAGAAATGAATGTTTTATGTAATATACTGATTGAAACAAAATGGATGAAAACCTTTTACTACTCTTAACCAAATACTATGTACCACTCGGGGGGTACAGGGGGCGGAGCCCCCGTCTCGGTGTGGAGAGCGCCGAAGGCGCTCGGAGCAGCTAGTATACGTATATAAATTTCATTTTTCTCGTGAAGCTGGTGCGCATTCCGTCTGCTTTCAAATTTCTTACGCACAAGTTTTCACTTCTGTCGGCCAATTCGACTTTTTTTTTTTATTCTTTGTATCGATGATTGTAATAAACTCAAACCGGTGTATAAAATATAATATGGTATAAAATATCCTATTCTATATTATATATATATATATATATATTATTATTTTAAATTTTCATATAAGACATTAAAATCGAGCCAGAAAATTTTGAGTTTTTAACTTTACAATTTTCCAGACAGACCTTAAAAAGTCAATTTTGGATTTTCCTCGTCGTGAAATTTAAAGATATGCAAAATTTTTTAAATTATGAACAATATGCAATCAAAAACCTTTATATATAATATATAAGGTATTAGCTTTTTTAGTTAGTGTGAGTAATATTTCAATTTCTTCATCTGTCCTGTATATAATATACGTAATTTAACAGTATAAATACTTTACAGTTTTTTTCCCATAAAATTAATGATTCATTATTTTTACTATCTCGCCAGAGATAATATTGCGATCACGAAAATTTTCGATGTCGAGATTTTGATGATTTTATACGTTTTGAGGGTCCCTGAGTCATTTTCACTAAGGTTGAGAAAAATGTGTGTGTGTATGTGTGAATGTAGACAAGATTACGTAAAAAAGGTTTGAGCTAGAATAATGAAATTTGGTATACGGCCATTATTCAAAATTCGTAGTTTTTATCAACTTTTGAGAAATGTAGCTCAATCGGATGAGGGTCGTTGAACGTTTTGATTTTTTTTCCTCTAAAGTGACAGTAAAAATAAAGATATAGGTTTGATAGTTTTTCACATGATTAAAAATTCTATAAATGCTATATATAGAATTTCAGCTTGATTGAATCGCTGATAGTACCGGAATATATTTTTAAAGATGTTGACTTGCAAACACGAGCGGGTTTAATAAATATTATTTATTAATTTTAATTTATATTTTGATTAATATTAATTAAATTTAATTTAAATAAAATATATGTTATTTAATCCTATTTCAAATTGCGAGATAGTCGAGTGAAAAAAATCGAGCTTATTTATCCTAAACAAATTTTAAAAAATTTAACAAAGTCCTGAAAAAGAAACAATAATATAATTAAAAAAAAATTTTTACTATTTTTTTGTTTATGTATTTCATATCATTTCAATTAATTAAATAAAACTACATTTCTGTTGTAATTTCTTGTATCTTGGTTTTGAGTAGAAAGATCTCTTGGATGATTGTATTTCAATACAAGATCGGTAATAAATTTTACGAAGACTGGTGAATAAGTCCGTGACTTTTTGAATGAAACATGTTTTTAGATAAAAAATTATTTTATTTTTCAAACAAAAACTTAAAGAGCCAGCTGGTTCAAATTTCGAGTTTTTTTGTATTATATATTTATTTTCAAAATTTCTAATCATTCCGGACCTAGCTACTTTTTAAACTTTTTTTTTTCATTTTAATATATTGAAAAGGATGAAAAAGAATAACATTCCTATATATATTACTATTAATCCGGATTGTATTGTAAATTTATAATAATAATTGTTATATTTTCATATTTATTATTTAGTTAAATAGCGAGTGTCCCATTCATGAGAGCAATTGTTTCCAGGGAGCTGAAAAGAATCGGATGAGAAATACGACATCGAGTTCGGCCATCGGCTTGCTGCGAGATGGCTACCCATTTAAAAATTCGAGGTCAGTGTCTATTTTTATCAATTATTCCAGGAAAACATTATTTCATATTAGTCTTTGTTTTCCAGGGAGTGAAGACGATGATCCGGTTGAAGTGTTTGTCGACTCCATTACCTACCATTAATCAATCCATTGTAAGTATTGTATATGTATTTATATATTTTATTTTTTTATTTTATAGTATATTATAGATGGTAACATATACGCCTAGTATATAACAAGATATTTGAATTTCATCATAATTTAGAAATTAGATTTCAATTCTTGGTTGAGAGATTTTTTTCAATTTTTTTGATTTATACATGTATTTCTCCTTTAATAGATTCATAATTATTTTTAATATTAAATCAGTTTAATTATAATTTATTTAATTTTAATTTTAATTATTGCTATATATATATATATATATATATGAATAATATTGAAAATAATATTTGAAAATAAAACATTTAAATGTAGTCAACACTAATCGCAATAGATGGCGGGATATGTATTAAACCAGTATAATATTTTTTCAAAAGTATATAAAATTTATATCATTAATATTAATATTTCTTAATGATGATAGTTTTGAAAAACTGTAGAGTAAATAATTATTTTTCAAATAATAACACTTTTGCTGCCCTTATTTTATTTTAAACACGCTTATTCGAATATATTTTATTTAAAAAAATCTCCTGAAATTCTTCTAAAGATACACAACAAACTTTTAAAAAGAACGCAGTGAATTTTTCATTTCCAATATCTTAAAGAAAGAATATGCTTTAAATTTGATTAAATATAAAGAGAATCACGTTTATTTGAACTTTGAGATATGCTACAAATAATGTAAATTGCAAATTTAGAGGAAGAAGATAATTAATATTAAATATCATATTTTAGGATGAGAGTAAAATGCAAAAATTTCGGTTAAATTTAAACTTTATACAGTGAATATCTATATATTTGAAATTATTTCGATTCTATACAATTTAAGCCCGATATTACTTTCAAAATGTTAAATAAGCCTATTTTGATTGGTGACATTTATTTGAAAGGATTAGTATGAATTACATATTTGTAAATAAAAGAAAAGGCAATAAGTATTTTATTTACACAAATAGTATATTTTTAAATTCAATAGAATATTTGAATTAGAGTTTAAAATACGTACTGGATGGTAATTAACTATATTTATGAATTGGAGAAGATTTTAAAAAGTTGGAGCCCCTTTTAGTTAGACATCCACCGACACTGAAAATACTAAATTTAAAAAAATTACTAAAATTCTCTCTTATAATGCTATCTACATACAGAAAGAATTTTATAAAGAATGTATTGATTCATTTCCTCTAGACAGATAATCAAAATTAAATTTTATTTATAGTAATATCAAGAGAATATATAACGTTTATTTTTTAAATTCGAAATAGGATACATATAATATATTGTAGTTCGGTGAAGAAGATAAATAATATTAATCATATAATATTTAAGATTGAAGAATTCATATGAAATTTCTATTCAGAGAATAACAATCTTTTAGAAATTGATTCCAATCTATATAATCTTTATCCGATATTATTTAAAAATAAAAATAGTTTAAATTGGTGATATTTATTTATTATATATTAATTTAAAGGCGATAAATATTTTAGTTACAATTTCAATTCAATTTCAATGTTTTTGAATATAACGATGGATTTCTTTTATTTTTTCTTGTCATGAAATTATCTGGTATCATTTTATTAAATCAATTCAAATGGGAACTATTAGAATAAAAGAAAGGATATTTGGTTAATTGTCGGAAATGAAACTAAATATTGATATATTTTAAAAATTCTGAGAATTACTAGAATTATTATTTATTAATTTAATATAAATTATTGAACGAGTTCTGACTTGTTCATAGTGAGTCTTGATATCCAAGGATGGGGGTGGTGCATTTACATAAATCATGATAGTTTCTGGTTTGATATAAAATAAAAAACATTAAATTATAAATTGTTTAGATAATTGGGAGTAGTACTATCTCTCTATATAAAATAAGAATACTTGTGGTGGAATTAAAAGAAAATATTATAAGAAAAATCAAATTCAATTCAGACAGAATTCTCCTGAACAATTAACGAACAATTTTAAAAACATTATATTGAATTTTTCATTTCACATGATTCAACTTATAAAGTAAGGTATTTATAAATAAAATTCAATTTTATTTATTTTAAAAAGAAAAACGTTTATTTAAATTTCGAAAGAAGACTACAAATAATAGATTTTTAATACTAGTTCGATGAAATAGATAATTAATATAAAAAATAATATTTGTTGATTAAAAACATTATTAAAGATTTCGATTAGTTGAAAATCTAATTCTCTGATATTAATTACTATAATTATTTTTTTTATTTTAAATTGTTTTATTTGTATATATTAGAATAGAAGCCCAAATTTGGTAATGAAATTGGAGCATAAATCAGCTTGTTCTATAACATATCCTCTATTCTAAGAGAATTAGTTAATATTTAATTGATATACTAACGTAATTGCCTATGTGTACCTAAATATTCTTAAACTAAATAATATCATATATATATATATATATATATATATATATTTAAAATAGAATAAAATTTTAATCGGATATATACATTTAATGTAGTTCAATAATTTTTTTTTTACTTTTATTTTTAATTACGAGTTTAACATTTTTTTTTTTTTATATTCAATCTTCAATAATATATATTGAATATATATATTTATTGTATTTGTATTAAAATTTATTCTAGAAAAGTGCAGGGTGATTTTTTTTTATCTTTTATTTTTTTCATTGCGATTGAATTTATCTAAAATAATTATAAACTCTTGAAAAATCATTATTTTTTCAATATAATTTTATTTATTTTTTTAATATTGATATCTATCCGTTATTTTCTAAGAAATCGACAAGTTTATTAAAATATTTATTGAATGTCAGTGAAAATGCATTATAAAATAAATAATAAAAATAAAACACTTGAAATTCAATCTCTCATATTATTATTGAAAAGAAATCAATTTGATTAGGTTTCTAATAAAGAACAGAGTACCTAAATTAAATAAGAATTAATAAGTCACACATAGAGGGGCTAGATTAGATATTGTGCTTATTATTAAAAGTGATTAAAAGTAAGAAAATATAGAATTATAGTTAATATTTATTTGGAAAAAAATTGATTTATGCTTTTAAATTTTTATATTGATGTTATTATTATACGAGTTAAGGTATTTAAATAATTTTTCCTTTTTTTTAGCTTGTTATGGTTTGATGTTAGTCGTCGGCTGAAGAATATATCTGATACATATAGAAAAAGCAATCACATCTCATCAGAGGTAAAGTTGATATATCAACAAAATATAATTAAAAATTATAATTACATATTCAATTAATTTTTAAGTAGAAAATCAATAAAAGTTGTATCGATAGATATATAAATATTCATAAATTAACAAAAAGAAAAAGAAATTGACATTCGACTGAATTTGTTTTATTCTAGTTTCTAACAATAAATTTAAATAAATATAGTAGAGTATAGATATATCTGTAGATAATTGTCTATTAATACATTTATCAAAATAAATAAAAATTAATATTTAATATGAAAGTATTCCTTAAATTAAAAAAATTAAAAATGGCTTTTTTTTCTCATTAATGATATTTATTTATATAATTATTCATGAAATAACAAAAGAGCTATGATCAAGACAATTTTTATTTATATTTAATTCGTCATGCATAGTTTAGAATATTAGGTTAAAATTTAATTTAATGTTTTAAATTATTCATTTGAATATAAAAAAAAAGTGTATTTAATAATTTAAATATTTTCAATTTCTCTATTAGTTCATCTGAAAGAACATGGATTCACGAAACAAATTTGGACCACTACTATATATGGAGGGTGATGGTGAGAAGTACGAGTTCATCGATATCGTCGAGTGACTTACTACGAGTGGGTAACCTATTTATAACTCCGAGGTTAGTACTTTTTGTTATAAAAAAATGTATTATATTTTGAATACTCAATCTTATATATGTCTTTTGTTTTTCTTTTATTTTCATGTATCATCTTTTTCCTGATGGCAAATTCAATTCTCTTCGAATAATATTGGTTTCTTCAAAATATTTTATAAATACAGCTCACCAAAAATAAGTACTCAACGTATATTTTTTGATTATTCTGGCACTAGTAGTAGTAATGATTTTAATTAAATATTGACAAAATTTCAAAATTACAATAAAAATACTATATTTCTATTAATTTTTTAAATTTAACATTGTTTGTTAGTTAGTTAGTTAGTTAGTTAGATTAGAGTTTTTCAGATGCTACCCTAGAAGACAGAAAGAATTGGAAGATAGAAGGATTAGGATGGCAAATCTACAATCTACTGAATCATTAATTCCTTTAAAGGTATTTAGAATTGTTAGCCAGATAGGTTGCGTAGGGGGGGATTATTTATTTTTTCGGCTTAATCGTTTGTTGTTAGGGATTTACAGATAAAGGAATGCTTCAAGAAAATGCCTCCTGTGTCATCGCTTCCAAACCTTTGTGGTAGCCAATAAATATAGATAGAAACTAGAAACATTAAATTTAATGAATTATTAATATTTTAGAATAGAATAGAAAAAAGGTGTTTGGTTTTTGCATGCTTCTAACTATTAAAGGGAACACCTTTTTAGTATTTCCTATTTAGTATATAGTGGGTGGAGACGGGTATGTGCCAGAAAATGTTAAGGGATTGTTTATCTGCATGTGTTTTGTGCTTCCCAAATCGTCATTTTTTTTTTAATGACGATTCCCTTGTTTGTGTAAAGTAATGTGTATCACTGAGCGCAGCTTGGACGTGGCTCTATGGAATTGGACAGGCATTCGTGAAGGTAGTTCAACAATGTTCCTTAATGGGATTAGCCCGCCAGGATGTATTGACTACCTTGGAGCTAAGGTTAGTCTCATTTTCATGAGTGTTCCTCCCACTATGGAGGACGCCATGAATCCCCATTGTAGGTAGGTAGGCATTTTTTACAGGTTGCCACGAATGTGGTGTTCAATCGTAATCCAAAAACTCCAAGTCACTCTCAGCTGATCCACAGATACTCACAAACGGCTTCCCACTTAATCTATGCTTTTCTTTTTCTTTTTTTTTTCCTTCTTCTTCTAAATTACGCATTTCTTCGGTAGTTAAAACACAAAATAGACCATACTGTGTCTAATAAGCGCGTTCGGGAGTGTTTTTTTTTCCCGTTTCCGTGATTGCAATCTTTTCTAGCAAGAAGAGTGTTTTGCACGAAGATAGACAATATTATTAGATGGCCATCCGTGCCATAGAATTGGGTCTGGCATAGGATAGACTGTACAGGGAAGACATCAGGGCGCAATGAAGTAGCCTCCACGGTAGGTTATATGTATATTTCAATTGAAATACAATTTATATCCTCTTTTTTGGGACGTTATTCTCTCCTATTCTAGTCAACTCTAACTAATGATCTTTTTTTCTATTTCTTTTTCTTTTCATTGTCTGAAGAGCATCATTTGAAGAACTTGGTTTGGTGGTTTGTTGGGGCAGTTCAGAGGTCCATCGCATCACTTCACAATGACTGCAAGGCATCTCATCGGTGAGTTGAATTTTTATTTCTATAATATTTCATGAAATAATATCAATATGTTTAAAAATAATTAAAATTACATAATTTTTAAATTGCCTTTATTGTTAGAACTGAAATTTTTGTGAAAGTAATTCTTCTTCAAAAATGTTAAAATAAATCTAAAAAACTTTCTAAAATAAATCAGATATATACAATGTTTAATTTCTTGTATAGATATTTCTAGATATATTTACATTGATGAATTTATAAAGATACTACACGCCTATATTAAATTACTAAGTGAAATGTTTTCTTAATTTTTTAGTTTTACTTGATGTCCACCATTCCAGAATCAAGAGAGAGATTGAAGAACATAATGACTTCCAAATCATCATCATCCTTCGGGCGATTGCAAGGGGTGAAAACCCCGCCGTAAGTATTTTTTTAAGAAATATTTTAATATTATTCTAATCTATTTTTTCATTCTTAATAAATATGTATTTTATTCTTCTTTTTCATATAACACCGATCGATGTTGATGGCAATCTTTCACTTTTACGGATCCATCAAAAAGGTGAGTAGATTTCAAATATGAATTATTCCAGGAAAACATTATTTCATATTAGTCTTTGTTTTCCAGGGAGTGAAGACGATGATCCGGTTGAAGTGTTTGTCGACTCCATTACCTACCATTAATCAATCCATTGTAAGTATTGTATATGTATTTATATATTTTATTTTTTTATTTTATAGTATATTATAGATGGTAACATATACGCCTAGTATATAACAAGATATTTGAATTTCATCATAATTTAGAAATTAGATTTCAATTCTTGGTTGAGAGATTTTTTTCAATTTTTTTGATTTATACATGTATTTCTCCTTTAATAGAATCATAATTATTTTTAATATTAAATCAGTTTAATTATAATTTATTTAATTTTAATTTTAATTATTGCTATATATATATATATATATATATATATGAATAATATTGAAAATAATATTTGAAAATAAAACATTTAAATGTAGTCAACACTAATCGCAATAGATGGCGGGATATGTATTAAACCAGTATAATATTTTTTCAAAAGTATATAAAATTTATATCATTAATATTAATATTTCTTAATGATGATAGTTTTGAAAAACTGTAGAGTAAATAATTATTTTTCAAATAATAACACTTTTGCTGCCCTTATTTTATTTTAAACACGCTTATTCGAATATATTTTATTTAAAAAAATCTCCTGAAATTCTTCTAAAGATACACAACAAACTTTTAAAAAGAACGCAGTGAATTTTTCATTTCCAATATCTTAAAGAAAGAATATGCTTTAAATTTGATTAAATATAAAGAGAATCACGTTTATTTGAACTTTGAGATATGCTACAAATAATGTAAATTGCAAATTTAGAGGAAGAAGATAATTAATATTAAATATCATATTTTAGGATGAGAGTAAAATGCAAAAATTTCGGTTAAATTTAAACTTTATACAGTGAATATCTATATATTTGAAATTATTTCGATTCTATACAATTTAAGCCCGATATTACTTTCAAAATGTTAAATAAGCCTATTTTGATTGGTGACATTTATTTGAAAGGATTAGTATGAATTACATATTTGTAAATAAAAGAAAAGGCAATAAGTATTTTATTTACACAAATAGTATATTTTTAAATTCAATAGAATATTTGAATTAGAGTTTAAAATACGTACTGGATGGTAATTAACTATATTTATGAATTGGAGAAGATTTTAAAAAGTTGGAGCCCCTTTTAGTTAGACATCCACCGACACTGAAAATACTAAATTTAAAAAAATTACTAAAATTCTCTCTTATAATGCTATCTACATACAGAAAGAATTTTATAAAGAATGTATTGATTCATTTCCTCTAGACAGATAATCAAAATTAAATTTTATTTATAGTAATATCAAGAGAATATATAACGTTTATTTTTTAAATTCGAAATAGGATACATATAATATATTGTAGTTCGGTGAAGAAGATAAATAATATTAATCATATAATATTTAAGATTGAAGAATTCATATGAAATTTCTATTCAGAGAATAACAATCTTTTAGAAATTGATTCCAATCTATATAATCTTTATCCGATATTATTTAAAAATAAAAATAGTTTAAATTGGTGATATTTATTTATTATATATTAATTTAAAGGCGATAAATATTTTAGTTACAATTTCAATTCAATTTCAATGTTTTTGAATATAACGATGGATTTCTTTTATTTTTTCTTGTCATGAAATTATCTGGTATCATTTTATTAAATCAATTCAAATGGGAACTATTAGAATAAAAGAAAGGATATTTGGTTAATTGTCGGAAATGAAACTAAATATTGATATATTTTAAAAATTCTGAGAATTACTAGAATTATTATTTATTAATTTAATATAAATTATTGAACGAGTTCTGACTTGTTCATAGTGAGTCTTGATATCCAAGGATGGGGGTGGTGCATTTACATAAATCATGATAGTTTCTGGTTTGATATAAAATAAAAAACATTAAATTATAAATTGTTTAGATAATTGGGAGTAGTACTATCTCTCTATATAAAATAAGAATACTTGTGGTGGAATTAAAAGAAAATATTATAAGAAAAATCAAATTCAATTCAGACAGAATTCTCCTGAACAATTAACGAACAATTTTAAAAACATTATATTGAATTTTTCATTTCACATGATTCAACTTATAAAGTAAGGTATTTATAAATAAAATTCAATTTTATTTATTTTAAAAAGAAAAACGTTTATTTAAATTTCGAAAGAAGACTACAAATAATAGATTTTTAATACTAGTTCGATGAAATAGATAATTAATATAAAAAATAATATTTGTTGATTAAAAACATTATTAAAGATTTCGATTAGTTGAAAATCTAATTCTCTGATATTAATTACTATAATTATTTTTTTTATTTTAAATTGTTTTATTTGTATATATTAGAATAGAAGCCCAAATTTGGTAATGAAATTGGAGCATTGTTTAATACATTAACGTAATAATCCCAGCTTCAACGTCGAATGTCTTAGAGAGAGATTCTTATTGTCGTTGGAATTATTACAAGCTATTTTCTCTCGAAAATAGCCTGAAGAGAGATAGGGTTTTTGATTCTAAGCGATAGTTAATGGATCGTGATGGTTGATATAAGGGAAATACACTCAAATGTATTCTTTTCAGAGCTTTTATTTAAACTTATTCATATATTGATACAAACAGAAACTATACACCTAAACCGGATGGAATCAATCAAACCAGTCCCTCGTTAGGTGCGCCAAAATGAATAATACTAATATATACACATATACAGTATAAGATTGATACAACCAGGTAAATAGGGCCGGAATTTCAATGCTGCCACGCGTCCAATGCACAAAACTGAGACGCTGCTTCTCTCGTAGACCCGTGTTCGCTCGTTGATGCAATATTCTCCAAATAAAACTCGATGTTCTTGTGAGATAGCCGTAGTAGAAAAAGATAGCTCTTGCGGGGAAGGAAGAAAGGAAAGAAATAAAATATAGAAAGGAAGAGGTTGAAGGGATTCAGATGGTGGTATCTTCGAGCAAAAGGATCTAAAACACTTTTCTCAAACAAACTCTTCAAACAAACACTCTTTGCCGTTGATCAGACCACCAAATGAAATCTAAGGAAAAAGCAGGCTCAACGCTGCTCAGAAGAGGTAGAATGACTTGCTCAGGTCAAAGACAGGTGAGGAAGTGACCAAAAAGGCCGGGAAAACAGCAAGACTCAGAACAGGACAGGGGGGGGGGAAAGTCAAGGAAGGGGAAAAGAGATAAGGCAGGTAGGTTGAAACAGAAAGACTGCCCTCTCGGAATAGCACTATTATCTTTGTGCACATGTGATTCGAAATGGCTTGTTCACACTCCCCCCCAAAAATCCACAAAAGACTGGATTTTTCTAAATTAAATTGAAGGAAATGAAATCTAAACTAGGTCGGGAACAATTATGTGTTTGTTAACGGGTCTGAGGTAAATCCCTTTAGCAGTTTTGACTTTGACAACTCTTACATTATCTTTGCCAGGCGGTGTTTCTACGTCTCGGGCCTTAGGCCAATGGGAAGGGATCTCGTTATTCTCTTTCAAAATCACTCATTGATTTTCGCTTATATTAGGAGTTAACGTATTAGATTTATATCGGCTCTGAAGAGAAGAAAGATATTCCCGGGACCATTTGTTCCAAAAATGGTGAACATATTCTTCTTTAATTGGCATAGCCTTGATAAACTGATGTGTTTGGATGGGATTTCCGATTCTAAGGAGGGGAGTTGCTTCAAAGGAGCACCGATCAAAAAATGACCGGGGGACAAGTAGTCAAAACTATCGGGGTCGAAAGTGAGAGGGGTCAGTGGGCGTGAATTTAATATTCCCTCAATTTGGCACAAAAGAGTTTCCATTTCAGATATCGTCAATATCTGATTTGTAACAACCCGATTTAAATTAAACTTGGCGGATTTAACATCCGCCTCCCATAATCCACCGAAATTAGGTGAGTAAGGGGGAATATATTTCCAAGTTACTCGATTTTCACTTAGAAAATCACTTACAATTTTGAATTTAATATGAGACGTTAATGTGTTCAGCTCAGATTGAATTAATTTATCTGCGGATATAAATGTAGTTCCGTTATCACTATAAATGAGAGAGGGGAGGTCCCGACGGGAAATAAATCTTTTAAAACAGTTCAAAAAGGTCTCGGTCGTAAGATCGACAAATAACTCTAAATGCATGGCCTTAGAGAAACATACAAATACACAAACATATGCCTTCACAGATTTTGATCCTCTAGTTAATTTGAGATGTATAAAAAAGGGTCCAAAGAAATCAATTCTAGTGACGCTAAATGGTTTCGAATGAATCACTCTATCCGATGGCCAATCTGCCATGAAGGGGGATGATTGTCTGAAATTAAACCAAAGGCTTTGAAACGCATCGGGCACCTCATTGTCCCAATCTAGATTCAAACGCCAAAGTTTCTGGAAAATGATTTTAAATGAAATTAAACAAGGAGCAATCCATCCCAGAGGATGATACACTTTTGCTAGATCTGATAAAATTGATCTTTTCGTTAGCTTAATGGAAGTAGGAATTGTAAATTTATAACCAAAGGGGTCGGTGTCAGTGTCCCACGAAAGTCCCAATATGCAAGTGCTGTCTGCCATTTCTACACACTTTGAGATATTTGTTAAAATATCCCTTTTTATAAGTGGATCTAAAACGAATTTCTTGGGATTGAAAGGTTTTCAATGCGGTGATGTAAGAATTGCCTAAGTTTGGAGGGTCCTTTTTAAATGGTAAATTTACTTGAATGTGACCATCGGGAAGAATTTGAACGGATTTTTTAAAAAGAGTTTCGGTTTGAGATGAAGGTGTCATAATAGAAGAGGGGATCGATTCTAATGCCCAAAGCTTTTGAAAATCATTGTAAATTTGAAGCTGATCGGAAGTGGTTTGTTTAGCATTTTCCTCTTTTAAAATAAAATTTCTACATTTCTCATCTAAAGATAAGGCATCTCTATATACCACCCAACCGAGTGCTGTATTTTGTGCAAGTGAATTTCCATTAGGAGATTTCACAATATCTCCTTGCAATAATTTAGTATAAAGGGACACTCCAATCAAAATATTAATATTTTTCGGAATATAAAAATTGGGATCAGACAAGGGGTAATTTTCTAAATAATCAAATTGTGATTTTTGCAACGGTTTAGCAGGAATTTTGAAATTAAGATTATCGATAATATTAAAATGTTCTTGAATTTTGTAATGATGATCGATTGGAGAACCCAACGTTAGTAAAACGGCATTGGTCGAATGAGCTAAACAAACATCATGAAGGCCACTAATTTTAGTATTACTTCTGATTGATTTTAACCCTAGAAATGCAACTAAATCCGAGGAAATAAGAGAGACTTCCGATCCTGAATCTATAAAGGCATTTAATGTAATGGGCCTGTTTTCATAATCTCTGGCTATCAAAGTCACTCTGCCAAGCAGGGAAGTACAACCACGATTTAAGGGAAAGGAAGAAAGGGCGTTATTCGATTTCGAAACCTCTGGGTTATTATTTTCTGACTCGCCAGTTTTCTTTCTTGGAGAGGGGGTGCTCAAGTGTTCATTATCGAAATGGAGTAAGGCATTGTGTGACCGTTGGCAAGAAGGGCAATTTTTATACGAACAGGTGGAGGCATGGTGAGCAGGGCTAAAGCATTTGAAGCACAGTTTGTTAGAGGATACCCAAGCGTACCTCTCTCTGACTGCTTTGTTAAGGAATTGGGTGCAAGTGAAAAGCTTGTGGGACTTTTCACACATGGGACAGGGAACTGTTGAAGGCCGGGTGGAGGATAAATTTAAATTATTTCTTAGGCTATGCTGGCTGGGAATTCTAGGAACTATCTCACGCTTTCTCGAAGGTCCATCGATACTTCGAGGTGCTGACTCGCTCATGGCAGCAGTGTGCAGTTGCAGGAATGACAATATCGTCTCATATTCGGGAATGTCCTCACCATTCCCAATGGACAGGATCCACTTGTGTCTCAGCTCTGGCGTCATTTTCTGCGTGATAATTCGTGCAATGATTGGATTCCATTCCTTTACATTGCAACCCAGGTTGATCAATTGCATAATGTTTTCCTTAAAAATAATAAACAAATTATTAATATCACTCGCATTATTATGCCTCATCGGCGTACAATTTAAAATTTTATCAAGTAAAGAAAATATTATCGTTCTCTTTTTAAAATATTTGGATTTTAACATTGTTATCGCTACAGTATAATTTTCCTTATTAATTGTAAGGTTTTTAATTAAATCCAATGGTTCGGAAATCAAGCAAGATTTTAAATATTGCAATTTGTCAATTTCGCTCAAAGATCCATTTTGATCTATTGCATTTTCAAATGCTGCCCAAAAAGAACACCAATTTAAAATATCTCCAGAAAAGGTGGGCAATTTGAATTTAGGTAACTCAATGTTACTTCTATAAGTTGCAATATTTTGCTCCTGCTTGATTTCCTTTGTACATGGTTCCATTGAATACATGAGATCATTGACTACATCAATGTGTCCAGAGGCTTCTTTCAATAAACTATTGCAAACCGGATCATCTTTTAACCCATTCAATATTATCTCGGTTCGGAAAGCTACCAATTCTTTTACTAATGAAGTGCTATGGTCCATTAATCGTTGAAAGTGGCATCCTTTCAATGAATCTTTCCGTCTCTGTGCAATTGAAGTAAAATCCTCTGATGATGCCTCCAGCACATACCATCTTGCAGTCAATGTCTCTGTTGTTAAATCCATCTTACTTTTCTTAAACAAAAAATCAAAAGAATCTTACAAATTTATAAATAAACAAAACAATTAAAAAGAAAGCAAGTTGAGTTAACTAATTTATATATAAATAGAATTTAAAATTTATGAGAAAGTAATTTTTGAATTAAATTAATTGAATTAAAACTAAAAATATATTACAAACAATTTTCAAGAACTATTAAACAATAAAAATTTATATATATAATAATTTAATGTTGTGGCTATCTCGAAACCACGTGGACTCTTTTAAACAAAAAAATCAAATTTAAATTATAGAAAGAATTAAATTTTAAACAAATAATATTAAAAATCAATTAAAAAATTAATTTATTAGTGTGGTTCGAAAATAATTCAAAATTGAATTAAGTTATACTTGTATATATGCATAAAATTTCCGAAAAGCAATATGGCGCTGGTCACCTGATCACGTTGTTTACTTATGCCAGCAAGCGACTCGACGCTGTGTTTGCCAAGATGGCGGAGATCACGTGATGACGCTCAAATTATACCAACTAAAGCACACTAACCACCAACAAATCGCTCAAATCAGTCCTTGTTCGGTGCGCCAAATGTTTAATACATTAACGTAATAATCCCAGCTTCAACGTCGAATGTCTTAGAGAGAGATTCTTATTGTCGTTGGAATTATTACAAGCTATTTTCTCTCGAAAATAGCCTGAAGAGAGATAGGGTTTTTGATTCTAAGCGATAGGTAAAGGTTAGTGATGGTTGGTATAAGGGAAATACACTCAAATGTATTCTTTTCAGAGCTTTTATTTAAACTTATTCATATATTGATACAAACAGAAACTATACACCTAAACCGGATGGAATCAATCAAACCAGTCCCTCGTTAGGTGCGCCAAAATGAATAATACTAATATATACACATATACAGTATAAGATTGATACAACCAGGTAAATAGGGCCGGAATTTCAATGCTGCCACGCGTCCAATGCACAGAACTGAGACGCTGCTTCTCTCGTAGACCCGTGTTCGCTCGTTGATGCAATATTCTCCAAATAAAACTCGATGTTCTTGTGAGATAGCCGTAGTAGAAAAAGATAGCTCTTGCGGGGAAGGAAGAAAGGAAAGAAATAAAATATAGAAAGGAAGAGGTTGAAGGGATTCAGATGGTGGTATCTTCGAGCAAAAGGATCTAAAACACTTTTCTCAAACAAACTCTTCAAACAAACACTCTTTGCCGTTGATCAGACCACCAAATGAAATCTAAGGAAAAAGCAGGCTCAACGCTGCTCAGAAGAGGTAGAATGACTTGCTCAGGTCAAAGGCAGGTGAGGAAGTGACCAAAAAGGCCGGGAAAACAGCAAGACTCAGAACAGGACAGGGGGGGGGGGGAAAGTCAAGGAAGGGGAAAAGAGATAAGGCAGGTAGGTTGAAACAGAAAGACTGCCCTCTCGGAATAGCACTATTATCTTTGTGCACATGTGATTCGAAATGGCTTGTTCAAGCATAAATCATCTTGTTCTATAAATTTGAACTTTTTCTATAACATATCCTCTATTCTAAGAGAATTAGTTAATATTTAATTGATATACTAACGTAATTGCCTATGTGTACCTAAATATTCTTAAACTAAATAATATCATATATATATATATATATATATATATATATTTAAAATAGAATAAAATTTTAATCGGATATATACATTTAATGTAGTTCAATAATTTTTTTTTTACTTTTATTTTTAATTACGAGTTTAACATTTTTTTTTTTTTATATTCAATCTTCAATAATATATATTGAATATATATATTTATTGTATTTGTATTAAAATTTATTCTAGAAAAGTGCAGGGTGATTTTTTTTTATCTTTTATTTTTTTCATTGCGATTGAATTTATCTAAAATAATTATAAACTCTTGAAAAATCATTATTTTTTCAATATAATTTTATTTATTTTTTTAATATTGATATCTATCCGTTATTTTCTAAGAAATCGACAAGTTTATTAAAATATTTATTGAATGTCAGTGAAAATGCATTATAAAAATGCTTTTAAAAAGAACGCAGTGAATTTTTCATTTCCAATATCTTAAAGAAAGAATATGCTTTAAATTTGATTAAATATAAAGAGAATCACGTTTATTTGAACTTTGAGATATGCTACAAATAATGTAAATTGCAAATTTAGAGGAAGAAGATAATTAATATTAAATATCATATTTTAGGATGAGAGTAAAATGCAAAAATTTCGGTTAAATTTAAACTTTATACAGTGAATATCTATATATTTGAAATTATTTCGATTCTATACAATTTAAGCCCGATATTACTTTCAAAATGTTAAATAAGCCTATTTTGATTGGTGACATTTATTTGAAAGGATTAGTATGAATTACATATTTGTAAATAAAAGAAAAGGCAATAAGTATTTTATTTACACAAATAGTATATTTTTAAATTCAATAGAATATTTGAATTAGAGTTTAAAATACGTACTGGATGGTAATTAACTATATTTATGAATTGGAGAAGATTTTAAAAAGTTGGAGCCCCTTTTAGTTAGACATCCACCGACACTGAAAATACTAAATTTAAAAAAATTACTAAAATTCTCTCTTATAATGCTATCTACATACAGAAAGAATTTTATAAAGAATGTATTGATTCATTTCCTCTAGACAGATAATCAAAATTAAATTTTATTTATAGTAATATCAAGAGAATATATAACGTTTATTTTTTAAATTCGAAATAGGATACATATAATATATTGTAGTTCGGTGAAGAAGATAAATAATATTAATCATATAATATTTAAGATTGAAGAATTCATATGAAATTTCTATTCAGAGAATAACAATCTTTTAGAAATTGATTCCAATCTATATAATCTTTATCCGATATTATTTAAAAATAAAAATAGTTTAAATTGGTGATATTTATTTATTATATATTAATTTAAAGGCGATAAATATTTTAGTTACAATTTCAATTCAATTTCAATGTTTTTGAATATAACGATGGATTTCTTTTATTTTTTCTTGTCATGAAATTATCTGGTATCATTTTATTAAATCAATTCAAATGGGAACTATTAGAATAAAAGAAAGGATATTTGGTTAATTGTCGGAAATGAAACTAAATATTGATATATTTTAAAAATTCTGAGAATTACTAGAATTATTATTTATTAATTTAATATAAATTATTGAACGAGTTCTGACTTGTTCATAGTGAGTCTTGATATCCAAGGATGGGGGTGGTGCATTTACATAAATCATGATAGTTTCTGGTTTGATATAAAATAAAAAACATTAAATTATAAATTGTTTAGATAATTGGGAGTAGTACTATCTCTCTATATAAAATAAGAATACTTGTGGTGGAATTAAAAGAAAATATTATAAGAAAAATCAAATTCAATTCAGACAGAATTCTCCTGAACAATTAACGAACAATTTTAAAAACATTATATTGAATTTTTCATTTCACATGATTCAACTTATAAAGTAAGGTATTTATAAATAAAATTCAATTTTATTTATTTTAAAAAGAAAAACGTTTATTTAAATTTCGAAAGAAGACTACAAATAATAGATTTTTAATACTAGTTCGATGAAATAGATAATTAATATAAAAAATAATATTTGTTGATTAAAAACATTATTAAAGATTTCGATTAGTTGAAAATCTAATTCTCTGATATTAATTACTATAATTATTTTTTTTATTTTAAATTGTTTTATTTGTATATATTAGAATAGAAGCCCAAATTTGGTAATGAAATTGGAGCATAAATCAGCTTGTTCTATAACATATCCTCTATTCTAAGAGAATTAGTTAATATTTAATTGATATACTAACGTAATTGCCTATGTGTACCTAAATATTCTTAAACTAAATAATATCATATATATATATATATATATATATATATATTTAAAATAGAATAAAATTTTAATCGGATATATACATTTAATGTAGTTCAATAATTTTTTTTTTACTTTTATTTTTAATTACGAGTTTAACATTTTTTTTTTTTTATATTCAATCTTCAATAATATATATTGAATATATATATTTATTGTATTTGTATTAAAATTTATTCTAGAAAAGTGCAGGGTGATTTTTTTTTATCTTTTATTTTTTTCATTGCGATTGAATTTATCTAAAATAATTATAAACTCTTGAAAAATCATTATTTTTTCAATATAATTTTATTTATTTTTTTAATATTGATATCTATCCGTTATTTTCTAAGAAATCGACAAGTTTATTAAAATATTTATTGAATGTCAGTGAAAATGCATTATAAAATAAATAATAAAAATAAAACACTTGAAATTCAATCTCTCATATTATTATTGAAAAGAAATCAATTTGATTAGGTTTCTAATAAAGAACAGAGTACCTAAATTAAATAAGAATTAATAAGTCACACATAGAGGGGCTAGATTAGATATTGTGCTTATTATTAAAAGTGATTAAAAGTAAGAAAATATAGAATTATAGTTAATATTTATTTGGAAAAAAATTGATTTATGCTTTTAAATTTTTATATTGATGTTATTATTATACGAGTTAAGGTATTTAAATAATTTTTCCTTTTTTTTAGCTTGTTATGGTTTGATGTTAGTCGTCGGCTGAAGAATATATCTGATACATATAGAAAAAGCAATCACATCTCATCAGAGGTAAAGTTGATATATCAACAAAATATAATTAAAAATTATAATTACATATTCAATTAATTTTTAAGTAGAAAATCAATAAAAGTTGTATCGATAGATATATAAATATTCATAAATTAACAAAAAGAAAAAGAAATTGACATTCGACTGAATTTGTTTTATTCTAGTTTCTAACAATAAATTTAAATAAATATAGTAGAGTATAGATATATCTGTAGATAATTGTCTATTAATACATTTATCAAAATAAATAAAAATTAATATTTAATATGAAAGTATTCCTTAAATTAAAAAAATTAAAAATGGCTTTTTTTTCTCATTAATGATATTTATTTATATAATTATTCATGAAATAACAAAAGAGCTATGATCAAGACAATTTTTATTTATATTTAATTCGTCATGCATAGTTTAGAATATTAGGTTAAAATTTAATTTAATGTTTTAAATTATTCATTTGAATATAAAAAAAAAGTGTATTTAATAATTTAAATATTTTCAATTTCTCTATTAGTTCATCTGAAAGAACATGGATTCACGAAACAAATTTGGACCACTACTATATATGGAGGGTGATGGTGAGAAGTACGAGTTCATCGATATCGTCGAGTGACTTACTACGAGTGGGTAACCTATTTATAACTCCGAGGTTAGTACTTTTTGTTATAAAAAAATGTATTATATTTTGAATACTCAATCTTATATATGTCTTTTGTTTTTCTTTTATTTTCATGTATCATCTTTTTCCTGATGGCAAATTCAATTCTCTTCGAATAATATTGGTTTCTTCAAAATATTTTATAAATACAGCTCACCAAAAATAAGTACTCAACGTATATTTTTTGATTATTCTGGCACTAGTAGTAGTAATGATTTTAATTAAATATTGACAAAATTTCAAAATTACAATAAAAATACTATATTTCTATTAATTTTTTAAATTTAACATTGTTTGTTAGTTAGTTAGTTAGTTAGTTAGATTAGAGTTTTTCAGATGCTACCCTAGAAGACAGAAAGAATTGGAAGATAGAAGGATTAGGATGGCAAATCTACAATCTACTGAATCATTAATTCCTTTAAAGGTATTTAGAATTGTTAGCCAGATAGGTTGCGTAGGGGGGGATTATTTATTTTTTCGGCTTAATCGTTTGTTGTTAGGGATTTACAGATAAAGGAATGCTTCAAGAAAATGCCTCCTGTGTCATCGCTTCCAAACCTTTGTGGTAGCCAATAAATATAGATAGAAACTAGAAACATTAAATTTAATGAATTATTAATATTTTAGAATAGAATAGAAAAAAGGTGTTTGGTTTTTGCATGCTTCTAACTATTAAAGGGAACACCTTTTTAGTATTTCCTATTTAGTATATAGTGGGTGGAGACGGGTATGTGCCAGAAAATGTTAAGGGATTGTTTATCTGCATGTGTTTTGTGCTTCCCAAATCGTCATTTTTTTTTTAATGACGATTCCCTTGTTTGTGTAAAGTAATGTGTATCACTGAGCGCAGCTTGGACGTGGCTCTATGGAATTGGACAGGCATTCGTGAAGGTAGTTCAACAATGTTCCTTAATGGGATTAGCCCGCCAGGATGTATTGACTACCTTGGAGCTAAGGTTAGTCTCATTTTCATGAGTGTTCCTCCCACTATGGAGGACGCCATGAATCCCCATTGTAGGTAGGTAGGCATTTTTTACAGGTTGCCACGAATGTGGTGTTCAATCGTAATCCAAAAACTCCAAGTCACTCTCAGCTGATCCACAGATACTCACAAACGGCTTCCCACTTAATCTATGCTTTTCTTTTTCTTTTTTTTTTCCTTCTTCTTCTAAATTACGCATTTCTTCGGTAGTTAAAACACAAAATAGACCATACTGTGTCTAATAAGCGCGTTCGGGAGTGTTTTTTTTTCCCGTTTCCGTGATTGCAATCTTTTCTAGCAAGAAGAGTGTTTTGCACGAAGATAGACAATATTATTAGATGGCCATCCGTGCCATAGAATTGGGTCTGGCATAGGATAGACTGTACAGGGAAGACATCAGGGCGCAATGAAGTAGCCTCCACGGTAGGTTATATGTATATTTCAATTGAAATACAATTTATATCCTCTTTTTTGGGACGTTATTCTCTCCTATTCTAGTCAACTCTAACTAATGATCTTTTTTTCTATTTCTTTTTCTTTTCATTGTCTGAAGAGCATCATTTGAAGAACTTGGTTTGGTGGTTTGTTGGGGCAGTTCAGAGGTCCATCGCATCACTTCACAATGACTGCAAGGCATCTCATCGGTGAGTTGAATTTTTATTTCTATAATATTTCATGAAATAATATCAATATGTTTAAAAATAATTAAAATTACATAATTTTTAAATTGCCTTTATTGTTAGAACTGAAATTTTTGTGAAAGTAATTCTTCTTCAAAAATGTTAAAATAAATCTAAAAAACTTTCTAAAATAAATCAGATATATACAATGTTTAATTTCTTGTATAGATATTTCTAGATATATTTACATTGATGAATTTATAAAGATACTACACGCCTATATTAAATTACTAAGTGAAATGTTTTCTTAATTTTTTAGTTTTACTTGATGTCCACCATTCCAGAATCAAGAGAGAGATTGAAGAACATAATGACTTCCAAATCATCATCATCCTTCGGGCGATTGCAAGGGGTGAAAACCCCGCCGTAAGTATTTTTTTAAGAAATATTTTAATATTATTCTAATCTATTTTTTCATTCTTAATAAATATGTATTTTATTCTTCTTTTTCATATAACACCGATCGATGTTGATGGCAATCTTTCACTTTTACGGATCCATCAAAAAGGTGAGTAGATTTCAAATATGAATTATTCCAGGAAAACATTATTTCATATTAGTCTTTGTTTTCCAGGGAGTGAAGACGATGATCCGGTTGAAGTGTTTGTCGACTCCATTACCTACCATTAATCAATCCATTGTAAGTATTGTATATGTATTTATATATTTTATTTTTTTATTTTATATTATATCCCTGTACTCCCGAGTGGTACATAGTATTTGGTTGAAAGTAGTAAAAGGATTTCATCCATTTTGTTTCAATCAGTATATTACATATAACATTGTTTTTGTGTTCTTATTTAAAATATATTTTAATTTAATCAGTAAATTAATTATATATTATTATTGTATATGTTATAGATAGATATTATCTCTGTGGCTCTTGGTCGCAACAACCACATTTCTACATGTGTCCCTATCCTGAGCCATATCCATCCAACTCCTACCCTCTCCCATCTCTCTTACTTCCTATGCGTCTTTGGTCTTCCAATCGGTCTCCCCACCAATATATTTTCCTCTCCCATTCTAGCCATGTGCCCTGCCTATCGCAGCCTTTTTCGTTTTTATAACCCTAACTCTTTCTGGAGATGCATAGATTTCATGCAATTCCTCGTTATACAGCCTCCGCCATTCCCCGGTGTCCTCATCTTTCTTTGGCCCATAAAAGCTGGGAAGAATCCCATTCTATAAATACTCTGAATCTACTCTCATCTTCCAGGGACATAGACCATCCCTTGTTTTATATATTTTAATTTTGATTCCTTTTGATAATAATTTTGATGAGATAAACCTCTTTCCTGCATGATAACAGGCGTTTCCCGATTGCAACCTCAATTTAAATTCTTCTAAAATATTATTATCCTTCGTGAATATATTAAATTTTTCTACATATTCAAATTTTACATTTTGTATATTAAGATATTGTATGTTAATACTGTTCCTCCCTGTTACTAAATATTTTTTCTTATCACTATTAATTTCAAACCCCATCTCTTTTCCTACCTCGATTAAGTTTTCTTCGCTATCTGTAATTGCAATTGCCGAATCTCCTATTATATTTAAGTCGTTTGGGTTAGGTTTACGCATCTTACTCTTTCTTTACTACCTTAAAGACAAATTTGAAGATTAAAATTTGAAAAATTTATCCGGATCTATTGAGTCATACGTATGTTTTACTAAAGTCTACAAATAATTAGTGAACAGAAATATTGATTCGCGGGTTTTTTTTTCTAATATCTGTCATAATGAAAATATCTTAATTAATGTTGGTCGATTTGGCCTGAATCCGCATTATCCGCATGATTCCTAATATTTCCTCTGTCTTGTTATGGTTCGTACGTATATGTTATGTTATAATAGAGTATAATATTTCTTGATATTTCTTTATATTGATATTTTATTTTCATTGCTTGATTTTTATTGAATATTTTTAATTATAATGAAATTTTAGAAAATGCAAAGTTAGAGACTTGAGACAATTTATAAAAATAAAATTAACATAATTAACGTTATAAAACTAACAATATCATTAATAGTATTAATTTAAATTAATTGATTTATTTTTTTTTTTTTATTATTAAGTTCATTTATTAATTTTTTTAGACCATAGTTAATTTCCTCCCTTAGAAGAAACTTGTGGCCCTAGGGGATTTTAAAATTATTAGTCGCAGCAGGAAGTGTTCTGACCGACCTCCATCCAACACCTATTCTATACAAACTTGCTTGTCTTTCGCACTCTTTTAATCACTTGATCTCTATATTTAAATTTTTTTGGATTCATTATAATAAAATAAATAAAAATTTTTCATTTTGTTAATTTATATAAATTTCTAATTAAACTGAGTCTACGCTTTGCAAAGACTCAATAATTTGGTACAGAAATGTTGTCCTATTTGACCTTAATCTGAATTAGAAGAAACTTATAAACTGTCTCCTCTTCCAGCCAAATTCATTTACCCATCCATGATGGATAAGGCTTAATTTGGTTAGAAAAATTACCGTTTTTTACCTACCGACGATAGTAAGGGAGGTATTGTTTTCACACCAAATTTCACATGTGGAGATTTTTACATATCTCCACGAATCATGCATTTTCTTAACAGAAAAAAGTATTTTTAGCATGATGTCTGTCCGTCCGTCCGTATAAATGTGTACAGCCTGAATGGCTCAACGGATTTTGATGAAATTTGGTATATATACTTAATGCATCAGTAGGATGAATTGATCAACTTTTGGTGCAAATCCGGAAACCGGAAGTGGTAGTATTAGCGATCGACGATAGGAAGGAAAGGGTTATTTTCACACCAAATTTCACATGAGGAGATTTTTTACATATCACGAATAATTCACTTTGTATTGGTTTTATTCTCGAGAAAAATCATCTTTATAGGTTTTTCTTAATTTAAAATTATATGACGTCATCCAGCCATTCATGACGTCACAGCCTGGTCTTGCATATATATTATAAATAAAATAAAATTCAAAATATTTATGTTATATTAATATCTGTTTTTTATTACATTAATAGATATATTAAAATTATTTGAAATTGTTTCTGTAGCTGGAAATTAATTTATTTCAAACCGTCGGTCGGTTCGGACCTGGCCACAGGTCAACTTATTAAAACTTAAAATAGAGGGAGAGAGAGAGAGATTCTAATTATATATATATATATATATATATATTCGAATAGTCCATGTATTATTAATATAAATATTTTTTTTAAATTATCAATATATAAACATACATTTATTTTAAATATTCTCTTATTCCCCTATTTTAATATTATAATTAAATATACAACTTTTAAAATATTATAATTACACTCATATTTCTAAATTTAATAACAAGTTGATTTTCAAAATTTTATATTTTATTTACATATGATTGATTAAATATGTTAAAATTTAAACAAATTCAAATATTTTAATTTTTAAATTTATATACAATTTAATATTATTTTTTTTATGTCATCAAAAAAGAGAATTTATTAAAAATTAAAAATAAAAAAAAGAAACCCATTAATAAAATAATTAATAGAATACAATCATTTGGATTTAAAACAAATTTAAATTAGCTGGAGTGTCTCCACTCGACTATCTCGCAATTTGAATTGGATTAAATAAAATAACATATTATATTTAAATTAAATTTAATTAATTATAAATTAAAATTAATAAATAATATTTATTAAACCAGCGCATGTTTGGCTCTTTGTTGATGGCACCACGTTACGTGTTGGCGCGTGAGATTTGCAGTGTTAAAAAATTAATTCTGGTACTTTCAGCGATTCAATCAAACTGAAATTCTATATATAGCAGTTTTATACAATTTTTAATCATGTGAAATATAATCAAACATATATCTTTATTTTTACGGTCCCTTTAGAGGAAAAAAATCAAAACGTTGTAGGTAATGACCCTCTTCCGGTTGAGCTACATTTCTCAAAAGTTGAAAGAAAACTACTAATTTTGAATAATGCACATGTACCAAATTTCATGATTCTAGCTCAAACCGCTTTTGAGTAATCTTGTCTACATACACACACACACACACACTCACACACACAGAAGAGACATTTTTCTCAACCTGTGAAAATGATTCAGGAACCATCAAAATCTCAACATCGAAAATTTTCGTGATCTCAATTCTATCTCTGGCGAGATAGTATAAATAACAATACTACTACCAAACCGTATTTGTTTGTTTTTTTGTTTTTTTTGAGATTAATAAATATATTTCATTAAAATAAATATTTTGAATTTTATTTCGAAAATAAATATGTAATAAATTTTAAAATA
The DNA here is from genome assembly GCA_963082975.1 of Labia minor. Classification (NCBI taxonomy): domain Eukaryota; kingdom Metazoa; phylum Arthropoda; class Insecta; order Dermaptera; family Spongiphoridae; genus Labia; species Labia minor. Next base: position 2,396,582 of record OY720348.1, read on the forward strand.
TAAAAAAAAAAATTAATACAATATCAATTAAAAAAAAAAATTGGCAAGAGAAATTTCAATATGGATGTCATTTGTGACGTCATCCATATATAAATTTAAATTATGAAAAAACTAATGAAGATGATTTTTCTCCAAGTTGAACCCAATACAGATTGTTGTATTTATAAATATTATCTATGGTGTGAATTTCAAAAAAAAATCCTTCGAGCGGTTAATTAATAAATTAATCGACAATATACATATATACAATTTTTGCTTGTATAATAAGAGAAGATTAGAAAAATAAAAATAAAAATATTATATTATAAACATTCTTTGTATTGTATAGATGAATGAAAACATGTACATATCAAATTTTAAAAAATTAATTTCTGCAATTGAATAGATAACGGTATGTTCAAATAGAGGTATGTAAGAATATTGTGATGTAATTTCATCGAAATCGGTTGAGCCAATTTTGAGTCTATAAGAAAGATTCTGTTCCTTCTCCTCAAATACAGGTATCGTTAAAGAAATGATTGAATATCTATTAATTTAACTCATTAGGATATTTTTTTTATATTTCATACATATCAATTATTTTCTTTTTTTTAAGCAACTTTCAACATCCAAAAATAAAACAAACACATCACCGAAAACTCTTAATTGCGAAGAACGATGGCATACACAACTCTGCTCCAACTTTGTTCATGAATATAAACAATACCTACAAAAATTAGGTTTTATTCCAATTCAAACAGAACCGATTACACCAAAAAAAGGGTAATTGTTATTAAATCAAACATATATTTAATTTTTGTTAAATTACACAAATTGTAATAAGCACCTGTTATACAATGGAACATAAATGGTTAATTCTCTTTCTATATATATATATATTTAACTGAAAATAAGTGATTTAACATCAAGCATTAATTGAAACATTTCAATAATATATATAAACAAAATTAAACATAAAAAAATTTACAATTGAATAGGAAGAAATTTTAATTAAAGATTTTTTGAAGTTTGAAATTTATTTATATTTTTGCTTTATGCGCATTCATCAGAGCTTTCATCATCTCAACAAAACTTCTGATAATGATGCAATGGTCAAATGCACATAAGCATATGTATCAATAAACTTGAAATTTCATTCTTCTTATTAAGAGGTATATTTATTAAGTTTAATTATGTATTTAATTATATAATTAAACTTTATTTATAATTAAATATTAATATTAACTTATATTTCATACCAAAAAGTAGCAAATCGTAAGAAAGAGATGATTTAAAAAAAAAATAAGTAATGTTTTTGATGAAGTTTCAAATTTATTGATATATATGCTTTATATGCATTTCGGGATTACATCATTCTCTGATAAATGACCATAATGCAAAAATATAAATAAATTTAAAATTACACAGAATCTTTAATTAATATTTCTTCCTATTCACAGATCTATATTTTTTAAATTTAATTCACTTTAATATATATATATATTATAGTATATTTATATTTATTTATATATATATATATATTATAGTATACGAGGGTGGGGTGAAAAGTTTCCGGCCTGGCCAAGAAAAACGATGTTTTTAAATTTATTTTTTGCTTTATTTTTCAACATTCAAGATAGCTGAGACATATACGATGTCAGCTGAACGTGTGCGAAATATTTTGCACAACCATTTGAATATAGAAAGCTGTGTGCAACGTGTGTGCCGCGTTTGCTAACGTTAGACCAAAAACTGCTTCGAAAAACCATTTCTACCGACAATTTGGCGCTGTAGGCGTAATCCAAACGAATTTTTGCGTCAATTCATAACTGTTGATGAGACTTAAATTAAATTAAATTAATTAAATTAATTAGAACACCGTTAAGAGAAATGTATCAGTGTTGATGGAGATTTTGATGAAAATATAAAAAAAAAAATTTAAAAGATCGTTTTTCTTGGCCAGGCCGGAAACTTTTCACCCCACACTCGTATTTATATATATATATATATATAGTAGTATATTTATATTTATTTATATTTCAGGCCTAAAAGTAGCAAATCGAAAGAAGGAGATGATTTAAAAAAGCCAATAAGTAATGTTTGTTTTTTACAAAAGTCGCTTTTGGGTGGAATACTTTTATTTGAGATTTTTCTATGTGAACCATTTTTTTATACTAAATTATATGCACTCGAATGTTCAAGACTCCAGTCGAAAAGTTCCAGTGCTCTTATTAATCAGGTATATATATTACTATTTAAATTGAATTAAGTTTTTTAAGTTATTAGATAAATAATTAATAAATTAAAAAAACAAAAAAGATAACTTAGAAAAATTAGAGATGTAGAAATGAAGAAGCTTCGTTATAGTATCTATATTATAATTAATATACAACTTTATTAGAGTTTCCATATATCATTTTTATTTTTAATTTTTTTTAACATTCTCTTTTATTTATTTATTTTTTCAATTTGTTTAGTTTACCTTAAGTTTTCTTGATGAATGCGACAAAGTTAAAATTGTAATGCATCTTCATTCATTTACGTATGACTTTCATTTACGTTCATTACATAGTTATGTTTCTGGAAAGACACTAATACTGAAACAAGGATACCATCTCACACAATTTTTAGATGATTTTTTAAATTATTATTCCAAAGCACCTAATTATGCACGAAATTTGTTCACGCAGGTAATTTTCATTCATTATTTTAATTTATCATTGTAAAACAGATTGATTTATAATCAATTGATATTTTTAGAGGTACTTACTGTACCAAATTTATCAATACCCGCTCGCGACAACTTTATGATTATTTATTAAGTCATGAAAAAGATTATAAAATGGAAGAGTTTCAAATGATGTCAGTGAATCAAGATAATGAGGTAATTACTTTAATGATTGTGAAAATAATTATAGACCATATATACAAGCTTATTTCTATATATTTTATTTGTACTCGTATATTATTGAATTTTTTTTTTCCTCTAAAGTGACCGTAAAAATAAAGATAGATGTTTGATAATTTTTCACATGATTAAAAATTGTATAAAACTGCTATATATAGAATTTCAGCTTGATTGAATCGCTGAAAGTACCAGAATTAATTTTTTAACACTGCAAATTCACGCGCCAACACGTGACGTGGTGCCATCAACAAAGAGCCAAACATGCGCTGATTTAATAAATATATTTATTAATTTTAATTTATAATTAATTAAATTTAATTTAAATATAATATATGTTAATTAATCCAATTCAAATTTGCGAGATATGCTGAATATGCTTTTAAATAAAAAAAAATTTCAAGAAAGTAATTGGAATTATTAATATTAAGAATCAATAAATAAATTTATTAAATATACATTTACACATGTAAATTAATCTATATATAAATTTAATAAATATTCAAACAATAATTGAAACAATATAAATAAAACGGGCTGGAAGAGGAGGCAATTTATAATTTTCTTCTAATTCAGATTGAAATTAATAGTGATAAGAAAAAATATTTAGTAACAAAATCTTAATATACAAAATGTAGAATTTGAATATGTAGAAGGATAATAATATTTGAGAAGAATTTAAATCGAGGTAGAAATCGGGAAACGCCTGTTATCATGCAGTAAAGAGGCTTATCTCATCAAAATTATTATCAATAGGATTCAAAATTAAAATATATAAACCAATTATTTTGCCTTTTGTATTATATGGGTGGGACGCATGGTCTATGACCCTGGGAGATGAGAGTAGATTCAGAGTATTCTTTCCAGCATTTATTGGCCAAAGAAAGATGAGGTCACCGGGGAATGGCGGAGACTGCATAACGAGGAATTGCATGACCTCTATGCATCTTCAGAAATAGTTAGGGTTATAAAAGCGAAAAAGCTGCGATAGGCAGCGGACGTGGCTAGAATGGGAGAGGAAAAAGATATTGGATTGGAAAACGGTGCGGAGACCGATTGGAGAACGTCCGCTTGGAAGACCAAGGACGCGTAGGAAGGGACGTAAGAGAGATGGGACATGGGCGCAGGATAGGGACACTTGGAGAAATGTGGTTGTTGCGGCCAAGAACTTTCGAGTATCTTTGAGCCACATAGATAGATAGATATATATAACATATACAATAATAATATATATAATTAATTTACTGATTAAATTAAAATATATTTTAAATAAGAACACAAAAAGAAATGAATGTTTTATGTAATATACTGATTGAAACAAAATGGATGAAAACCTTTTACTACTCTTAACCAAATACTATGTACCACTCGGGGGGTACAGGGGGGCGGAGCCCCCGTCTAGGTGTCTAGAGCGCCGAAGGCGCTCGGAGCAGCTAGTACGTATATAAAATTCATTTTTCTCGTGAAGCTGGTGCGCATTCCGTCTGCTTTCAAATTTCTTATGCACAAGTTTTCACTTCTGTCGGCCAGTCCCACGACTGCCAATTCGACTTTTTTTTTCATGCTAAAACATTTACATTTTAAATTAACATTTTTTGATAAGAAGAATAGTTAAAACATACCAAAATATTTATTATGAAATTTAGTATCATTTTTACTAGTATTGTATAATTTTAAATTCTTTCTTTATAAAATTTAATTAATTAATGGTATTTGCAAAATGTAAGGCGAAATTCATCCCACGAATGCAATGAATTGTTGTGCTTATATTAAATTATTATTTTCTTATGGCATCTCTTCTCTTCTAGATTCTTGATTATTTCTAATCTGATTTTTTAAATATATTACTTACTCTTTTAATTATTGTGAATCAACCGTTTATTAAAATGTAAACTAAAATTAATTATTATCATGTAATTATTGCTTTACATGCATACTTCGTTCAACTCTCATATTACGTTCCTGAAAATTGAGCGTTAATAAAACACCGTTAAAACAGGTGCTTTTATACACTAAAACAGGCCTGGCCAACCCGCGGCCCGCCAGTTAACTTTCTATTTCTTTTGTAACTTTCATTTCTCGTCTGTATATTCAAAAATAGAGAATATAATTGAAATAATTTTTTTATTTAAAATATGTCCTACAATTTTTAAACTACATATTTGATTCCATAAAAATGAAGAAAAAAGTTAGAAATAATAGTAATTAATAGAGAATATATTTTTTTATTTTAAATTGTTATTATTATTTTTATTTAAAAAAAAAGTAGCCGAATAATAATAAATAAAAACATTAAACATTAAGCATCAAGAAAGTATTAAAAGTGTTTTTTAATACATTGTAAAATTTAAATTCGTTTCCCTAAAATGCGGCTCCTAATCAGAGGCCCATGGAGTCATTTGGGTTGGCCAGGTCTGCACTAAAATATGGGTTACTTGTACTTTGAAGAAAAAAAAAGAAATGGTATATACTTTTATTTTGAAATAAAATTTTATTTCATTTATACTTCATTTAAAAAATATAAAAGGCGTAAATTCATATTTAAATATTTTTTTTTTAAATGTTTAAAAGACATTATATTGAAAAATAAATAATGATATTTGTAGAAATTTATATAAACTGATGTATAAAAAATAATATTTATTATTACTATGGGCTTCATATTGTGTATTTGGATTTTCAGGAAATGTATCTGTTAACGAACCATCCAATTCCATTACACTAGAATCATGCATGGAATATTCCACCAATACTATTGCAATGACAGCATCTTGTATTTCAACTTTACTTCGAAACATTAATTTCGCATGTGCTTGGGCTAATCTAAAATATAAATTAATGATTGTTATTATAATAAATGATGATTCAGTACAAAAGTTTAATATATAAAGCAATAATTGAATTTATATTAAAAACAAATCAATTCAACAATCTTATTCACACTACATCTATCTATCAATTATTGAATGATCCACTAGATAAATTATTATCAATTTGATAAAAAATAATTAATTATAAAATAATTTTCGACAATTTAATAAATTTTAAATGAAATTACCTAACAAGACTTTCTAAAAGTCTTACAGTTGATCTTGCTGGATTTCTGTTCGGATTCTGACGTTGCTCTTGATAATATCTTGATAATAAAATATTTGATTCTTTTGTCATTTCAGGTTGTTTATTTTTTATAATATATAGCAAAATACGATCTTAATTTTTCAATTGGCCAGTGGGTACTAAGTTTTGAATTTTTCTCAGTTGCATCTACTATAACATCAGAAATCATTCTAAAAAAATTTTATTTTTCTAATTAATACACTTAATTAGTGAAAAATTTTGTTTAAAAAAAATAATTATAGAATAAATTGTAAATATAATTATTAACCTATCTAATTCTTCATATTTTTTATCCAAGAGTATAAAAGTTAAATCAAATCTACTTAAGAGAGGACTTTCTAATTTAATATTTTTCTCCATTGGAAGGTCACTTTTATACGTATCACCGATCGGATTATCTGTAGCAATTACACTACATCGTGTATCTAATTTGCACACCATTCCAGCTTTGGCTACACTTATACTTTGTTGCTCCATGGCTTCATGAATACTTGCCCGATCTTCTTCCCGGAGGAGTGAAAATTCATCGATGCAACATATTCCACCATCGGAAAGTACGAGGGCTCCAGCTTCAAATTTCCATTCCCCTAAAATGAAATTTTTTTTTTTAATAGATAATATAAGAGAAAAAAAAAAAAAATTATGAAAATTGAAAAAAATTGTTAAAAGGAAATTAATCAAAATTCATATGATTCGAAGATTTTTCTCGTGGGCAGTAAAGGTAGGGTAGGGAATCAAGTATCAGAAACATTTGAAATTCGAAATGAATTAAAACGAGACGTGCTATCACAAATTTCATTTAATCTAACATTGGAATAGGTGATTAGACAAATTAAGAAGAACTCTAACAAATGCAACTATTAAGTTAATTTAAATATATTAGAAAATTCGACAAATTAAATTAGAGATAGCAGAAAAAGAGGTAGTACTTGGAAATTAGTATTAAATTTCAAAAAGTAAAATTTGAAAATATAGAAATACTTAGAATAGGATAATAATTTTCAAGCAGAACTTAAATTAAGGTTGCAATGGGACAAAGTGCAGAAAAAGATAGTTATCAATATACCATAATGGCCGAAACGGTAAGATCAGCACTTGTCGTACCAGATCCGCATGTCATAATAGATCTGGGTATAAGTCTTGATGCAAATCGTAAAAGTTGTGATTTTCCTGTACCAGGATCTCCAACCAAAAGAAAATGGGGTTCCCCTCGAACGGCAGTACCAGAAGAATCTACTTTTTGTACACCACCAGCTAAAACCACAGCAAAAGCTAATTTTACCAAATACATTCCATAAACCTGCAAGAGATATTTAAACAAAAAAAATATAATTATCTTAGAAATTATAAGAATTAATATATTGAATATTATTTTGTTAAAACCTCAGGACAAAGAAGTTAATATATTATTCCGTCCTTCTAACGGTCGATCAGCAAATGATTTCCAATAATCTTCAAATTCTTCCTTGATCTCTTGAGTTATAAATAAATTAGAACGACGATCATCAGAAAGGTGAAGATGGTTTGCTTTAACTACAATTTCCACATCCGAAACTAGAAACTCGCGTAAATTTTTCCAACGACGAAAGACAGTTCCACTGGAGAAGTAAATTCATTTATTAATACAAAATTAGCTGGAGTGTCTCCACTCGACATATTGGATTAATTAACACATATATTATATATAAACTAAATTAAATTTAATTAATTATAAATTATAAATTAAAATTAATAAATAATATTTATTAAACCAGCGCATGTTTGGCTCTTTGTTGATGGCACCACGTCACGTGTTGGCGCGTGAGATTTGCAGTGTTAAAAAATTAATTCTGGTACTTTCAGCGATTCAATCAAGCTGAAATTCTATATATAGCAGTTTTATACAATTTTTAATCATGTGAAATATTATCAAACATATATCTTTATTTTTACGGTCCCTTTAGAGGAAAAAAAATCAAAACGTTGTAGGTAATGACCCTCTTCCGGTTGAGCTACATTTCTCAAAAGATGATAGAAAACTATGAATTTTGAATAATGCCAATGTACCATATTTCATGATTCTAGCTCAAACCGTTTTTGAGTAATGTTGTCTACATACACACATACACATTTTTCTCAACCTTAGTGAAAATGATTGAGGAACCTTCAAAACGTATAAAAACATCAAAATCTCAACATCGAAAATTTTCGTGATCGCAATACAATCTCTGGCGCGATAGTAAAAGACGAATATTAATAAATAAGTGTATGATGGTTATATTTACCAAACAATAATATCATCACCGGGTTTGCAGATATCCACCAAATCATCCTCCAGAATCACTGAAATAGTTCGAGGTATAACACCTAATTTTACATTTACAACTTGTTCCTGAATGATGAAAGCAAAATGAATGTTTAGTATTAATATACTTGCAATAATATCAAAAAATATAATATATATATATATATATATATATCAATTATATGGGTGGTGGGATGAAGTAGATTATTATTATAAAATCTGTGATTTTGTAATGAAAATGTTCAATTATTTAACTATTTCAAGCATTTCATTGCATTTATATAAAATTAATAAGATGGATAATAAATAAAATATATATTATATCATTCAAACTAAAATTGAATTAAAAAAGACAAAAATCTTAATAATAATTTTGAATTAAAAACATTAGATGAAATTTCAAATTGATTGACTCGTTTGTTTTATGCACATTTCGGTTGTTACTCCATCAGAAAAGCTGCTTAATGTTTGAAACTTTATCGGGTGTTTTTTTAATTAAAACTTAATAAGGTTTATTTTTTAAGTTAATTCTAAATTATATAATACTATGTTAAAATGTTTAAAAGAATGTCAATGGTTAAATGTGAGAATTTGATTGTTATAATATATTTTCTTTTATTTAAAATTTGATCAAAGTTCAAAATACCAAAATTAATATATAATATATATAACATATGAAATTAATAATAACTTTAAAAAAAAAATACTAAATACCTGTATTAATATCTCTTGATAATCTTTATAATTACTTAAATCAGAATTGGAAGTAATAACATTAAAATTTATTCCAGAACAAGTATTTGAATTAGGGCATTTCTTAGGTGGAATTATGGTCAGGTCTCTTTCAATATCTGCCTATCAATGCAAAAGTGAAATAATACAAAATATAATATATTAATTCATATTTCTATGTTATATTTGAATGTTATTTGTCACCAGAATTTTAATATATTTATATTTTTTTATCTTAAAGAGTATATAAAATCAGAATGTGTGAATTAGGAAATAATAGGAATTGTAAGTTGTGACTGAGATTAAGAACAGGTGAATTAAATATAGGATTAAGAAAATATCACTTAATCCCCTACAATTATTTTATATTTAGATTGGTAGTTATTATTGGTTCTTTTGATTGTAGCCTATATTGTTAAGTTGGATGTATAATACTATCCATGCTTTAATACTCTTATCAGTCACCATGAACATAATATTTATCAAAAAATTAAGAATTAACCTGATTTTAAGTTAATTTAAAAAAAACTCCAGTATGGATGAATTTTCTAAATAGATTAACTTTTCCCATTCCCACTAATAAAACAATTTCATATAAAAAATACTCAATATATAGGTATATAATATTAAGGTGACCAACCGTCCTCCTTTTTGATATCTGTCCCGTTTAGGACATTTCGTACTTTTTTCAAAATTTTTTCAATTTGTCTCTTAAAAAAAAAAGTCAAACGTTTTCTGGACTAAGCTTTTGAATATTTCCGAATTTTTTCCAAAATTTTTTTCAATTTGGTTCTAAAAAAAAAGTAAAATATCCTGATTTGATATTTTCAAAAAATGGTCACCTTAATAATATGCCTATTTAAAAAATAAAAATGAAAGATTCTATTCTTCTATAAAATAAAAAATTATAATATCAAAAATGCCAGTTTTAATTTCTTAGACTTATTTATCAAATTGTATATAAATCATCTGGTAACTCAAATACATTTAAAGAGATTTAATTTTGACAAATAAAATCATAATACCTCTATAGTAACGATTTCTTTACATTTAATACATTTATAATTTCTTTTATATTCTAACATTTTTGGAGTAATCGTTCTTATAATAGTTCCATTTAGACGAATAAATGATCCTATATCACTATTAGAAGGAAAATATTTCACACTTGGCACTGCTATAAAAGAAAATTTAATAATTATATTAATGATTCAATTATATACAATACAATTTTATGAATTAAAATAGTTATACCAGAAATCCTAGTATGTACATTGAATTTTATTTCTTTTCTAGCTAATTGACTATCAAAAATCAATTTTTTTTGAAAATTTGTAATGGCATAATTGCAAACAGGTAAAATTTGAAGAGAATCAGATACAATTTTATTTCCTAATGCGGTGCTGTATCCAATTAAATTGAGAAAGCTGAAGAAAAATAATATTTATTATTTTTATAAAAACAGCTTTTTTTCTAAATCATTTATAGTTTATTCATTATACTTGTAATTTACTTAATATTTATGGAATAGTGTTTATGAACGTCATTTTGATTTAACAGATCTATAATATCGCTTCGATGATATTGATCAAGATACTCCAAGAAAGATTCTATAAAAATCAAGTTGAAATAATAGAGACAATATAAACAAATTCATTATTAAATGTAATGAAAAATTACCATAAAAGGTTTGGACAGATATTAGTGTAGGATTTTCATTCATTTTTGTTTGTTTATTTTATAATAAAAATAAAATAACATTCTCTTAACTCCATTAATAAAACATTGAACTCTTATATATGCATTTTTTTGAATGAAATTAATGCTATTTTAACATTATAATGAAAAGGTTTATATTTTATTGAATGAATTGAAATAAAAATAATAGATTAGATTTTTGCCTCTAAAAATGTCTTCTCACTTTCACTGCAGAGGGCTCTGTTGAATTTGTAGTCTAATTTAAATTATAAAACAATTTTTCAGATTTTAGATGATTTGAGTATTATATATGAGCATTAAATAATATATATTAAATTAAATATATTAAATAATATATATATATATATATATATATATATACTTATAAATTATGAGCATGAAAATAATCCTTTATGTATTTAAATCTAAAAATTTGACCCGATCCAGGAATATTGGATTTTTGTTTTTACATTCAGACATAATTATGCATTTATGTTATTTTTATTTATTTATTTAAAAAGGTATTATAATTTTAAATAAAAATAATTAAATTCGAATTTCTTGAGATACAAAAAATTCTTATAATACTAAGATGTTGATTTAAAACAAATTGAAATTAAAATAGTATCAATTCATTTGAATATTCCTCTTCATTTCCAAAAAAAAACTAATTATGATAATTATTTAATTAAATCAACCCTTACTGTTCAATAATATAATGATGGAATAGTTTCCCTGATTGATTATATAGTTACAAATTTTGATGTCTCTACAAATGAAAAACAAAACTTAACTTTTCCACATATTCCAAATAGACCAGAGGTTCTCACCCTTTCAGGCTTTATGCCCCCCTTAGAACACTGATGTTTCCCCTCCCCACTGCATATAATAAAATGAAAACAGTTTACCTTTTTTTTAGAACCATATTGAAAAAAATCGAAAATTGGCACTTGATCACGCCCCCCAGGTTGAGAACCGCTGAAATAGACTTTTTGAGTGACATGAACAAGCCAAAAATAAAAAAGAAGACATGATAAAACATTTACAAACTGAACAAAAGACAGTTAAAATCTTTAAAGTCAGCACCATAATTTACTCCTCCAAATGTGAGAGTAAATGCAGTCACTAAATTAGCAATCGGCCTGTCGTGCGACGGGGGGAGCACACATCAAAACTTTTTAGAGTACATAAAAAAGTTTTAAGATTTTCTGTGTCTTTTGATGTATAAATAAATATTCTCCGCTTGAATCGGAGCAAGCGTACGGTTACTTGAAAACGACTGCAGAATAAGCAGTTGAAACGTTGTACAATTATTTTAATTTAATAAATAATTTTATACAAATAATGTGGTCTTTTAATAAAAATTCTCTTAATAAATATTCTACCATTGGTATTACAGTTTTTATTACTCTTCGAAATCTCCTCCACCTATTTCGATGACCCTATATATAAAACAATCAAAACTGGTTAAGTTTGGATCAATAAACATTTCACAGTTGATTCAAATATACATTTCAAATCAATCATATCAAATTTTGACGTTAACAAATATTAAGGAAAATTTGAATTTTCCATTAACACTGACTGACCGTAACTGTTATTATAATAGTATTTCGAAGATGATGATGGTATAACAACCATAAACCTAAAACTATAATAAATAAATGAATTATTATATATTATAACTAGCAATAGTTTTATCCTTATTCATCTAGCCGTTCAAGCTGTACACATCTATACGGACGGACGGACGGACAGACATCATGCTAAAAATACTTTTTTCTGTTAACAAAATGCATGATTCGTGGAGATATGGAAAAATCTCCACATGTGAAATTTGGTGTGAAAACAATACCTCCCTTACTATCGTCGGTCGGTAAAAATTTAAAAAAGTCGGAAAAGTCTAATCCCAAATCACCACTTAAACTTACTGTTTGAATTTCTTATTTTGTGTTCGTTAATATCTTGTATAGTAAGAATAAGAAAAAATAAAAACTTATATGGAAAAAATAGTTTGCTAAAAATAGGACTTTTTTTGCTCCCACTATGCGTTCCCTTGCATCTTATTTTACCAATACATCACTGATTTTCCATATCAAGTACTGCGAAGAATACATATCATATATCTGAGGAATAAAAAAAAATAAAAAAAAAAAAATGGAATGTACAACACTTTAAAAAGAAAAAAATTAATACTGGTTAAATTGCCGATTGTGTGGATAAATTATTTTACGAAATTATGAAATCCTCACTCTTGGACTCAAGTGTAACTTATGCATAACCATTTATAGTTTTTAAATATTTAGATAGCCCTTTAATAATGTCTGAACTAGTAAATGTATTAAATATAGCTATATAAAAGTAATAAAGCTCCAGGACTTCAGATACAATTACTTATGATTTTTATAAAAATGTTTTAAATCATTATTTACCACTTGAAAAATTCCCTAATTGTTTTAATAAGATTTTTAAAACAAGACTTTTGAAAATGGAACTGTTCCAAAGGGTTTCAAAAATACAATTATGTTTTCAATACATAAAAAAGGTCCAACTAGTGAAGTATCCAATTATAGGAGAATTTCTTTAAATAATGTTAAGAATAAATTATTCATGAGGTTGTTATTAAATAGGATCACCAGTTGAATAAATAACATAATATTATAGGCGAATTTCAAGGAGAATTTCAAAGTTATTATTCGACTGTGGACAATATTAACACCTTTATTAATATAATTAACCTGCGATAAAATAAAAAACAAATCAAAAAGTCTTCGGATTCTTCGCGGATTTAATAGACAGATTTTATAAAATATTATAAATTAATGAATTTAGGAAAGTCTACCCCCCCCCCCCAAAGGCAGTTAAAATAATAAAAACACTAAAGACAGACACACAGGTTAGTGTGGGGTGCGGAGAAAAACTAATTCAAGCATTTGTAACAACTATGGGAGTGAAACATGGATGCATGTTGAGTCCTACGCTATTCTTATTATTTATGAATTATATAGAAGATTTTATGGAGGAGGCGGTTACCCCACTTGGTGGAATTAGAATTAAAAGATACTGGCCTATTCCGGCGACATTGTCATTTTAACCTCTGAGAAGAATGCTAGAAGGCGCCACAGGGTGAGGTTAGCGTAGCTGGTTCACATTCTCGTGGCCCCGAGCCTGGCAAGGGAATTTCTCTAGCTGGGGTCTATGGGACGGAGTCAACCCAACCTCCGGAATCAAAATTGGGAAAACTACTTGATAGCGCCTCTGATCACGAAAATCAAGGTAAAGATTGATAGGACCCGTTCTACTGATCATAGAACACCTAATTAACATAACCGAATTATAGACGTTGTACTTGCATAGGACATACAAAAGTCAGAGGTTTTTTTTGTATATTAATCACACACACACACACACACACACACACACACACAGCCTAGCCAATTTGAATTCAATAACTTTACAATTTTCACGACAAACAGTCATGTAAAAGTCTTAAGTTATATTCAAATTCTTTAATGAATTCTGTCAAGTTTCCAAAGCTTCTAGCAGAGGTACAATTTATATTCTATAATTTTATTCTCAGGATGTACAATTTTAATGTTATTTATTATATATAATATATTAATAAGTGAATTGGGATTTTTTCGATTACCGATAGTAAAATTTAGCTGTTTTTGGATTTCTGATATTATTTGAAATATAATATAAATAATATATATATAATTATTAACTCTACTGTTTGTTAAAACTAATAACATTAAGAAATATTAATTATATAAATGGTATAAAATTATATAATTTTGTAAAAATATATAGATTTAATACATATCCCGTCATCTATTGAGTATTGTATAAACTATAATTATTAATTTTATTTAAAAATATTATTCATTAAATATATATATATATATATATATTTATATGATATTATATATTTATATATATCTTGGAGATAATTAAAATTAAACTAATATATTATTAAAAATAATTATTATTATATTAAAGGAGAAATACAATTATAAGACAAATGAATTGACAAAAAACTCTCAACCGAGAGCTAAAAATTTAATATTTAATTTCATCAAATTCAAATATTTGTTTTTTACCGACCGACGATAGTAAGGGAGGTATTGTTTTCACACCAAATTTCACATGTGGAGATTTTTACATATCTCCACGAATCATGCATTTTCTAAACAGAAAAAAGTATTTTTAGCATGATGTCTGTCCGTCCGTCTGTCCGTCTGTCTGTCTGTCCGTCCGTCCGTCCGTCCGTCCGTCCGTCCTTATAGATGTGTACAGCCTGAACGGCTCAACCGATTTTGATGAAATTTGGTATATTTACTTAATGCATCAGTGGGATGAATTGATCAACATTTGGTGCAATTCCGGAAACCGGAAGTGGTAGTATTAGCGATCGACGATAGGAAGAAAAGGGTTATTTTCACACCAAAGGAGATTTTTTTATATATCACCACGAATCATGCACTTTGTATTGGTTTTATCCTCGAGAAAAATCATATTTATTAGTTTTTTCTTGATTTAAATTTATATGACGTCATCCAGCCATTCATGACGTCACAGTCTGGTCTTACATATATATTATAAATAAAATAAAATTAAAAATATTTATGTTATATCCATATCTATTTTTTATTACATTAATAGATATATTAAAATTATTTGAAATTGTTTCTGTAGCTGGAAATTAATTTATTTCAAACAGTCGGTCGGTTCGGACCTGGCCACAGGTCAACTTATTTTATTTCATTTTAGCTTAACATATATTAAATTTTTTTAATTAGTGTCTACGGTTTAAAACTATTATTTTCTTAAAACTAAGATAATTATGATTAATTTAAGCAAATAAATTATAATAAATGAAAATTGTCTGATACTTTTTTATACGTTTTGAAGGTTCCTTAATCATTTTCACTAAGGTTGAGAAAAATGTGTGTGTGTGTGTGTGTGATTGTATGTAGATTACGCAAAAACATTTTGAGCTACAAGTTTAGTTTTACAATAATTTCAATAAAATGTATTTTTAAATAATATAATTTATTACTTATTTATTGGTCTATTTAGATTTCTAGATCTTAAATTTTATTCAGGTACATTTTTACTATCTCGCAAGAGATAGTATTGCGTTCATTGAAATTTTCGATGTTGAGATTTCGATGTTTTTATACGTTTTGAAGGTCCCTGAGTCATTTTCACTAGGGTTAAGAAAAATGTCAGTGTATATGTAGACAAGTTTACGCAAAAACGGTTTGAGCTAGAATCATGATGTTTGGCAATCTATCCAAACCCCAAGTAATTTGTAATTAAATGTAAAATGAACGAGCCAATAAATTTTCGGCATGAAGTAACATATATATACAGCTTGGGATAATAGTACACTTCGGAGATGAAGTCACGCGTGTACTGCTGGGGGATTATAGTGGACTTTCGACATAAAATAACGAGTATACGGCTTCGAATACTACCGTTACTCTTATTTTTAAAAAGAATTTCGTCCGAGAATTAGACAACATTTCACCTAGTCTAGCAATATAATTATAATATCATACTATATACAATTACCTTAAATATATATTTAACAAATTATTTTTACCGACCGACGATAGTATGGGAGGTATTGTTTTCACAACAAATTTCACACGAGGGTTTTTTTTATATATCTCCACGAATTATGCACTTTGTATTGGTTTTACCCTCGGGGAAAATCATCTTCATTATTTTTTTCTTAATTTAAAATTATTAACCCTTCATGACGTCACAGCCAGAGCCTCCTTATATATTATAAATAAAATAAAATTAAAAATATTTATGTTCTATCCATATCTGTTTTTTATTGCATTAATAGATATATTAAAATAATTTGAAATTGTTTCTGTAGCTGGAAATTAATTTATTTCAAACCGTCTGTCGGTTCTGTGCCTAGCCACAGGTCAACTTATTTTTTAAATCGATAGGAAGGGAAGGGTTATTTTCACACCAAATTTCACATGAGGAAATTTTTTACATATCTCCACGAATCATGCACTTTGTATTGGTTTTGCTCTCGGGGAAAATCATCTTTATTAGTTTTTTCTTAATTTAAAATTATATGACGTCACCCAACCCTTCATGACGTCTCAGCCAGCGCCTCCTTATATATTATAAATAAAATAAAATTAAAAATATTTATATTATATCCATATCTGTTTTTTATTGCATTAAAAAATATATTAAAATTATTTGAAATTGTTTCTGTAGATGGAAATTAATTTATTTCAAACCGTCGGTCGGTTCTGTGCCTAGCCACAGGTCAACTTATTTTTTAATATATTGTTATTTATAATAATAAAAACTAAAGAAATACGTGAAATTGTAGGAGTGAACATCAGTAGAAGTGGTTTAAATATACATACTCATTGTATTTATAACTTATAACCTATACTAAAGTGATTATAGTTAAAAATATCTTTGTAATTGTAGTGAATTTAAACTAAATTAACAAAAAATTTATTTTCTAAATAAAAATAATTAAATAAGTTGTGTTGAAAGAAAAAAAAATTGTAATTAATAAATCCTTTTTAACGATTAGACAAAAAAAAAAAAATAAAAAAGCAATTGTCTAAAAAATAAAATATACTTTTAAATGATGATAATGTCGACCCTTGGACCTTTGAGGTTGTCGCAGACTCTGAAAAGACTAAATCTCTCCACCATCCTCCATTTCTTTTCTTAATTGTATCCTTTCCGTTGTTATCTTCATAAAGAATGGTGAGGTTTGAAATTTTCAACCCTTTTGTTCTCCCTTTGGGAAAGGTAGTGGGGATGGGTTTTTAAAAAACGGCATGCCATCTTACGATTAAACTGTTGAATGGAAAAAAATACCCTTCCCCTATTATAATAGAATAAAATTAAAAAATGAAAAAAATAAAAATAAAACAAACACAATTATAATTTTTCCAACATTTATTATTATTATTATTATTATTATTATAATATTTTTTTATTTTTGGCAAAATTTTTATTTTACATACAAAATTAATAAATAAATTTATATAATTTAACATTTTTTCCAGATAGTATATATTTAGGATATATATATATATATATAACCTAAGTTACAATACTTAATATATGTATATATATGAAATTTCTTGACTTATATCATCTATCAGAGTCATTTTTAAACTTTAATTATAAAAAAAAAACAAAAAACAAATTAATTTATAATATTTCTACAAATAAATAATACACACATCATATTTTAAGTTAATAATTAACTGTATTTAAGATGCAGCTCTCAAAAATAATCTATTTTTTTAAAATTCTTTATTAAATAAGAAAAAAAAATATTAAAATAATATTATGATAAAAAAATAATGAAAATTTTCTTATTTAATTAATTGTAAACATCGTTATTATTCTATAATCATTGGATTTTTTTTTGTTAAATAATACAGTGAAGGAGGAATTAAAATGGGAATACCACAATAAACAAATATATTGTTGAAAACAGGGCTTCGAACCGGAACCGAACCGAACCGAACCGAAAAAAACCGGTATTTTTGTCGGAACGAAAACCGGAGCTGAACCGAAAAAAATAATATCGGTTTATTTCAGTTCAGTACGTGTTCAATCCAGAGTTGCCAGAAGAGGTGTTTTGGCAACACCCAAGCCCGAATTTTTTTCAATTAGTTATGCCTCGCACTGCATGGTGTCGCTAAAAACTTTGTTTCAAAAATTAGTGTCCTAGTCATACTCTCCCTTCGGTTGTGTTGGCAGCGTCTCGTAGTCGCAATACAGAATTTAATGTTTTCATCGTTTGTTTAATACTGATATTTTGATTTAATGATAGTATTAATTTTTTAAATTATTTATTCCATTTGTTACAGGGTTATGTATTGATATAAAGAAAATGATTCATAAATATAAATAAAATTATTAAATAAATTTAAACAAATATTGAATAACTTTGACCGAGTACGAAGATTAGACAGTAAAAAACTTATTTTAGAATTTTGGGAGGAAAATAAAAATACATATCCTCATTTATACAAAATTGCAATGGTGGTTTTAGGAGCTACTGCAACACAAGTTAGTGTTGAAAGAGCTTTCTCTGGTTTAAAGTTTATTTTACGAGACAATAGAAATAGTTTAAATGAAAATATATTGGAAGATATTTTAATAATTAGAGGTATAATTTTCATCTTTTATAATTCTAGTTATAATTATAAGTAAATATCTCCAAGAATCCTGTATACTTTAACATTAAATATACGAATTTGTTTCGTTTGTTGAGTGTTTGAAAGTAGAAGGATGTAAAAAAATATTCATACTTATTTGTTCCGTTTAATAAATTATATTAACATCTTATATTATATACTTCTAATTATTATACCTTTAATTAATTATTATTATTTATATTATATTGTATCAATTCATGTAGTATGATTTAGGGTGGTAGCAAGAAATATTTTTATATATTTATGGCAGACTCGGCATACCCCGACCTAAATTTCTAATACAAATAAAAGGTCTTTAAAATTAATTAATCGGAACTGAACCGAAAACCGAAAGCCGAACCGAACCGGTATTTTTGCCGGAACGAAAACCGGAACCGAACTGATATTTTTTTTTTATTGAACCGGAACGAAAACCGAAACGAAAAAAATAACGGTTCGAAGCCCTGATTTTATTTTCTCGTATTCACAATTTTAGAAAGAAAATATTTTTTAAGAGCTATAAGTAAATGATTTTAGCTTTCCTCCTGGAATGAGGATAGCTTATACGATCGTCGGAAAATTTTGAAAATTTTTGCTCCGAGATTTTTTGAGATCTCCACTTTTCAGACGGTTCTGAATCCAAAACTGCAAAAAAAATCTTTAAACCGCAAAATGAGATATTGACTTGAAATTTGATATTTAGATGTTTTTTTTTGGGAATGATGGGCGGGGATTGGATTGTTTTTAGACAAGATCGGACCATAAGTAAGGGTAGTTTAAAGAGGTGTCAAAGCACATTTTATTGATTTTCTCAATAAATACCGATTTTTATGAGAATTATCCAACTATCGTATTAAATTTATACGGAATCGAATTTACTAAAAGTTTCATGATATTCAATTTTACCTCAACTTAATAATAAAGGAGTTATTCATAAAAATCTACTTTAAGATTTCGAAGCTTTTCGTCCGCCTGTAGTGGCAGAATATTTTGAAAAAAATAGTCTTCGCTTCATAATTTTTATTAAATTAGCAATTAATGTATTAATAATAAAAAAATATTTAGAATTTGAGTAATATTTTTATTTATTTTATATTTAAATAATAGTCCAATTGGAAAATTTCACAATCATCTAGTAATCTTATATTAAGTCTTTTGTTTTTTATGATTTAGGAGAAATAATAAAATTATTTTTTTTATTTCTTATATTAAATTCTGTACGAAAAAATAAGCAATTTTTATTTTTGTTAAAATTTTTTTAAAATAAAATAAACTTACTTTTTATACACTAATTTATACTTTAAGAATTTTTTTTTTCATATAAAAAGAAGGATTATATTTTTTTCTATTTGTAATATAGTACATAATATATAGCAATTTAGAATTTTTTTCTCTTCTGAGTAGGTGGGGGGGGGGGGGGGGGGTTAAAACCCTAACCCCCCCTGGTTACGCCACTGGCCAACATGCTTCGTTTTAAATACCTGACGTAATACTAACATATATATGTATATTAATTTATAAATATTAGTTTTTAATTTGTATCTAAGCATTAATTTCTATTAAAGGATTTCTTTTGACGTAATTTTACATAAAATCATAATATTATTATATAATTGAATATGTTTAGTTATTTTATAATTCATAAACAATTTTAATTGATATTTTTTGAGTATCAAGAATACAAAATCTAGTAAAAAATTAAAAATTAAGTTAAAAACAACACCTTCAACACGCCTGAAACGGGTATGAAATGCTCTCCTACTTCTCTGACACTTAGCAATGAAAGCGTTATAACACATACATTTTTCTCAACCTTAGTGAAAATGATTCAGGAACCTTCAAAAGGTATAAAAACATCAAAATCTCGACATCGAAAATTTTCGTGATCGCAATACTATCTACTATCTATCTCTCTTTTGATGTATTTAAAAACAATTAATATTCAATACAAAAACTTTCTTTTATAAAAATATTATTTAAAATAATAAAATTAATTCAATTTTATATAATTTTTTATCAATTATAAAATTATTTTTCACACAATTTTCATTTATTTCTTAAACTATAACATAAAAGAAAAATTTTAAATATACGAATATATATATATAAACAATTAATATTTTACTAAACCTTTTTAAAGTGAAATATTATATATACTAAAAACTTATCAAATAATAAACATTTTATTATAAATAAATAAAACAAAAATAACAAACAAAAAAAAAATCAATATTTGTTTCATTTTAATTAAGTAGAGATATGTTTATTTTTTTAATTAAGATAAAAAATATATCTTATTCTTTTATCTTTTCAAGTTTCTTTTTGTTAATTAGAAATATTTTTTGATGAAAAATTACTATTTCATTTAATAATATATATATATAGGATCAAAAAACAAAAATAATTATACTATATTTTACAAATTATTTTTTTTCATGAATTAGATTATTGTTTATGTTTAAAATAACAATATAATTATATATATAATTATATATATATATCTTATATATAAAATTCTCGTGTCACAAAACTTTGAAAGAATACTCCTCCGAAACGGCTGGACCGATTCTTATGAAATTTTTTATGTATATTCAGTAGGTCTCAGGGCATGTCAGACTTCCTTTATAAAACCGCTAATTGGTAAGGTGTGTCCAGGAGATGCTAATTAATTAAAAATAGTTTAGTTACCATACTAGATCATAGAGGCGCTGGTGGCGAAAATTTGACATCTATATATATCCTAATAGGAGACTTGCAAATAAGAATGGTTCGTGGTTAAGTCAGCTAGGGCGTCATCTTATGACTTTGCACCATCAGTTCGAAACTCGCAAAGGCACAGTTTTTTTTTAAGTATTATATATTTTTTTTACAAATTTATTAATTTTTATTATTTTAATATTTTGTTAAATTATTTTATTTTATTAAATAAATTTTATTAAATTACATTTTATTATTAAATTTTATTTTATTAAATTATTTTATTTTATTAAATTAAATTTTATTATTAAATTTTATTTTATTAAATTAAATTTTATTATTAAATTTTATTTTATTAAATTATTAATTATGTCAATTAATTTTTTGTGCATAAATAAACATATATAAAAAACTATATGATTAATTGTAATATTGTAAATATTAGAAAAATAAAAATAAAAATATAAATATTAAAAACATCTTTTTTATTGTATTCTTTACGCTTCTAAATGACAACAAGTTTATATCAAATTTTTAAAAATTAATTTCTGCGATTATTGATTAGATATTAATAAAATTTATAGTCTATGAACAGAAATGAAAAATTCTAAAGTCACTTTTGGACATGAAACACGAATATACGCAAAAAAATTTAAATTCTGAGCAATGTGCAGATAAAAATCTTATTATATATATATTGATATTTACAATATTTCAATTGATCTTATTGGCCTTTTAAACTTTGAAAACATTCACATTACGGCTATAATTTAATACTATTAATTTTTAAGATTATGTGAGTAAATCATTTTAATTAAGTAAATTTGATCTCACAATTGGATTTTCACGCGCGCGCGCGTAAGATTTTAATATATATTTTTTAATATTATTTTTATAGTAGTTTAGTGTTATGCTAATTTCTTTATATTTTATTTTTATTTTGTTTACGTTGTTTTTTTTTTTAAATAAATTAATAACATTTAAAGTAGCATAAAAAAATTAATTTAGGCAGGAAAAGTGATGGGGTTTGAAATTAATTAATTTGATAATTAGTATCAGAGAGAATAATATTTGCAAAGAATTTAAATCGAGGTTGCAATCGGGAAATTATTATCAAAGGGGATCAAAATTATTAAATTATTAATTGTATTATATGGGTGGGAGGCATGGTCGATAACCCTGGGAGATGAGAGTCGATTCAGAGTATTTGAGAATAGGATTCTTCCCAGCATTTATGGGCCAAAGAAAGATGAGGACACCGGGGAATAGCAGAGAATGCATAACAAGGAATTTCATGACCTCTATGCATCTTTAGTTATAGTTAGGGTTATAAAAGCGAGAAAGCTGGGATCGGCAGGGCACATGGCTAGAATGGGAGAGGAAAAATATATTGGTGGGGAGTTCGATTGGAAAACGTCCGTTTGGAAGACCAATTGTGAAAACGGTGGAGATTTTTTACATATCACCACGAATCATGCACTTTGTATTGGTTTTATCCTCGAGAAAAATCACATTTATTAGTTTTTTCTTGATTTAAAATTATATGACGCCATCCAGCCATTCATGACGTCACATCCTGGTCTTGCATATATATTATAAATGAAATAAAATTAAAAATGTTTATATTTATTATTTATGTATCCATATCTGTTTTTATTACATTAATAGATATATTAAAATTATTTGAAATTGTTTCTGTAGCTGGAAATTAATTTACTTCAAACCGTCGGTCACAGGTCAACTTATTTTGATATGATATTAATAAAAAATAATATTAAATTGTATATAAAATTAAAAATTAGAATATTTGAATTTTTTTAAATTTTAACACATGTAATCAATCATATGCATAACGAATGGAAAATTTTGAAAATCAACTTGGAATTCAGAAAAAAATACTGATATATAGAATATAATAGACCAGAGGTTCTTAAACTTATGTACTCCGCGAACCCCCACTTGAAAAAAAAAATTTTTGACGGACCCCATCCCAACTTTAGGTAGTTTACGTAATTTTATTAGTTAATTTCTGGCTTACGATCTCATAAGAACAACGATATTTGATGAATATTTCTAACAGTGATTGGTGAATAACGATTTTTTTGCATATTGTAGAACACATTTTATTAGAAATTATAATATTGAAGAAAGAAAATTCAGCTTTGCGGACCCCCAGTAAAGGCTTCGCGGACCCCCAGGGGTCCGCGGACCACAGTTTAAGAACCTCTGTAATAGACCATTCGAATATAATTTAAAACTATTTCTCTCCTTCTATTTTAAATTTAAATTTTCTTCTAATTCAGATTGAAATTAATAGTGATTAGAAAAAATATTTAGTAACAAAATCTTAATATACTTAAATGTAGAATTGGAATATGTAGAAAAATTGAATGTAATCACGAAGGATAATAATATTTGAGAAGAATTTAAATCGAGGTTGAAATCGGGAAACGCCAGTTATCATGCAGTAAATAGGCTTATCTCATCAAAATTATTATCAAAAGGAATCAAAATTAAAATATATGAACCAATTATTTTGCCTGTTGTATTATATGGGTGGGACGCATGGCCTATGACCCTGGGAGATGAGAGTAGATTCAGAGTATTTGAGAATAGGATTCTTTCCAGCATTTATGGAATGGCGGAGACTGCATAACGAGGAATTGCATGGTCTCTATGCATCTTCAAAAATAGTTATGGTTATAAAAGCGAAAAAGCTGCGATAGGCAGGGGACGTGGCTAGAATATGAGAGGAAAAAGATATTGGATTGGAAAACAGTGCGGAGACCGATTGGAAAACGTCCGCTTGGAAGACCAAGGACGCGTAGGAAGGGACGTAAGAGAGATGGGACAAGGACTCAGGATAGGGACACTTGGAGAAATGTGGTTGTTACGGCCAAGAACTTTCAAGTATCTTTGAACAACATAGATAGATAGATATACCATATACAATAATAATATATATAATTAATTTACTGATTAGATTAAAATATATTTTAAATACGAACACAAAAAGAAATGAATGTTTTATGTAAATACTGATTGAAACAAAATGGATGAAAACCTTTTACTACTCTTAACCAAATACTATGTACCACCGTCTAGGTGTGGAGAGCGCCGAAGGCGCTCGGAGCAGCTATTATATATATATATATATATATATTTATCACTAGAGTGAAATGTTTTCAAAATGTTCTTGATATTTTTAAAAACAGCCAGTGTTGGACGCTATTTCTTTTACTTTGTTTAATTCATACAATCTGCAATCTTTACCAGTTGGCTGGGACAAAATAACAAACTGACCATGCACCCAGGACTGTCCCGGGACGTTTGGGAAGTTTAAGACTATCAATTTTGCCAATATATATATAAAAATTTGGAGTGTCTCCACTCGTCTATCTCACAAATGTGAATTGAATTAATTAACACATAGTACATAAGGCATTTAATAATTCTCAAAACTTTGTTGTTTCAGTAGACTTTCAACTATCCCAAAAGTTCAAATTTTTTTTTTTGCAGTTTTGGATTCAGAACCGTCTGAAAAGTGGAGATCTCAAAAAATCTATGAGCAAAAATTTTCAAAATTCTCCGACCATCGTATAAGCTATCCTCATTCCATGAGGAAAGCTAAAATTATTTACTTGTAGCTGGAAAAAAATATTTTCTTTCTAAAACAGTGTATACGAGTAAATAAAATACAAAATTAAATTTTTTTGTGTGTTTCATTTACACAACTTTTTAAAATATTTAATTTAAAAAAAAAAATCTTGTTGAAAATTTGTCTTTGAGAGAGCCCGGGTGGGGGGGGGGGCGCCATAGGAAGGTGGATCGGCTAGTTAAACCCCCCCCCCCCAGGATCAAATCCTGGTTGCGCCACTGGTGCAGGCACTGATTTACATATTGTTTTTAATTTTTCAAACTTAAATGAACTTAGATATCTAGATGAAACCAATAATGTTCTATGTAATTTCTAATATTTATTTAAAGATTTATTAAAATTATAAAATGCTCTTAACAACTTTCGTGATGATCTTACTAGTTATCTTTTTTACATATTGTTTTGTTACACCATTATAATAAACCGTTTTTGAGCTCTAGCATAATCGTTTTTCAGACCATATATGTTACGAAGAAGCCTATTTTCAAATACCCTAAATTCCTTTTCGTCTCCCAAAGACACATAGACACCTAAAAAAAAACCTATAAACTTATTTATTTATATATTTTAATTTTGATACTCAATAATGATAATTTGGAAAAAAGTCTCTTGTCATATATATTATTAATTTAAATTAAAAATGTTAATAATTTTCATTATAAAACATAATTTTATAAATATTATACAGACAATAATAGTAAAATACATTATTTAAAATTTTTTTTTCTAACATTTTAAAAACCAAACTAATATTTCTAATAAAATAGGGGGATTAATTGATATGAATAGGATATTTTTTGAAAAAATAATTGAGAAGAAAAGTTGAATCATATCTTGCCGTTAATTTCTTTATAAACCATTTCAATGTTAAATTAACCAACCAATTTACTATTATATACAATTTATTCAATCAATTATCATTACATCATTTGATTAATTTGAATTTTGAAATGACATGAAAAAATTAATAATTAATTAATAATTAATAATTAAAAATTAATAATTAATTGAAACCATTGAAATTTTTAAAATTTTGAGAACTTTTCTTTATTATTTTTATTCTATTTTTCTTCTAAAATAGAAAGTATTAGCCTAATGAGTATAAAGCCAATTAATTTTATAACACATTATAATATAAACATTAAATCTTAATATACTAATTATGAATAAATACATACATACTATTTACAATACTATTGTTTCTTTTTTTATTTTAAATAATGAACATATATATATATATATATATGTATTAATACAAATTTTAGTTGGTTATAAAAAATTAAAATTATTAAAAAAAAATTATTTTAAAATACAATTGAACAAATCAATAGTATCATCAATTAGACAATAATTTAAAATTTGACTAGGTTCTGTTTTTAATAATTTATTGGTATTTATTTGAAGAATATTTTTTTTTAATAGTGATTAAATAATTATATACCAGTTTATGAATAAAAAAACCAAATAACAAAAAAATTAGAAATAATGTTTTTTTAAATATAGATTAGATATTCTATAAATTTTTCACCAATCTGTTTAAATAAATAATATTTCATAATAATTAATTAAAATTAACTGATTTTTAATTAAATTTATTTAATATAAATAAATTAAATTATATTATTTATTATTTTTTATAAAATAATAGAATATCATTAATAATAAAAAAATTATCATTATCATTTATTTTTTCACAAAATAAAAAAAAGGTTAAAAAAATTAATACTAATAATAATAATGATAAATAGTTCTTCATATTTGTCTTATTTTTGTTCTGCAAACTTTTATATTTTATTTTTATTTTTAAACAAAATATATATTATTGTTTAACATAAAAAATAGCATCAACTCTTGTTTTTTGGAACCATGAAAATTTTCAAATAAAATAAAAGAGTAAATTAAAAAAATAACAAATAATAAAAATAATTTTAATATATAATAAAATAAATAACAGAAAATACGCATTTATGAATAATATAATTATTTCAATGAAAATTAAGAATTATATATAGGTAAATTCACAAATGGTGATTGAATTTTAGGCTTTGGCCTATAAACAAACTTATTGTTTGGTTGAAGGTCTAACATTTTTTTATCTTAATAAACGAATATTTCAATTGTATTTTTTTATTTAAAGTAAAATTATCCGACTAGATTTTTAATATATATATCTCATAAATATTATTATTATATGTATAATTACACTGAAAGTTTATGTAGTTAAATTAATCAAATTGAAAATTATAACAATAATATAATTAATACAAAAATGTAATTTGATTATATAAGGTAAGTGGGTAAGTGAATCCAAAAAACAAATATCTTATCAAATAAAAATTTAAAAAAAAATGGTATATATAGAGATAAAGATTCCAATGAAGAGCGTATGAAAAATTTAAACTCTTGAAAATATTCAACAAAATTTATATACACATGTATATACACATCATTAAGAGCTAATATTGAAATTTATTTTATTTCATAAATTTTTCCAGTTTTTCAATAACCAGAGAGCTTTTATTTAATCCTTTATTTAATAAAAATTTTCACAAAAATAATTAATTGGTCCAATCTTATGGTAAAATACATATGAATTTAGTTGAAATTTTATTCTATATTTATCTATATAGATACATATAGAGATCATTCAGGTTTAACTCCATATTTATATTTTCTATATAAATTTCAAATATTTCCATCATTCCTCACAACTTCTTTGATATATGAAATTATATTCAATGAAATCCAATCCAATACGATTCGATGGCATACTGCAGGGATTCTGAAAAAGAAAAAAGATACTTAACCTTGCGTTTTAATTAATTAATTAATATTTCAAGTATTTCTCTGATTAAAGCAGATGATTTATAATTTAAGAGTTTTTGAAAGAGAGAAATTCTTTCCCATTTCTAAACCGATAATAAATTTGTTCACAGAGCGAATTCGAAATAAACGCTTTGGTACGAGTCAGAATTGTGCTGGTGTCCAGGATTCTTCAGAGCTTCAGAACGCAGTAAGTTAAAAATTACCCACACATTTAACCCAAAATATCAACATTGACTTTTTGTCGCACAAGCTAAGACCCAGAATCCCAAAAAATACCCTCTAAAAGACAAATTCTCTTGAAAATGGAGTCAAAACATCTCGAAACATCTAGATTGGTGTCGTGAAATAACTATTAATAATAATACTTTTACGGAAGCCTAAAAAAAAACTCTGACTTTTGTACATCCTACGCAAGGACAACGTTTATCAAGTCGGTTATATCAATTAGGTGTCCTATGATCAGTAGAACGGGTTCTATCAACCTTTGCCTTGATTTTCTTGATCGAAGGGGCTACTTTTTATCAAGAAGCTTCCCAATTTGGTCCCGGACGCTGAGTTGACTCCGTCCTATAAACCCTTGCTAGACAAAATCCCTTGCCAAGCCCGGGACTTGAACCCGGGACCACGAGAATGTGAGTCAGCTACATTGTCTTCTACCCTGTGGCGCCTTCTACGGAAGCCTAAACAAACAAATATAACTATTGGTATTTATATATACCTGTATTGAATGATGATAAGGAACACGAAATTGAAAATTCATAACTGATTTGCTTAATATATTAATTTCAAATGTTTTATTTTGAAAATTGTCGATTTCTTGAATGATTTGAATCGAGTTGTCACGGTGGTTCATCATTGGGCATTCTTCATTCACCAAGTGGCCTGATTTGCAAAAATAAATGCTCATTTTCCCACGAGATAGTTTATTCATCCTGAAAATAAAATAAAAATAAATAATTTAATTAATTGCTCTGACAAAATATACAAATTTAATAACTAAGTGTATATTTTACCTGTAGGTGAGAAAAATACTTGGATCGGATAAATATTTACTTAACATTACATTGTAGGTGAAATTTTCTTGAAGTTGTGAACTGAGAAGAAATTCCGAGCCGAGAGTGTGATTAAAATTTCGACCTGATAGTATAATCGAAATATCATTCGGCAATTCATTATCTAAAACCAAATAAATTATGAGTCCTTACTTAATTGTTGAAATTTTGAGATATAATACTCCTGTATATATTGTATCTATTTTTTTTAAATAAATAAACCTTTAAATTTATAAGCCAAGTACAATAAATATTTTAAAAAATTGCTTTTTAATAAAATTAGATATCAATTTTATTGTCAAAATATATAAAAAAAAAATTAAAATTTTCTAATAAAAATTAAAGAATATATGTAAAAAGGCTAATGAATGTTAATATTAATAATGATATGAAAGGGATAGAAATAGGTAAAAAAAAATTAATTTTAATTTAATCGCAATAATAGTAAAAAACAAATGATAATTTTTTTTTTAAGTTTAATTAATTCCATAAATTCCTATCCGTCATTTTTTGAATTTTAGAATTTCTACTACATGTATATTATCAGAACGGAAATATTATAGAGTATAACTACTCTCTATTGAGCCGAGAATAAAAGAGCGAATTATCAAAATGATAAATTTTACAAAAGATGTTGATTTCATTAAAAGTCATTTTAATTAAAGGATATTTTAGATAGCTTAGAATTTGGTTTCTTTTCATTTAATTAAATGATTGAGAAATGAATCATTGAATATTAATCAGGTTTTAATGATCCCTTTTCAAGGGTATATAAAGAAAAGTACTATCAACACATCATTCATTTATCAGATTTCCACAAGAATTTGAGTTGCTTTGATACTTTATAAAAGTAGATGAATAATTTAACAGAAATTATTTTATTAAAATACGCACTTAGATTTAATATATTTTTCAGAAAATACTTAAAAAGCAAAATATAGGTTTTCTTAAAAACATTATGTGGTGCTTATTTATTTAAATAATGGAATTTTATTGTAAAAACATGATATATTGTGGAATTCAGAAAAACATTTCTAGTGATTAACATAATAAAAAATTTAAATTGGGAGAGTCAGAGAACAAAAAAATGTATATTTTAATTTTTTAAAATAGTCTAATGACTATCTAAAAACTGTCTGATAATTTCTCTATATCTCATATATTTTCTATATATCAACACACTCTAAACAATATAATTGAACTAAAAAGAAAAATAATTTTATATTACCAGTTAAGGAATCGCCATTGTCTATATTTTCATTATCTCCCAAATCATCATTTTCTTTTTCTGATCTTTTGATTCTTAAATGATCATCTGAAATTTAACCAAACGATTAATTAATAATTTTTATTTTATCTTATCTTATTATGCTAGCTAAAATTGTATATATAGCCATGGGTTCTCAAAAACCGCTCTAACGATTTTTTTCAAATTCACACTAGATATAGTATTTATGAAGAAAAATTAAGTTTTATTGATCATATCTCTTGAAAAATACATCTTCATTATTTTTTTCTTAATTTAAAATTATATATGGATGACGTCACAAATGGCATCCATTTTTATTTTTTAACTGAAATTGTATTAATATTTTTTTTTTTATTTAAAATATTTTAAAATTTATTATTTAATTTCGAAATAAATTTAAAAATATTTATTTTTAATAAAATATATATATATTTATTAATCTCTCAAAAAAAAACAACAACAAAATAAAATACGGTTTGGGATTGGATTGGATAGATGGTAAAAAAATGTCATTTTTATTATCTAAATATCTTAGACCAGTGGGTAGAAGTACTATTTTGACGAGTCAACTTCGCAGGATCGAAACTCGCGGAGTGCATCCATATTTAAAAATAATAAATTTTTTTTTTTTTAATCTATTTTCGTGTTTATTTTTTAATAAATTACTATTTTATATTTATTTATTCATTGTTCTTTTATTAAATTTAATATTTATTATTAATTTATATATGGATGACGTGACAACTGACATTCATATTGAAATTTGACTCCCGCCTTTTTTTAAAGGATAATGTATTAATATTTTTTTTATATTTAAAATATTTTAAAATTTTTTATTTAATTTCGAAATAAAATTAAAAATATATATTTTAATAATATTTTATAATTATAAATTACGATATATATTTATCATTCTTCCAATAAAAAAAAAATATTCATGCACTTAGAAACATACCTAATAATACATATTTATGTATTATTAAGGACCCCAAGTTCCATTCATTTTAATCAGATTGATGCAATGATGCAACATTTAATAATTGTAATAAATAATTAAAGAATTGTATATCAGCTCGGTGTCTCAAGTATTAATATTATCAGCCAAACCCAATAATAATTAATTATTTTTTTTAACTTAATTACCGAGCCGAGAGGCTCGGGGTCCCGGTATGATCTTAATACATTGTGAGAATTAGATAAATAATGTAGAGAGAAAAAAATATTTAAAAATAGATATTTATTTAAATGAAATAAAATTATTTAATTTACAGAATGAAAATGTCTATAATAATGTCTAAACATTTTTTCTTTATAATTTTACATTATAATAATACTAATTACAGTAGTTATAATATATGGGGAATTTTCAACTTTGACTGCCGATTTGACCATGTTCCCAAACGAATTTTAATAAGTTGACCTGTGGCCAGGTCCGAACCGACCGACTGTTTGAAATAAATTAATTTCCAGCTACAGAAACAATTTCAAATAATTTTAATATATCTATTAATGTAATAAAAAACAGATATGGATATAACATAAATATTTTTAATTTTATTTTATTTATAATATATATGTAAGACCAGACTGTGACGTCATGAATGGCTGGGTGACGTCATATAATTTTAAATCAAGAAAAAACTAATAAATATGATTTTTCTCGAGGATAAAACCAATACAAAGTGCATGATTCGTGGTGATATATAAAAAAATCTCCTTTGGTGTGAAAATAACCCTTTCCTTCCTATCGTCGATCGCTAATACTACCACTTCCGGTTTCCGGAATTGCACCAAAAGTTGATCAATTCATCCCACTGATGCATTAAGTAAATATACCAAATTTCATCAAAATCGGTTTAGCTGTTCAGGCTGTACACATCTATAAGGACGGACGGACGGACAGACGGACAGACGGACGGACAGACATCATGCTAAAAATACTATTTTCTGTTTAGAAAATGCATGATTCGTGGAGATATGTAAAAATCTCCACATGTGAAATTTGGTGTGAAAACAATACCTCCCTTACTATCGTCGGTCGGTAAAAAACCAAGACCACTTTATATTTACACATTTTAAGCTCTAATCGAATCCAAAATCAAAATTTAAAAAATCGAAAAACAGACACACAGATATATAGATTTTATAAATGAACATTTATACAATTTATTTTAATTAATTTGAAACATTTTAGGAAACAAATTTTTAATGGGTCATTTTTAGAAATCCCATTTAAAAATTATAATAAATAATTAACAAATTGTAAAATATTTAAAGTATATAAAAATAAATTGTATAAATTGGTTAAAGGGTCGAGTAATTGTTCGGTGTCCCAGATATATATTTTATATTAACACGCCTACTCTTTTTTGTATAATAAAGATATAACGAATAATATTTTAATTTTTATATAACCAAGAAATAATTTTTACCGACCGACGATAGTAAGGGAGGTATTGTTTTCACACCAAATTTCACATGTGGAGATTTTTACATATCTCCACGAATCATGCATTTTCTTAACAGAAAAAAGTATTTTTAGCATGATGTCTGTCCGTCCGTCCGTCCGTATAGATGTGTACAGCCTGAACGGCTCAACCGATTTTGATGAAATTCGGTATATTTACTTAACGCATCAGTGGGACGAATTGATCAACTTTTGGTGCAAATCCGGAAACCGGAAGTGGTAGTATTAGCGATCGACGATAGGAAGGGAAGGGTTATTTTCACACCAAATTTCACATGAGGAGATTTTTTTATATATCACCACGAATCATGCACTTTGTATTGGTTTTATCCTCGGGAAAATCATATTTATTAGTTTTTTCTTGATTTAAAATTATATGACGTCATCCAGCCATTCATGACGTCACAGCCTGGTCTTGCATATATATTATAAATAAAATAAAATTAAAAATGTTTATATTTATTATTTATGTATCCATATCTGTTTTTTATTACATTAATAGATATATTAAAATTATTTGAAATTGTTTCTGTGTAGCTGCTAATTAATTTACTTCAAACCGTAGGTCGGTTCGGACCTGGCCACAGGTCAACTTATTTCACTTAAAATATAGTTGTAAAGCCCAAATCTCCGATCCATATAACATCATCGACTGGGCCGATACCTTAAGGAGTCTTCTCTTGCTCTGATTAGGGCCACCGGTATTTGCCATTAGTCTCGAAAAAATAATATTAAATTATATATAAATTTAAAAATTAGAATATTTGAATTTGTTTAAATTTTAACACATGTAATCAATCATATGCATAAAGAATAGAAAATTTTGAAAATCAACTTGGTATTAAATTTAGAAAAAAAAATACTGATATATAGAATATATCGACTATTCGAATATAATTGAAACTCTTTCTCTCCCTCTATTTTAAATTTTAAAAAACGGAGTGTTAAGACATTATTTTGCCTTATGTAACATGGATGGTTAAATGAATTGGGCTCCCTACCTCCCTGAGAAATTTCCACTAAAAATGTTTATAATATTATTTTTTATTTCAATACAATAATTTTTATTTTATAATCTATAAAATAATTTAATTAGTTTAAAAAACGGCGGTGTTCAATTACAATTTTTTTACTCTCTACTGACTTTTCATTTCATAACTGAAAATAGTGTTGAATAGAAATAGACGATATTACTTGGATTAATCTTATTATGCTAGCTAAAATTGTTTGTTTGTATTAATGAGGACGCCAGTTCAATTCATTTTAATCAGATTGATGCAATGATGCAACATTTAATAATTGTAATAAATAATTAAAGAATTGTATATTAATATTTTTTAAAGGGTCGAGCGACAGCTCGGTGTCCCAGGTATTAATATTACCAGCCAAACCCAATAATATATAATGAATCATTTTTTTTAACTTAAGTACCGAGCAGAGGCTCGGGGTCCCGGTACTATATGAATAAAAGTTAGCGTATTTTTAATTATAAATGAGTGGTTTATTATATCAAAAAGTCTAAGAATATTTCTATTCATTTATCAATCAAGAATTTAATTATACAAATTTCTTTTTTTTTTAGTTGAATTTAATTAAATGATAATACAGTGATGCCTCGCATAACGAACGCCTCGCACAGCGAACGCTGCACACAACGAACCATAATGAACTAAATTTCATGATTCATACAACGAACTTCGTTTCACACAACGAACTCGCCCGAGCTTCCACGATCGCTGCCGTTGTATTGCATCCCCTTGCGTTTCACATAACGAACTTGCTCATGGAACGAATTAAGTTCGTTGTGTGAGACACCACTGTAATAAGTTTTCGGGTTGTAACTAGAGTTAGTATAACAAGTAGGGCAATTAAGCCTTTTGCTTAATAAAAAGTTTGGCGAGTCCGTAATAGGACTATATTTATAAACCCATTTGCTTGACATTAAACATTAAGTATTATATAATATGTAGTAGAATTTATTATTTTGAATGTTCATTATAAAATTTACAATGTGATAAGACATGCATATAATGTACCAAATATATATTTTTATTCAAATTAAATTCAAGGTAAATCGCACGCCATATTCCTCGCATACACTGCGTCATATCACTTCTTCGACATGATTTTAGATAAAGACTTGAAAATAGTAAACAATGAGGGATATGTGAATAAATAAGTCTTAAAATTAATTTCAACGAATGTGCAAAACGTAGAAATTTCCAAAAATTGCAAAAGAAAACAAATTACGAGACTTTGAAATAAATATGATGAAATTTCGCTTGGTGGACAAAACAAATCCTCTTTACAAGACATTTGACACGCTTTATCTGGTGGCTACTATAGTCTCCCGATGTCTTTCCCACGCCAAAAGGCCTAGTTTTTGAATATAGAAACGTGCCATATCTCTAACCGCGTTATATCCCTCGGTTTTACACTATATATATATATATATATATATATATATATATAAATGTAGTTCAGATATTGAAAATTTAAAAAAAATTGATGTATTTGAGTATGTTTGATGTGAAATTTATAGATTTTTCTTATTTATTAAGAAAAATAATTTCTTGATTAAATTAATTAATAAACAGGTGTCAAAGAATGTTGAATCAAAACATTATAATGATTCAAGAAGACTTTGGAAAATATTATATATATTTTCATGGATAGTATTATTATTAATAACATTTAATATTATTATAATTAACTTATATATAATTATCTATATTTAGATATCAAGTATATATATATAAATTTTTTTAAAGCAATCTCTATTTCTTTAAATGATATTCTTTGAAAATGATAAAAAAAGAAACTTTAAATAATAATTCAAATAATATATTATATAAATACATAATCTAATTATTTTATTAAATAAGTTAAGGTAATTATTGAATTCAACCCCGTGAGGTAAGGAAGGTTAATTACTTTACCAAACTTGTTTCATTAAATAGTCATAATCATCCTTTCTTAGAAATTTGCATGGGCATCTTATATTTTTCTATATATTTTTAGATAAAAAAGATTGAAATTTTAACATGTATTCCATTTAACCTTTTTTGACAGCCATATTGCGATTATAGATTGGTTCAATCATTTGACCTCTAGAGGGCAGCACCTATAATCGCAATATGGCTGTCAAAAAAGGTTAAATGGAATACATGTTAAAAAAAAAAATGTAACCAAGATTGAAGCAAAAACGGTTTGAGCTAGAATGATGAAATTTGGTACATGAGCATTATTCAAAATTCGTAGTTTCCTATCAACTTATGAGAAATGTAGCTCAACCGGAAGAAAGTCATTACCTACAACGTTTTGATTTTTTTTCCTCTAAAGTGACAGCTTGATTGATTCGCTGAAATTACCAGAATTAATTTTTTAACACTGCAAATCTCACGCGCCAACACGTGACGTGGTGCAATCAACAAAAAGTCAAACATGCGCTGGTTTAATGTTTATTATTTATAATTTATAATTAATTAAATTTAATTTAAATATAATATATTATGTTATTTAATCCAATTCAAATTGCGAGATAGTCGAGTGGAGACACTCCAGCTAATTTATATTAAGGTATTGGAGGAGGAAAAGAACAACACCAATAAAATCTGGATTTCAGTTTTCTTCGCCCCTTTCTTTTTTTTTTTACTACGACTTTTGTTATTTAAAGTTGTCCATTTAACCATATTTATTAATATATGTAAAATATTTATATTTACCTCTGCCTACTTATATCACCCTCTAGCGGACATCTAATTACTCATTTATTATTTATCTATTTATATGTGTTATCGACATCTAATTTACTCATTTTATTATTTATCCATTTATATGTATTTTATTTATTTATAACTTGTAAAATAATTTAAAAGAAATAAACTTGAAAATTAATTATTCCTTTTTGGATATAATAAATTCTGTTGTTATTATTTTACAAATTAATTTTCAATTTTAAAATGGAAAAAAAATTTTTTTATGTACATATTGTAAAAAAGGAAGAAAATGAATATGATATTTCTGGGTTGTCCGAAGACAAAGAACTATGGTATAGGTTACCAGAAGAATCAAGGAAAGTTCAAAATCATCCCATATTACTTTCAAATTCTATAATTAAGAGTTCAATGCTGGCTATAAAACCCATTCAAGGATATCGTAAAATTGGTATAAAATTAAATGAAGATCAAAAAGAAAATTTTAAAGAAATAGAAAATGATAAAAAAACAGAAAAACGAAATAATATTTTTTTTAAAAATCTAAATAACAGAGCAAGGATATATATTTCAATTGACTTTGGTATAAAATTAATAAAGCTCGTTCATGAATATTATGGTCATATAGGAAATGCTCAATTAAAAAGGAAAATAAGACCCTATTATTATTTTAAAAATATGGATCGATTAATTAATTCATTTTGTGAAAATTGCAAGATTTGTAAAGAAAACAAAACTCGTAAAGGAAGAACAATTGGATTAATGTCGAAATTAGGGCCTCCAAGTAAACCCTATGAAATTATGTCCATTGATACGGTAGGAGGATTCGCCGGGAACAGATCACCGAAAAGATTTATGCACATTTTAGTGGATCACTTTAGCAGATACGCTTGGATCTCCACTTCGACAGGTCAAGACGCTAAAGAATTTATCAAATTAATAGATCCAGTTACAAAAGAAAATGAAATTAAAATGATTTTGACAGACCAATACTCTGGATTTAATTCTGAAGAATTTAAAAACTATTTAAATAAAAAAAATATACAACTTGTATTTACATCAATAGATTGTCCCCAATCTAATGGCCTAAATGAGAGACTAAACCAAACTCTTGTTAATAGAATAAGATGCAAAATAAATAGTGGTGATAATAGAGCATGGTCTAAAATCGCAGAAGATTGTACAAAGGAATACAACAAGACAATTCATAGTTCAACAAAATTTGAACCTGAATATTTACTTTTGGGTATAAAATCAACAATTTCTCCTATCACTTTTGGGGAAGATAATCTGGAACAGGCCAGGAAAGAAGCTTTTAAAAATTCCTTAAAAAGTTTTTACACTAATAAAGAAAGGATAGACAAAACTAGAAAAGAAAAAGAATTTAAAATAGGCGAGATGGTATACATCGAGAATGGGAATAAAATAAACCGTAGGAAAACGGATAAAGTAAGGATGGGCCCATTCAGAATAACAAAAAGAATTTCCACATCCATATACGAGGTTGACTGTGGAAAAAAAAGAAAAAAATTATCAAACTGTTTCCACTGCAGTAAATTGACACCTTTTTCTTCTGAAGAAAAAGCCTAAGGGGGTAAGATGTAAAATATTTATATTTACCTCTGCCTACTTATATCACCCTCTAGCGGACATCTAATTACTCATTTATTATTTATCTATTTATATCAGGGCTTCGAACCGTTATTTTTTTCGTTTCGGTTTTCGTTCCGGTTCAATAAAAAAAAAAAATATCAGTTCGGTTCCGGTTTTCGTTCCGGCAAAAATAACGGTTTTTTTCGGTTTTCGGTTTTCGGTTCAGCTCCGATTAATTAATTTTAAAGACCTTTTATTTGTATTAGAAATTTAGGTCGGGGTATGCCGAGTCTGCCATAAATATATAAAAATATTTCTTGCTACCACCCTAAATCATACTACATGAATTGATACAATATAATATAAATAATAATAATTAATTAAAGGTATAATAATAAGAAGTATATAATATAAGATGTTAATATAATTTATTAAACGAAACAAATAAGTATGAATATTTTTTTACATCCTTCTACTTTCAAACACTCAACAAACGAAACAAATTCGTATATTTAATGTTAAAGTATACAGGATTCTTGGATATATTTACTTATAATTATAACTAGAATTATAAAAGATGAAAATTATACCTCTAATTATTAAAATATATTTTCATTTAAACTATTTCTATTGCCTCGTAAAATAAACTTTAAACCAGAGAAAGCTCTTTCAACACCAACTTGTGTTGCAGTATCTCCTAAAACCACCATTGCAATTTTGTTAAAATGAGGATATGTATTTTTATTTTCCTCCCAAAATTCTAAAATAAGTTTTTTACTGTCTAATCTTCGTACTTGGTCAAAGGTATTCAATATTTGTTTAAATTTATTTAATAATTTTATTTATATTTATGAATCCTTTTCTTTATATCAATACATAACCCTGTAACAAATGGAATAAATAATTTAAAAAATTAATACTATCATTAAATCAAAATATCAGTATTAAACAAATGATGAAAACATTAAATTCTGTATTGCGACTACGAGACGCTGCCAACACAACCGAAGGGAGAGTATGACTAGGACACTAATTTTTGAAACAAAGTTTTTAGCGACACCATGCAGGCATAACTAATTGAAAAAAATTCGGGCTTGGGTGTTGCCAAAACACCTCTTGTGGCAACTCTGGATTGAACACGTACTGAACCGAAATAAACCGATATTATTTTTTTCGGTTCAGCTCCGGTTTTCGTTCCGACAAAAATACCGGTTTTTTTCGGTTTTCGGTTTTCGGTTCAGTTCCGGTTCGAAGCCCTGATTTATATGTGTTATCGACATCTAATTTACTCATTTTATTATTTATCCATTTATATGTATTTTATTTATTTATAACTTGTAAAATAATTTAAAAGAAATAAACTTGAAAATTAATTATTCCTTTTTGGATATAATAAATTCTGTTGTTATTATTTTACATATATATATATATATGGAGAGGGTCCGAGGCCCTCATGACTTTTTCACTTAAAAATATGATAATTAAATTGAATTAAAAACTTAGGCTATAAAATATCATAATATATAATCTATAACAACATAATATAAAATAAAAAATTGTTTCTAATGTAATTATATATAAAAGAAAATATGTATACATTTATAAATTACTAGCTGCTCAGAGCTCCTTCGTCGCTCTTCACATCTAGACGGGGGCTCCGCCCCATGTACCCCCGAGTGGTACATAGTATTTGGTTGAAAGTAGTAAAAGGTTTTCATCCATTTTGTTTCAAACAATGTATAACATAAAACATTCATTTCTTATTGTGTGATTATTTAAAATATATTTTAATTTATTTAGTAAATTAATTATATATATTATTATTGAATATGTTATATCTATCTACTCGAAAGTTCTTGGCAGCTACAACCACATTTCTCCAAGTGTCCCCGGTGACCTCATCTTTCTTTGGCCAATAAATGCTGGAAAGAATAATCTGAATCTACTCTCATCTCCCAGGGTCATAGACCATGCGTGGCTCAACGGTACTCGAAAGTTCTTGGCAGCTACAACCACATTTCTCCGAGTGTCCTTATCCTCAACCTCTGTTCCATCTCTCGTACGTCATTCCCTCATCTTTCTTTGGCCCATAAATGCTGGGGAGAATCCTATTCTCAAATACTCTGAATCCACTCTCATCTCCTAAGATCATAGACCATGTCTCACACTCATATAATACAACAGACAAAATAATTGTTTTATATATTTTAATTTTCATTCCCTTTTATAATAATTTTGATGAGATAAGCCTCTTTACTGCATGATAACAGGCGTTTCCCGATTGCAACTTCGATTTAAATTCTTCTCAAATATTATTATCCTTTGTGATTACATTCAATTTTTCTACATATTCAAATTCTACATTTTGTATGTTAATACTGCTCCTGTTTGTTTCTAAATATTTTTATTTATCATTATTAATTTTAAACCTCATCTCTTTTCCTACCTCCATTAATTTTTCCTCGCTATCTGTAATTGCAATTGCCGAATCTGCTATTATATTTAAGTCGTCTGGGTCACCTAATATTTTACAATTGATTTCCGCATCTTACTCTTTCTTTACTACCTTCAAGACAAATTTGAAGATCAAAATTTGAAAAAGTTTATCCAGATCTATTGAGTCATGCGTAGGTTTTACTAAAGTCTACAAATAATTAGTGAACAGAGATATTGAATTCGCGGTTTTTTTAATATCTGTCATAATGAAAATATCTTAATTAATGTTGATCGATTTGGCATGAACCCGCAATGATATCGTCTAATATTTCCTCCGCCTATAGTTTATAAGTATTGTATATGTTATAATAGAGTATAATATTTCTTGATCATTTCATTTTGATATTTTAATTTCATTGCTTGATTTTTATTGAATATTTTTAATTATAATAAAATTTGAGAAAATGCAAAGTTAGACTTGAGACAATTTATAAAAATTAATTTATAAAAATTAACGGTATAAAAGTATTGATAAAACTAAAGATAAATTAACAATATATACATTCATTAATAGTATTAATTTAAATTAATGGATTTATTTGATTTTTTATTATAAAGTTCATTTATTAATTTTTTTAGATCATAGTTAATTCCCTCCCTTAAAATAAAAGAAGTATTCAAATATAGAAAGAATAAATACAAAATAATTTAAGTTAAATATGATTTAAATATTTTATTATATTAATTAAAATGAGAACTTTTAGAATAAATTATTTAATTGAGAAATGATATTTGAATATTAGAATTTAAAATAAAAAGTGAAATATTATAATAATTCTTTGATTGGGAATTCTTTTTTGTTTGTTTCTATGACAGCAAAAAAGTAAACAAATTACATACATACATACAAACACTCTCCTTTATATATATAGATATATAGATTTTCTTTTTTCTAATGAAAAACATTCCTTAAATTATTTTCTTTATCAATTTAATTATTAATATATAAAAAATCAATGATATTATTTATTTTATAAATGCAGGAGGCAAACGGGCACAGCCAGAATAATTCGATTGTTTGTGCATTGAAAAGCGATAAGTGACTCGGCCAATTCTTTGAAAAAGAATATTAAAATATTAAAATAAAATAAAAGAATTTTAGTTTTCATTGAACAGTGAATAGAAAAAGACGTCAAAATTGCTGAGAGAACATTGTAACAGGTAATTAGCATCTATTATATTGTATATAGCCACTAATAATCTCATTTTAATTATAAATATATTATTAATTAATCATAGTTATTCGTTTAATAAACTTCCTCTATGAATATATTTATTAATTATGAATGTGATATTATTTTTCATATTCATAAACTCGTATAATTATATAAATACTTTATATATTTCAATTACTTTTTACAAGGTGAATTACAAATGATTTGTATTTAATATTCTTTGAATAATGATGGAAAACTAAAATAAAAAAAATCTGTAATGTCTCCACTCGACTATCCCCCAATTTGATTTGAATTAAATGACATATATTATATTTAAATTAAATTTAATTAATTATAAATTATAAATTAAAATTAATAAATAATATTTATTAAATCAGCGCATGTTTGATTCTTTGTTGATGGCACCACGTCACGTGTTGGCGCGTGAGATTTGCAGTGTTAAAAAATTAATTCTGGTAATTTCAGCGATTCATTCAAACTGAAATTCTATATATAGCAGTTTTATACAATTTGTAATCATATGAAAAATTATCAAACATATATCTTTATTTTTACGGTCACTTTAGAAGAAAAAAAATCAAAACGTTGTAGGGAATGACCCTCTTCCGGTTGAGCTACATTTCTCAAAAGTTGATAGAAAACTATGAATTTTGAATAAAGCCCATGTACCAAATTTCATCATTCTAGCTCAAACCGTTTTTGCGTAATCTTGGTTACATACATACACATACACACACACACACACACACACGCGCGCACAATGAAATTTAAAATGAATATAATTAAAACAACCTTAATTGAAACATCTATGATATTAACATTTGGTTTAGATGATGTTTTTATAATAATTAAAATTTTTTGTAGAATACAACTCTATTATTATTTTATGTCATTTTTGCCTTTAATAGAATAATATTTTAAGAAATAATTGTATTATTTTTTGTGTTTCATTTCCAAACATTTACTTTTCATCTTATTTTAATTATAATGTTTTGAAAACAAAGCAAAATTAAATTAAATTCAACCTCATTAAAATAAATAAACAGAGAATAGAAAAATATTTATTCTTTGATTGTGATGTGCTCAAGAAAATCTCCACAATCTTTATAATTATAAAAATATCTAATACCATTTTAGTTATATTCCTTAATGCAACCAATTAAATTTTATTCTATTATATATTCAATATTAATAAATAAATTGAGAATGTTAAATTAAAAATTAATATAAATGATAAAATTAAAAAATAATTATTTTATTAAGGCTATTATAAATTCAAAGCAGATCGCTTTATTTATTTTTTTTTGTCTAATTTTACTATTCATTTATTCTTTCAATTATATGAAAAAAATTATTTTTTTTAATAAAATAAAAATGTTAATATCTCAATACTCTTCATATAAATTCCAGAGAATTTTATTATCAGAAAGGTATATTCTAAATATTTTATTGCCATTAGAATATATATATATATATATATAAATTGAAATTATTATTTAATTTTAATAACATAAATTTTATCTCTGGGCAATTTCCATTTATCATTATCATTAATTCTTCTTATGTAAATAAATTAAAGAAAAATTAATATTAATTTGATGAAAATAATTATTTCAGCAAATATTTATATTAATCTTCTTTAAAAACTTCTAAACTTGTAAAATTATTTCATTAATTAAATGATACAAAACTTTTTTTAGAAAAATCTTTCGCTCCCAGTTTTCTCTCAATTTAATCATAGCACGTGTCCAATCCATTTAGATAACCTAAATTAATTTCTATTTTAATAAAAATCTTGAGACACCGGTTAATCAACTTTGTTAAATTACCTATTCTAATACATTCAAAAAAAAAAAAAACAACCAAATATTAATACTTTCACACCGAAGATCGATGTTTTTTGAATAAATTTATTTACTAAATTATTAAAAATATATAATTTGTCAAAAATCAAATATTTCTTATTTATTTAATTAATTTAGAGAAATTTATTTACTTTATAAATATATGGTTTTTTTTTATATTTTACTTTAGAAATATGTGGGTAATTTACAAATTCTGACAACCAAACTACTGAATTCTAATCCTTTAAACTAAGCATTGTTTCAAGGTTTCTTGTTTAGAATATGTAAATTTATTTTTATAAAAACTACTTAAATATCCTTTATATTTTACTTCAATAGAAGATGAAAATCAATTTTTACTATCTTGTAAGAATGTAAGAGATAGTATTGCGATCACGAAAATTTCTTTTAGTTGAATTCGAAATCGATATTTTTTGTTGGATAAAATTTACTATCTTTAATTATTTTTTTATAATAATTTTTTGTAATAATTTATTATTTTTTATAATAGGATTAAAATCAATAATTATAAATGGTTCATATATTGATATAATCATTCCACTGCATTTTTACTGTCTCGCCAGAGATAGTATTGAGATCACGAAAATTTTCGATGTTGAGATTTTGATGTTTTTATACGTTTTGAAGGTTCCTGAATCATTTTCACTAAGGTCGAGAAAAATGTCTGTGTGTATGTGTGTTATGTGTATTTGAAAAAAAAACACTTTGAGCTAGAATCATGAAATTTGGTACATGGGCATTATTCAAAATTCATAGTTTTCTCTCAACTTTTGAGAAATATAGCTCAACCGGAAGAGGTTCATTACCTACAACGTTTTGATTTTTTTTCTTCTAAAGTGACCGTAAAAATAAAGATATATGTTTGATAATTTTTCAAATGATTAATAATTGTATAAAACTGCTATATCTAGAATTTCAGCTTGATTGAATCGCTGAAAGTACCAGAA
This sequence comes from Labia minor, assembly GCA_963082975.1. NCBI lineage: Eukaryota > Metazoa > Arthropoda > Insecta > Dermaptera > Spongiphoridae > Labia > Labia minor. The sequence goes on from OY720348.1 coordinate 2,441,257, forward strand.
TTAATTTTTTAACACTGCAAATCTCACGCGCCAACACGTGACGTGGTACCCTCAACAAAGATCCAAACATGCGCTGGTTCAATAAATATTATTTATTAATTTTAATTTATAATTTAATTAATTTAATATATGTTATTTAATCCAATTCAAATTTGCGAGATAGTCGAGTGGAGACACTCCAGATTATTTTAAATTGTATTTTTGTTGTTATTGCAATTATTCTTTATAGATTAAACACTAAATTATTTTTTATCTTACATAATATGTTATCTTTTACATCAATTTCGAAATTAAAGATCTAATAGGTAGCAAAATTTATTATAATTCAAAAGATAATCTATATTTAGATAAATAAACAATCTATAGAATATTTTAATGGTATACCTTTTATCTGTTCATTTAATGGATCTTTAGCATAGGAATTTGGAGAGTTTTTTAAGACTGAATTGAGACTCTCCTCTTTACTTTCCACTGTCTTTTTAGGAGGAGTTAATATGTCGTTGGTTAACGGCAATACACTTGGAAATATCCAATGATGACCAGAAGGTAAAGGTGCTAAAAAATAGAATTAAACTTTATTATTTAGAAAATAGTAGGTAAATACATATTTAATAATGCATGCATATTTATATATATTAGATTTTTAGAATTATTTATAATATTTCAGTTTTTGTTATTTTCAAGGTATCAATTTTGGAAAAATCCCATAGGACGAAAATTACTTTATATAAAAATATATAAAAATGAATATTAATTAATTATTTAAAAACAAAAACTGAATCTATTGATATATAATTTATTTTATTTCATGTGGTTGAAAATTATTTGAAAATAAACAAAAAATCATTTTCATTTGTTTTGAAAAAAATACAGTTTAATTAACTGGTACTTTTACTGCACTATTTTCCTGTAAAAAAATAACAATTAAAACTTTTTATTTTTTATAAAAGAGTAAAAAATATTTAATGATAAATCTATATTTTTGATATAAATTTTTAGAATTATTTATGCCCGAGTTTGTTATTTTAAGCGTATTGATAATAATAAAAAAACTAATAATATTCCTATTTCCTGTTTCTTTGTCTTATTACCTGTTTAATTAAAAATATTCTCGTACTTACTTGTTTCTTTATAAATTCGGGTATCTAAATGATCAGAACCTTCTTCCAATTGACCATTTTCAATATAACAACAAAATATCTGTAACATAAATTACAAAATTAGTTTGAGAATTATGATTTTAAAATTAAATTAATATATTTATTCTAATTAAACTTTAAGTTAGGTTCTTATTTATAAAGAAGGTGACTGTTGGTGAACTCTGATATATTTTACGAAATTCCTTACTTTCTGATAAGTTTAGCCGCCAGCCGACAAAAGGTTTTCGGCGAGACCCAGACAATGCTTGAAGTCTTTGTTTTATTTTAGCCGCTTTCAGACAAAGTAAAACGGAAGAGATTAAAATTGTTATTTAAGTCGGCCGTACTGGCGGCTTTCTTTTAAGAGGGAATCCCTCTTACAAAATATTTTTTAATACAAAATTCTGGCTCGATTGTTTATCCTAATTTATATTTAAATGTTTACTACAATAAAGGCATCATAGAAATACTTATTATTTACTTTATCTATCTATCTATATATATAAAAGGCAATGTCTGTGTGTCTGTGTGTCTGTGTGTCTGTCTGTCTGTGTGTCTGTCTCTTATAGACTCAAAAACTACCCGTCCGATTACGGTGAAACTTTCAGGGATTGTTGTGGGCATCCCAGGGAAGGTTTTAGTGTAGTTAAATCCAAAATTAATTTAATTATTAATATTTTGCTAAAAGTCTGTAGTTACACAAAACTATCGACAGATGGCGCTACATATAATTTTCCAAATTCAAATATTTTTAATTTTTTTTAAAATTAATATTTCTAACTTTGTATTACAATACAATAATGAGACGGAATTGTTGTGTGTTAAATTAGATTTTATAAATTGAAAACCATTAGTTATACTCTTAAGTTATTTAGTTATTAACAAGATAAGAATTGTTGACTATAAAAACCAATTTGTTTTTAGGTAAGAATATATTATTCTATTTATTGTAATTATTTAAAATTTTTCTAATGTAATAAGATGTTTTTAGCAAACAAATTTGTCTATAGTCCATTTGATTAAACCTACCATCTTATATATAGATTGTCGTGTATAAGATATTAGGGGTGAAGTATTTTATAAGAAAAATTGGGTTAAAAATAAGTTTAATTAATTGGTAGCACTCTGGATTGAATTTAGAATAATTAAAAGGGTTATTGAAACCGCGTATGTTGATTAGGGAATGACAAGATTGAATAGGTTCAATTAAAAAATGCTTATATAAAATTATAACTAAAAATGATTTATTTAATAAAACTATAAGAATTTAAATTACAATTTAATTAATTTTTTGTGAATAAATAAACATATATAAAAAATATATAAAATTTGAATTTTCATTTATTCATTCATTTAAAATTATTTTTCGATTGTTCCTTTAAAATAACCCCTCTTAGGGGGTCGGAAGGGGAGGCAACATAAGGGAATTTTCTTTCACTTTGTTATTGGGAAAAACCAGGGGGGGGGGACAGTTTTACCAGGAAAAACCCAAATTGTCAGCGTCCACTCTGGGGTTTTAAACAGTTTTAAAGGAAATGTTAATTATAAGTTCATTTCTCAACGAGTTGTAACTTTAAATTATTTTTATTAATTTTAATTATAAGTTCATTTCTCAACGAGTTGTATCTTTAAATTATTTTTATTAATTTAATTAATTATAATTAATTTATAGCTAATAATAGTTTATTATAGCTAATAATTTTTTTAATTTTTAGTGTAATTTGCACGATCATTATTTATATAAAAAAATAAACACATTTTGCAATTTCCCAGAAAGGCTGTTTTTGAGATGTAAGTATAAGTTAGTTTTATGAATAAAAAATATTTATTTTAATAATATTTTAGAATCAAATTACGAAATTAATAATATTTTAGAATCAAATTACGAAATATATTTATTATATAAATTAATATTCATTTAAAATGATATTAAATTTATTATTATTCAGTTATCATATACGTAGATATGTATGCAGAAACACATGCAAATATTGGGAAACATCCGGTGGAAGACCAAAGATCAAGGTGGGTGGACAATGAAGGATGGGACAGGATTTGGTTGTAGCTCAGGATAGGGACTCTTAGAGAAAAGTGGATGCTGCAGCTAAGAACTTTCGAAAACTGTATAGACACAGAGTTAGATAAATATAACATATTCAATAATAATATATAATTAATTTACTGATTAAATTAAAATATATATTTTCTAAGAAAACAAATATATGTCTTATCTATTTATACTGATTGAAACAAAATGGATGAAAACCTTTTACATACAGACTTTCAACCAAATACTATGTATCACTCGGGGGTACAGGGGGCGGAGCCCCCGTCTAGGTGTGAAGAGCGCCTGGAAGGCGCTCTGATCAGCTAGTATCTTATATATAAAATTCTCGTGTCACAAAACTTTGAAATGATACTCCTCCGAAACGGCTGGACCGATTCTTATGAAATTTTTTATGTATATTCAGTAGGTCTCAGGGCATGTCAGACTTATTTTATTAAACCGCTAATTGGTAAGATGTGTCCAGGGGGTGGTATTTACCTAAAAATAGTTTAGTTACAATGCTAGATCATAGAGGCACTGCTGGCGATAATTTGACATCTATATATATCCTAATATGAGACTTGCAAATAAGAATGGTTCGTGGTTAAGTCAGTTAGGGCGTCATCTTATGACTTTGCACCATCGCAAAGGCACATTTTTTTTTTTAAGTATTATATATTTTTTTTACAAATTTATTAATTTTTATTATTTTAATATTTTGTTAAATTATTTTATTTTATTAAATTAAATTTTATTTTATTATTAAATTTTATTTTATTTTTAAATTTTATTTTATTATTAAATTTTATTTTATTAAATTAATAATTATGTCAATTAATTTTTTCTGCATAAATAAACATATAACAAAAACTATATATAAAATTTGAATATTTTTTCGATTTGTTCCTTTAAAATATAATAAATAATTAAATTAATCCCCACTAGGGGCTCGGAGGTGAGGCCATGTAGGGGAATCTGCTTTTCTTATTGGGAAAACCCAAATTGCCACCCCCAGCGTCCACTATAGGGTATAAAAGCAAGCATTGAGTGTAAGTCGAGTTCTCAAAATCAAAGACTCTTGAGTTGTAACTATAAATTATTTTTATTAATTTAATTTATTAATATATATATATATATATATATATATATTGATATTTACAATATCTCAATTGATCTTATTTGCCTTTTAAACTTTGAAAACATTCACATTACGGCTATAATTTAATACTATTAATTTTTATGATTATGTGAGTAAATCATTTTAATTAAGAAAATTTGATCTCATAATTTGATTTTCACGTAAGATTTTAATATATATTTTTTAATATTATATTTATAGTAGTTTAGTGTTATGCTAATTTCTTTATATTTTATTTTTATTTTGTTTACTTTGTTTTTTTTTTAAATAAATTAATAACATTTAAAGTAGCAGTACCGGGACCCCGAGCCTCGGCTCGGTACTTAAGTTAAAAAAAATAATTCATTATTATTGGATTTGGCTGGTAATATTAATACCTGGAACACTGAGCTCTCGCTCTACCCTTTAAAAAATATTGATATACAATTCTTTAATTATTTATTACAATTATTAAATGTTACACATTTGCATCAATCTGATTAAAATGAATGAACTTGTGCTCCTCAATAATACATAAATATATAATATATAGGTTCATATATATTTTTTCTATAGTTTTTTTTTGAAAAACTGTTTAGCGCCCCAAGTGGTTATAAAACAAACTAAAGACAAAAAAACGTGCTTTGCAGCTTTTCGGAATTAAAAAAGCAAAATTGGCAGTTGTGGGACTGGCCGACAGAAGTGAAAACTTCTGCGTAAGAAATTTTAAAACAGACGAAATTCGCGCTATTTCACGAGAAAGATGAATTTCATATGCATGTATATATATATAACTTATATATTATTTTAAACATATATTTTAAACAAATTTGTAACTTATATTTATATATATATATATATATATATATATATATATACAACTTTGTTTAAAATATTGCAATACGAACTGTTTTATAAATTGTTATCTCTAACATAAAATATATATTTATTATGTGAAGTTTATTTCGTATAATTTTGATTATATATGTATATATGAAATGAACTTTACATAATAAATATATATATTTATATGTCAGAGATAACAATTTATAAAACAGTTCTAATGACAATTCAAATTTCGCGCTCTGTTATAAAATAATTTTATAAATTGTTATCTCTAACATATAAATATATATTTATTATGTGAAGTTCATTTCGTATAATTTTGATTATATATGTATATATGAAATGAACTTTACATAATAAATTTATATATTAAAATATAATATTCTTTTATTTCTTTTCCGTACAAAATTTTACATCTATTATTTATAAAATTTATAAAACAGTTCTAATGACAATTCAAATTTCGCGCTCTGTTATAAGAAATTTGAAAGCAGACAGCAGACGTAATGTGCGCTAGCTTCATGGTGTTTGTCACGCTTACGCGAGTTCTATACTTTTTCCCCATCCCGCAAAAGTGTTCAACGACGCTAAAGAAGTTTTCACTTCAAAAATTATTTAATATTTGGAAATATATCTGACTTAGAAATAGAAAAAAATGAATATTAATTAAAGAAAGAAATTTTGTTTTTAAAATATCCTGAATAATATGTAACAATATTCAAGATAGAAATTTATTACAATATTACAATTATTAAATGTTGCATCATTGCATCAATCTGATTAAAATGAATGGAACTTGGAGTACTCAATAATAATAATTAAAATAATATTAATAAATATTAGATAATATTTTATTGAAAAAATATTAAAAATTATAAAACTATCTAAAACTTAATTAATAAAATAAATAGTAATTTATTAAAAAATAAACGCGAAAATAGATAAAAAAAAAAATAAGAAATTTATTATTTTTATTTTTAAATATCGATGCTCGAGTCAAGCTTCGACCCTCCGAACTCCACTCGCACTCAGTCAAAACAGTCTCTCTAGCCGCTGGACTAATATATTTAGATAATAAAAATAACATTTTTTACTGTCTTAGCAAGCCGTATATGTTTTGTTGTTTTTTTTTGAGAGAGAGATTAATAAATATATATATATTTTATTAAAAATAAATATTTTTAATTTTATTTCGAAATTAAATAATAAATTTTAAAATATTTTAAATAAAAAAAAATATTAATACAATTTCAGTTAAAAAATAAAAATGGATGTCATGTGACGTCACCCATATATAAATTTTAATTAAGAAATAAATAATGAAGATGTATTTTTCAAGAGATATGATCAATAAAACTTAATTTTTCTATATAAATACTATATCTAGTGTGAATTTGAAAAAAATCGTTAGAGCGGTTTTTGAGAACCCATATATATATATATATATATATATATACAATTTTAGCTAGCATAATAAGATAAGATGAAAAATTAATTGAAGCAGGAAAAGTGATGGGGTTTGAAATTAATAGTGATAAGATAAAATAATTAGTATCAAAGAGAATAATATTTGCAAAGAATTTAAATCGAGGTTGCAATCGGGAAATTATTATCAAAGGGGATCAAAATTAAAATATATAAAACAATTATTTTAGTTAGATGGTTATAGCTCAGAATAGGGACACTCGGGGGTACAGGGGGCGGAGCCCCAATCTAGGTGTGGAGAGCGCCGAAGGCGCTCGGAGCAGCTAGTATACTTATATAAATATATATATATATATATATATATATATATTACATTATTATTATTATTATTATATAATATAATTATTATTTTTAAATAAAAAAATATTTAATAAAAAAGATATAAGGAACGTCTCTAACTAAAGTTTTGAGCAGACAAGAAACCATCTGTCGCAACGGTCTGTGAACCATTTAAAGGCAATGACAAGTGGGTGGTGGTAGTTTATGTTCTGTGACACGAATGAAGCAAATACCAGAATCAGTATGATCAAGACTTAATTGTGATATATGAATTTATTTATTTATTTATTTTTGAAAATTATACCTGACATTCGGCAAGGTGGATGTCATCACGGGATGATGGGCATTCGACAGGTCTGCCAAGGATCGTTCCGGAAGCTCGGTAAAAGCCACTTCCCGAACTAACAGTTGGTGGATATTCCGGTTCTGAAGTTGTGAAATAAATTGATTTGGTTGGATTAATTATTGGTATCCGGCGATATTCTTGGACATGATGTGTTGTCCAATGTGGTTTAACAGACGACACACGAATTAGCTCATCATAATCTGCAAAACTGACGATAAAAATTAATTAATTAATTAAGATCTTAAACAATGTGGGAAAGGAGAACTGGAACAATTAAGGAATATTAGGGGAATTGGAATATTTAATTTTAATCAATTGTCCTGGTCGGAAATCGTATTTAATAGTAGAGTTTTACTTTATATTAATCTCTAATTCTTATATTTTAATTGCGATTGTCATAATTAAAGTAATTATAATTGATGTTAATTTATATAAATATATAAAGCCAGAAGTGGTAGTTTACGTAAAATATAGTAGTAATTAATAATTGAGTAATTAAACTAAAAATAAAAACCAAGATAATATAATTTAGTCATTTTAATTCAATTTTTAAAATTATTATTTTTTTATAATTTATATATATATATATATGAATGTACAAAATATATTAAAATTATTAAACATTATTACATTAAGTAAGAACAATTACAAATAAATACTTGTTAAACAATTAAATTATTCGATAATTAAACAGTAGTTTTCAATATTCATACAATATAAAGTTTAGATATCTAATGATAAATAGCATTATAAATTTATTAAAAAGAAACTTATTTTTAGTTATATTGATCGTAGTGACTTAGATAAAATGATATTTTTTTCCTCTAAACTGACCATAAAAATAAAGCTATATGTTTGATAGTTTTTCACATGATTAAAAATTGTATAAAACTGTTATATATAGAATTTTAGCTTGATTGAATCGCTGAAAGTACCGGAATTTTTTAACACTGCAAATCACGCGCTAGCACGTGACGTAGTGCCATCAACAAAGAGCCAAAGACGCTCTGGTTTAATAAATATTATTTATTAATTTTAATTACCGACCGACGATAGTAAGGGAGGTATTGTTTTCACACCAAATTTCACATGTGGAGATTTTTACATATTTCCACGAATCATGCATTTTCTAAACAGAAAAAAGTATTTTTAGCATGATGTCTGTCCGTCCGTCTGTCCGTCTGTCCGTCCGTCCGTATAGATGTGTACAGCCTGAACGGCTCAACCGATTTTGATGAAATTTGGTATATTTACTTAATGCATCAGTGGGATGAATTGATCAACTTTTGGTGTATATCCGGAAACCGGAAGTGGTAGTATTAGCGATCGACGATAGGAAGGGAAGGGTTATTTTCACACCAAATTTCACATGAGGAGATTTTTTTATATATCACCACGAATCGTACACTTTGTATTGGTTTTATCCTCTGGAAAATCATATTTATTAGTTTTTTCTTGATTTAAAATTATATGACGTCATCCAGTCATTCATGACGTCACAGCCTGGTCTTACATATATATTATAAATAAAATAAAATTAAAAATATTTATGTTATATTCATATCTGTTTTTTATTACATTAATAGATATATTAAAATTATTTGAAATTGTTTCTGTAGCTGAAAATTAATTTACTTCAAAAGGTCGGTCGGTTCGGAACTGGCCACAGGTCAACTTATTTTTAATTTAATTAATCAAATTTAAAAATATAATATATATTATTTAATCCAATTCAAATTGCGAGATAATCGAGTGGAGACACTCCAGATTTTTTTATATTCATTAGCAAAAGTCTACGGAGAGGTACAACGAATTAAGTTAGTAACGGATGAACATAGTTTCAAATCTCAATTTTATTAATTTTATTTTATTATTTATTATGGTTCATTCATACCAACGATTCATATAATTTATTGGTTTTTGAATATATCTATTTTAATTGCATGATGATTTTTAGATTATGAACAAATAGAAATTAATATAAGAAAGGATTATAGAATAATTATATATAATAATTGTGGCCCAGTCAATTAATTAATATTCACCGAGACACGCAAATTGTAAAGTATTTATTTTTTAAAGCATTGAGAGGTAACTCATTCAAGCCCCCTGCTCTCTCTAAAAAAATCTTTTGAATAGATCATTTCATTTCCTAATGGAAGCGATCCCAGGAAGAACACCTGTAAAGTCAATTTCCGCTTATAGTTTGTTTTTCACCCATTCGATACGGCTCTAAATAAAAGTCAGTTGT